>JARFIW010000507.1:6107500-6707500 GCA_036346225.1 Platerodrilus igneus | reverse complement strand
GTGTTACAATCGATAAATGATAACAGTGTAGATTTTTGCACTCAAAGTTGGAAAAATACTCTTTATTTTAATTTATTTTTAAATTTTGAAGTTTTTACAATTTGAGTAGAAGGTTTGATTTATGATAGAGTATTGTCACTGTAAGTTTAAAATATCAAACTATCAGTTTCTAATAAGTTATTAGTGTTATTACCGGTAGCAGTATTGTCGGTCTTCCAATTGCCAGGACCGTAACAAGTAGCTAAGATTACCGTATTTCATAGAAAATTACCGTATGTTTATAAAAATTCGTCAAATTCTTCAAAGGTGATGAAAAAGAACTGAAACTATCTTTTTTATTAAAATAACTTAAAAATTAAAAAAAAAATACATATAACTACATTTACAGCATCAAATAAAAAAACAGCATCATCTTCAGATGTATCCTCGCACACCTCGTTTTTTGAATGATTAGTTGTGGGTGAAATGTACATAAAGTTAATAAATTTTGATGTGTCCCAAAGGGTTGGGGACTCTTAATAATATAAGGGCGAGTTGGCTAACTGCATTGGCGCGGGAGTGGGTTCCTATGGAAAAATGAGAAAATAAAATAAAAAAATTAAGAAATACAAAAATAATTATAAAAAGGGTTGCAATACATAATTCTACGTTATATTAACATTTACCCTGAAAGATTTTTCTATGTCAAAATCGAGGTGTTACAGCAATTTCTTATGCTAATACGGTTTTTCCGCATAAAACTCCCTTTTCTCACCTCATATTTACTTTGCTCAAATATACCTTAAACCACATTAATTATCTCATTAAACTTGTTAGATAAAATGCTTTCCAAATCCGATTTTATCACTAGATATCTTTTACAAATTACTGACTTTACCTACTTCCTAAAGGAATTCAAATAAAAATTCAACCTAGACTTAAACTCTATTCACATAAATTAATATTAATAAAAATACGTTTTTCTTTCCATAACAAATTCTTAACCTCAAATTTCTGGCCAGGTATTGTTAAAAGAACAATATCCGAAAAAGACTTTAAATCTAAGCCATCGACAAACCTATTCGCCAATACAAATTTTTCTTGCTTTCATATTGAATTATGACATTTATAAATCACAATTATTGGAAATGCCGTTCATAATAAACAAAAAAACAGTTAAATACCAACTTTTTGTTGTATCCTTTCATTGTTTATTCCAAAATACTAAATATTTCTTGATACTTCAACTAATGCTAAATTTTACCATTAAATTTTACATTCTAAGATCGATATACACAATTTCGTCACTAATTAGTCCAACCCAATCATTATTTTAACTTTTAAATTAATTCTTTATTACATAAATTACAACCATTAAGCATTTTAATTTTAAATGCATAAATAAATTTCTTAAATATAAAAACTATCTACTCACTGTGTAATTCATGGGTATCCAAGAACAGTAATGCTTGCTTGCAATCATTCTTTCAATTATTCAAAACCAGAAAACTCCATTGCACTAACTAAGCCACAAAATTTCAATTTAATGGGGGGGTGACTCACCCAGTTCTAGCCTTTTTGTCCGCAAACGGTTCTCTCAATATTATATCTGCACATGCGCGTTTATGAAACTACCCTGCAACTTGCAGATGTATTTCATCTTTTCATGTTGATAGCCGCTTATTTCTTCTCTTCAGGAATGCAATCACATTTTTCTTGAAGCTTCTGTACTATCAACCTTGTAGTGGTTTCTACTATTGGAATTTTAAGTGAACGTGTGATGTGTTGGTTTCCCGCTTGGGGTGGAGTGGGGAGCTTGTTAGAATGTGGGGTTGGTTCAAGAGAGAAAGCGGCAGTCGGCTCCGTACTTCAGGCAGAATGTAGTTATTGTATTTTTATTCTCCAGAAGAGCTACACAACGTACAAGAATTCTAAGTAGTAATCATTATTACTGCAACTTACATATGATTATCAAAGGAGGACGGACAGCCTCATCTTAAATTTACGATATCCAGCGAAACAGACAAGAATAACGAGGGTTGAATTAGTTATAAGTAAAGTTAAGTAGGTAAACCAGCAATTTAATGATATTTTTTATTGTCATGATAAATAATAAAACCTTTCCATCCTTTATTTTCAATGCAAAAGTACCCAATGAGTATTTAGTCCGGTGCAATTATTAAAAACATTACAACCTCACTTTTAAATTTACATTACACTAATTCCCCATACAAAACTCAAATTTTATCAATTCCCAAACCCTTCCCCATATGTTCTATTCGCGCGTATTACTACATTTTGATGTTGATGCGTTGCCATTTCACAATTAATTCATTCTCCGTTCCGTATAACAATTCTAATTTTCTCCTACTCTACTTTCTTATGTGGTCGGTGGTTTGTTATCAAAGGTTTATGAATTGAAACACGGGGTAAGTACCAGTGTCATGTGATTTTACTTTATATTTTTTTCTTTGTCTGAAGCAAAATAAATGCATACATCGTAAGGTATTGTATGAAATGATTAACTCATACCTGTAATATAATATGCGAGAATTTCCCTGTCGGTGTCTGGAGGCCTTACATTGTATGCCTGTGGTTTCCATTTGTATTTCTATGTCTATTAAAACTATATCATATTGCATGGAATTTATTTAACTAAATTTCTAAAAAACCCATTCTTGGGGATGCATATATTAATAAATTTACTGTTTTATACTTATAATTCCGAAAGTTTTCTTTAAAAAAATAGCATGCTTTCACTATGAAATTTTGCGGTTATAATTGATTGTTTACATTTTTGTGGCTTAAAATAACTTAAAACCTTGAGCTGAGTTCCAATATGTATTTAACAGAGATAAAACGATTATTTTTGTGATTTCTCGTTTGCTTAATTGTGCCGCTGTTTATTTCAACTGTGCTCATTTGTTTTTAGCGAAAAAATTAAAAACAAATGGAGGGACCAGGTTGACGTGACCCTACATGTGATTTTCCAATGCTTCTCCCGAAGGTACTGCATTGGCCAGGAAGCGAGTTTTTTTTGTACCTGAAAAATTTTGAATTTTGCCTAATCCTTGTTGTTCCAAGCAAGGTAGAGATCTTTAACGTGCGTGACAACACTCACACACGGCACCTCCATTTTACTTCTCATCCGAACTAGGGCGTATTTTTGTGAAAAATGCCCACCTAACATTTTTTCAAGCGAGCCGTGTCGGGATTCTAACTCGGGACCTTGGGCGTAGTAGTCACACGCATACCAACTACGCCACGGAGCCGCCCGGACCAAGTTGACCGCCAGCCTGCTGTTTTTTCGAGTTATAAATTATTCCTTTGTCCACTGAATTGTGCTCATTTTGTGTTCAATAGTGCCGCTGTTTGTTTCAATTATGCTCATTTGCTTATAACGAAAAAATTGAAAACAAATCAGTGTAAGGGGGGCAAGTTGACCTTACATTTGATTTTCCAATGCTCCACCCGAAGGTACTACATTGGCCAGGAAGCGAGTTCTTTTTAACTGGAAAATTTGGAATTTTGCCGAACTCTTGCTGTTCCAAGCAAGGTAGGGATCTTTAACGTGAATGACAACACTCACACACAGAACCTCCATTTTACCTCTCATTTGAACGAGGGCGTAATTTTGTGAAAGATGTTCGTCTAACATTTTTCAAGCGGACCGTGTCGGGATTTGAACACGGGACCTTGGGCATAGTAGTCACACGCATACCAACTACACCACGGAGCCGCCGGGGGCAAGTTGACCGCTAGTCCCCGCTTTTTTGAGTTTTTAATATTTTTTTTCTTAACCTAGAAAAGGGAAATGTGTAGGTTGGTTCAGACTGGGAAACAATGGGGGTACGCGTCCAACAAGTTCTAGGACTGAAGACCTAATGATGATGATGAATTTAGAAAACACAGTTCAACTGTATGAATCTCGCATTGCCACCGGATCTTCCAAAATCGATTTGTTGACTATCAACAAGCATAACCTTCACTTTTTGTTCCAATGGCTAATTTTTTGTTCTAAGCCTAACTTAGAAAACTTAATTCTGCAACATAAATCTCGCAGTAAAAGTAAAAAGTTAGCCACTGGAACAAAGGGCAGAAATATGTTTACCCTTGTCGATAAAGTCGAAATATCGGTTTTGAGGGATTTGGTGGCGATGTAAAATTCATACTGCAGAACTATGCTTTTTCTAGAACTAAAATGATTCAGAACAAAAAGTCAGCAATTGAAACAATAGGGCAGGTTATGTTCATTTTTGCTTATACAGACAAAAAAACAACTTTGAGAGATCTGGTTGCAGTTGTTACGTTTATTTTCAGCATAAATTAATTACCCTATTTTTCCCTTGTTAATTCATTACTCGTTCGAATAAATTCCGTTTCAATTCCTAAGTTCTTCAACAACACCCTGCTTTTAAAACGAAAATTTATTTGATAAATAAAATAGTTTACATCCTGTTTAGGTAACCTTCAATTTGTTAAACCTTCCGATAGCGTATAATTGCTTTTTATGTGTTTTCCATCTAAACATTCGTCTACATAGTGTATTGAACTATTCGATAAAACCGTGTTTTCCAGTTTAAATCGCACTTCAATAAGCGAGGATTTGCAGTTCGAATTCGTGTTATTTGAACCGTTGTTGAATTTGATTCTACAGCTTGTACGTCGAAATACCTTCTACAGTATTCGTCACCGTATTTCAAAAGCAATGCATATTTGTTTTTGCTGTTCGACAACTAGGAGGTGTCTTGCGTGTATTGGTGAGTCTCCCCGCGCGTACCCATTCTAATCAGATTCTCCTTTTAGCTTTTTTTAGCTGGAGTCCACATGGGTTCTTTCTTTATGTAGACCAACTGCTTTTGTTAGTAGACTAACTGCTTTTGTCCGTGGACTAGCTGCTGTAGTTATGGTAGCAGGGTAAATGGATCCTGACGACGTTGGCGTTTATATGTTGACTCACCCTCGACGGTTTACAAGCTAAGTATCCGGACACCTACAGGTATGCAACTCGTTTTCTTTTGTGTGTGTCAATGGCATATTCCGTATCAACGTTTGGGCCAGTTACGTGATAAGAAACGTGACACTGTAGGACTATTCTTTGTTGCTGCGATTCGCTATTATCGCTTTACAGGTGCGATGTACTACTATTTTTAAACATGCTTGTCAAAAGAAAGCACACGTTTATTCACTTTACTGACTAAATTTTACAAAAAGTATTAGGCGAAATTTTAAAAACGCTTGACAAAATCTCTCACGGGTTTATTTACTACTGATTAATTTTATTTTGTGTGAAATACGAGATACGCACTTCGTATCTAAATTCCTAAATTGTTCGTACAGTATAATTGTTTGCTGTGAAATAATAACACTTAATTTATTTTCTCTTTGCTTGTTTGTACAGAATCCTTTATTTATTTTTATGTGTTATTAGATAATCGTGGGCGATGTGTTTTTTTTCGGTTTTTGGTATTTAGGTGAATCCCCACTCTCCGCGTTTGATAGTTAGCCTGGTATTTACTTTTCTTCCGGCTACGTCTAGGTACATAGCAATAGGGCCACCACCAAATATCCACATAGCTATTATATCGGAGTGATATCGCTATCTCAGTTATCCATCCATACCAGTAAGCCAACCATAATGTAAGTTAGCAAAGCTATAGTTTGAAACAAATTCATACTCTTCTACCCTTTGCATGTTACAAATAAATAAACCGTAACGTGGGCTAGCAATGCATTTGTTTTACAAAGATCAGTACCCTTGTAATATTTATCTTATGTATGTTGTTCAGGACGTAGGTGACGCAACTGACGTACCACTGTAGCCAGCCAAATGTGTTTAAACAAGATTTGGAATTTGCATGCCAAGGACAGATCAGTATGGTCCCTTACGTGTGATTTTCCAATGCTCCACCCGAAGGTATTACATTGGTCAGGAAGCGAGTTTTTTTTACGTGGAAAATTAGGAATGTTGCCGAACCCTTGCTGTTCCAAGCAAGGTAGGGATCTTTAACGTGCGTGACAACACCTCCACACGGAACTTCCATTTTACCTCTCATCCGAACGAGGGTGCATTTTTGTGAAAAATGCTCGCCTAACATTTTTCAAGCTGACCGTGTCGGGATTCGAACCCGGGACCTTTGGCGTAGTAGTCACACGCATACCAACTACGCCACGAAGCCGCCTGATCAGCATGGTCCACAGGATCATACGATAGTGTGATGTAACTAAGGGCCGCTACACGAGCAGCCACGTTCCCAATGCTCCACCCGAATGTACTACATTGGAGATCAAATGACAGCTGGAACCCACGACGCGGACTTATGTCTGGGTTATGGATATGCCTAAAATATGAAATCGGAAGCTGGTCAGTCGCTCAGAAAAGTAATTAAAGTTTTCATTTACAAGAATTTTCATAACTGTCCGTTCGAAATTATGATACTCGTTGTACATGAATACAACAACCAAACAGGACAACCTGTAGTCAAAAACTGAAACCATCCAGTCTACGACGTACAAACTGGTTTCTTTTTACAAATGATCACGGAAAACGTCTTTCCAATAACATAACTCGATATGTCTTGATAACAGGGTCGTACTTGTTTTTATTCCTTACATTCGCAATACAAAAATCAGCCGTTCAACGAACGTGTAATAAAATCCGTTTTATATCAGGATTTTTGGATAACTCATCATTGTAAAATGAAATAAAATGCAAGCATAATTCGAGATAATATGTGGCTTTATCTAATTACGGTTTAAACGAAGTCGATTAACTATAATAAATATTGAATGTTAAAAGTATTTTAGGCGAGTCATATAATTTATTAATATTCCCTCCCAATTGTGAAAGCGAATGTTGACGAAATTGGGATATTAAATTTCAAGAATGCAGGAGAGTTCCAACATAGGAAATGCGCGTAACAAGGAGAATTTTGATAGCACTAACGATTTCATTCATGGGGCTCTAAAAGAGTGGTCTATAACTGATTAATTAAAATGAGACCAGTCGTTTAAAAGAATACCATATCGATGCTAATCATGGTTCAATCACTTTCGAGATTGATATCGACAAATAGGGCATCGTGTTCAATTAATCCCTATACCTTTGTTAACCAAAATAACGCTTGTTTGTTAATTCGTGATGATTCGTAACCGTTGTCTATTGTTATCGAGCTAAGTGTTTCCAAAACCTTTCTCATCACGTACATCTTTTAGGTTCTGAAACTTTTTAGTAAAATAAACTAGAGTACTTTTGGATTTTTAGTTGTAATAAATGGTAACTTAGATATATAAAAGCAAACAATGTTTGTTGTTCTCCAACCTCTGTTTTCGTGGAACATTTGTGACTGACTGTTCGCAAAAAACACAAGTATTTCGCGGAAGATAGCTTGGGAAACCCTGACCTAGCTCGATAAGTTGCGAATATACAGGCTAAATTAAGGACTTTTTTTCCTCTCTGGGCGCCTGCATTTTTACTCTACTAAGCTTAATTTAAATATTTCTGTTTTATATATTTTTGTTGTTTAAAATAAGTTAGTAAATTTTTCAATAAAGGTGTATTATAATTAAAATACCGCGTATTAGTTCCAACAAAAACTACAAAGTTCTGTTTGTATAAAAACAATCGTGTATGGAAAAGTAAAGGAACTCATTTAATTTTAATCATGAATTTGACTAGTAGAATATTTTTAAATTTCAATTAGATGATTTTAACAGTGATTATTAATTAAAACATTTAAAAAAGCTACTGTTTTTACATAACGTTTTCACTACTCTGGGCAATAACATGTATATTTTTGTTGTCTTATCTATTATACTCGGTAAGGTTATGATGCCATTCCCGATGTTTCATTTATCAAAGGCTATTTTAAAATTATCGGTCGACTGATAAGACGTCTTTCTACAAGCTCCATGGATTCATTGTGTTGAACCGTTAAATTTAGTATATAATAAAGCACTTTGATATTCAGTTAAACGTGTGTGCGTGGGTAATAGTGAATAGGATTTGAACACCATGGATAGAGACTACAGGGGTATGTAAATTCGCAGTTTTTACATCTTTTGAACAAAATTATCGATCCTTATTAATAACTACTAATTTTAACGGCTTACTATTATTGCATATTAACATTTTTATTTTATACTTTCTAGTTTTTATGTTAAATAATTTGCATTTAAATAACATAAAGTGAATCACTTACCAATAAGTGTTTTGCCTCTAAGATATAACCTACTTCAATCCTGCCTTTGTATAATTAATGATAAGTTTTGTAGTCATGTTATTGAACAGGAAATGCCTTTCATTTGTTTACTTACTCACTGCATTGTGTTCATAAACGATGTGTGTAATTTCATTGTTTCAAAAAACTAAAAATTTTATGTGTATTTTTAAAAACAATAAAATACTTATTGTGTGTATTTTCTGCTGATATCTGACAGTTTGGCGAGGGACGGATGGAAGGGAATAATTAATTTTTTTTGATTAAATCATTGGTAGTACGTGCATATAATGACGTCATTGTGTTTCTCATATTGAAAATTGAATCCAACCGCTTATCACAGGTACTTGCTTTAATAACCTTTGTCAGTTCAAAGGTATCCAGTATATGGATAGAGAATGGATTTAAAACGTGTAGAAGTACCCCTATGTTAACTCCTCATATATCGCGGTGTTAGAAACAATCTAATGCTATTTTAATCCCCATACATTTTTTCTTAAAATTTTGATATATTGTTTACAAAAATACGTATGAATTATAGCATTTATAGGGATGAACGGATAGTACATAACTTATACTAAGAGCAAACAACGGTAATAAAATTAGAGCAGGAACGTAGAGAACTAAATATTAGGGAAGAGCAGACAAGAATGTGCCTTATCTCCGTTAATTTTTACCTTGTACATCGAAGAAGTAATGAATATTTGCAAATGCAGGAAGACATTTGAAATTATTAAAGAGGATGAAGCGATTGATATGCTTAGATTAGGAGATGATACAGCGGTATTAGCATCTAGCAAGAAAGAGTTAGAAGCTGCTCTTAATGAAATGGAAACGGTTCTAACAGAGAGATACGGTATGAAAATTAAATAAAAACTAAAGTACTAGTATGTAAAGGAGAAAAATTAAATCAAACACCACGAGAATTTATAAGAGGTTAAAGATAGATTTTTGTACCTAACAAGAAGTCAAATAGCGCAAGATGGAAGTGCAAAAGATATAAAATAAAGATTAGCACAATGCCGTGCTAATTTAAAAAGAAAATTCAACCACTATGTTCGAAGACAACCAACGTGGAAATAAGGAAAAGATTGCCGAAAGCATATGTTAGAGCACAGTACTGTACGGCTGTGAAATGTGGATACTGCGAGAAGCGGACAGAAAAAGGATAACAGTCTTTGAAAAGTGGTGCTACAGGTGTATGATGAAGATATCATGGACAGACAAAGTTAAGAACAAACAGCTACTAGAAATGGTAGGCGAAGAAGGAAAAATGTGGAAAACTGTAAAAAATAAAAGAGAATGATAGAGCTCGTTCGAAGGCATAATGAAATAATGCGGAATAATTAGAAGCCGAGAAAGGGAAAGAGAGTTAGAGATAGACTTAGATTAAACTATTGCACTTAGACAGAGAAAGATGTAGGCTGTGGAAATTTCAGGGAAATATATAGATTAATTTAGAATAGGAAACAATGGAGCTACGCGTCATATATATATATATATATATATATATATATATATATATATATATATATATATTGCTGTGAAATGTACAAAAAGCCTCGCCAGTTTCCTGGAATAAAATCACAAAAATTTTCTTTGGAACTCGAGCCTCGCTTTTGGGCGCTACGATTTGCTGTGATTCTCTTCTGATAATCGCCTCTTTACTCTTTCCGCCTCGGCTGCTTACCTAGTTAAAACTTTCATCCTCATTCATAAAAAAAAAACAAACACATTCCTACCACAAACATCAACGTTAACTCTATTTACATCAATATTCATAATACATTAAAATTTCCAAATTAAATTGTAGCATAAATTTCAGTATCATAAAATTTCAAGATTAAATTTGTCATCATTTTAATTTGCATCCAGAATTAAAGTCCTTGTAGGATGCTTACTAATTAATTTAACAATATTTGCAGACCTGAGTCTGAGTACAAAGGGAGCATCTCCCACCCCTTTACGTTAATCAAACAGGTTAGTCTAATTGAGCTCAAAGACAGACCCAAATTTTCATCATAATCAAGAACATAAACTGCTAAATACTCCTTTCTACTTAAACATGAAAATTTCACCTTAAAATTAAAAATTTGTTGTTTGTACAAATTCACTACTGTTCATTTTTTAGCAAACAAATTATAAAGTTATTCAACACACACCAAAACATCAAAAATCGAACAACAAAGCATAAGTTACCTGAAGGTTAATGCACTCATGGCTCCAATGTACATCGTCCTTTGTTAATCACACCATTCCAACCGGGTTATGTTTACGGCTTCTGATTCTGAACGCTTTTAAAATTTTCTACACCACCATTCATCTAAAGTTGTTTCAGAGCTTCTCAGGAACTCATCTAAGTATATCCAAAATCTTGTTTTGTGGATCCAATCACGATTACGAATAACATTTGACTATTAACACCCCCGAAAAATAGCAAAGAAATTCATACTTCTTTCACGCTATACCCCAAAACTTCCTACTTTTGTTTATTCATTTAGCATGTACTAATTTCGATAATTGGTACAGTAATACTCGCAACTATAACTAGACTTTATTACCTTGTATCTTCTTTTCTAAGTGCACTAATGCATAACAACTTGTATCGTAGCACGTAAAGAGCAAACTATTTTAAAGTATTCAATAATCACAAAATATAAGAGCAAACTGTTTCAAGTATTAAATCAAAATCGAAAATCTAAGAGCACTGTTTAAAGCATCGAATAATCAAAAATCTAAGAGAGCGAAACTGTTTAAAGTCCGGGTATATATAATGGCTAGCCTGTCCGTCGGTTTTGTCCCCATAACGGCCAGTTTTTAGAATTTCGCATTCTACGTTCCCTTTTCGACAGTCGGGCACAGCTATTCTACTAAATTTGCACTCGCGCCAGTTAAATCTCAGAAATTTTCCACACGGCACGCAACGTCTGAGAACAACTAATTAAATTTTATACAGAAATGTTATTTTTACACCTCTCATGTTTGCCTCTTATTTTCAACCAATCGTGACCCTCGTGACGCTACACAAATCACGCCTTTAATTATTAGTGTCTCTGCTTGACGCATTTTCTCTTTTCTTTTCTACCTTGGTCTGAGTGGTACAAATCGATATTCTTTACTATCCACGTGGACTCGCGACGTGACTTTTAAATAAACGCCGTTTTGTATTTCGTGCTAAAGCATCCGACCGTTTCCAATATACGTAGAATCTACATGTTTGTCTAAACAAATTAAACTGAAATTGACTTTTAAAAATACGCAGGTGTGTGAACGTTTTAACATAATTCTCAGAGCTTTATTTCGTGGTATTTTAACCTTGGATTTTCACAGGCTTTTATGCTTATTATACCTTAATAATCGTTCAATTAACTCCAATTAAAATAATAATGAATGGCATTAACTTCTACCCTTTAATTTTTAGTGAATCCTAATTAAATATTAATTATTATTTGTACATTTTGTTTAATACTCGTTACTTGGAACTTGAATTAATTAATATAAATTTTGCACGTAATTTCTATTTGTTTCTTTACTTGGAATAATTAAATTACATACAAGTTGAGCATTTTAATTCTGCTTCTTTTTCTAGAAAACGTCTAGTGAATAATTTAAATCCCTTATTTTTAATGAAACGAATAAATTTTTATGCTTCACGGTTTTAATAATGCGTGCTTTTTCCCAAAGCTTCCTTATACACGGTGATTAAAATTATTTGATGCACTTAATTAATTTTCTACCCTGGTCTAAATATGAGTATATATATATATATATATATATATATATATATATTGATATGATAACGCTGCACGTCGATGTGATTTATACGTTCAGTATCCTTCTGATCACCACCACTGTGTGTATTTTAATATCCTAAAATTTAAATTGCTTCGGCTAGCCCAGTTTAATCCACACAGAGTGCACAACGTTACGATAATCAAATAATTTACCCCTTTTTCCCTAATACTTTTCTTGCTTTGAATGATAAAACGAAGTCGATTAATATTTGTATAATGAAAAAGAAAAAAAAATCATATACACTTCACAGTTTAATCTGTTTTACTGTATGACAAATTGAGCCCCTGAATCAAATAACAATAAATTTTAAATTGTTTATCTCCAAAAATTAAAGCTCCCTTTCCTTATTTTAAAGCCAGCAAAATGACGTTGTATTCTACTGGATCTACTGGTTCAAGATTTTTCCCCCTTTTTTACGAAATTTTTCACGTATAAAATAAATTTTTGATGACTCTTTAAATAAATTATTCAGGTATAAAATATGATCAATGTTCAAAAAAATAAAGAGAAAATAATGCCTTATGCTAGATAGTTCTGACCTGTAGTTTTCCTTGTGCGTCTTTCTGCTGCGTGCTGTGGATCAGTACCCCAATATCACATTCAGTTGAGCTGCTCCATTTAATTTATTTAGTCTTCAAGTTTTACCCTGTTTAATCAATAATCTAGTATTTTCTTAATCTCCCTTAGATGTTCTTAATATCATTTAGATTTTCGTGATCTCCCTTAAATTCTCGTAACGTCACTTAGAGTTTCGTAATGTCTTCTTAGAATTTCGTAATGTCACTTAGAGTTTCGTGATCTTACTTAGATCTTTGTAATCTCATTATTTATAGCCGTTTTCCAGCAGGCGAAACTTGTCTCATATAATTTTCACTATTATTTATTTAAAACATTTTATAACACCAGTTTTCACAAAAATTGGATTATTTAATTTGAATATTTACTCGTCGCGTAGATTCTTGAGTATGAGTGATGTGGCTTGTGCTCGGTTCAAAGTAAGACTGTCTGCTTATCAAATTCCCGTGTTATATAGTCTACGCCCCTTCTAAAAATTCATTGGTTATCTGTACTGTTGTTCAAAGTTTACGACTAACCATCGGTTGTTTTGATTATTTTGGGCTTTTACAGGTATATCTCTGATAATAACTTGTCGGAACGATTTCTTAATCACGTAGGTACCAGTGGACTTCTGGTTTGTATGTATTTTAGACCGTCTGTTTTGATGTTGTTACAGGAATTTCTAATTCACCTTGGCACGTAATTTCACTCATGGCTTTTGTTTGTCTAGATAATACTTTGGGATTTGTATTAACTCCATGCAGAAAATCAGGTAGGCTAAGTGACGTAAATCAACATATTTCTGTTTACATTTTACGTTTCCGAAACGTATGTATTTCGAAGGATGCGTTTCTTATCAGAGCACTATGCTATCTGCTTTCACTATCGCATGTTTAATGTGAATTGTATCATGATTTTCTAGCTTTTTACTGCATTTAACGCGTATCGATTTATGAATACTTTTGGTTTAAGACAAGTTTGTGTAGAATTATTTCTTTTGCTGAATGTGTGTTTATGGTTGAATGATATGCTTCCTTGCATTAATTAAAGTCAACTGCGATCTTTATACAGGGTGTTAAATGTTTGTTCTTTGCACAATTTGCAAATTACGTATTTTCCATGCTAAACAAATGTCTTCAACTCCTAGTACTATTTACATGTATTGAGTAACCATTATGACTCAATTTACCCCTAAATAACCCTCTTATCATAGCATTATATATATATATATATATATATATATATATATATATATTGATAACAGAAAAGAGAGCAATTTTGGTCAATTAAGTGAATTCTAATTCATAATAAAAGCTTGAACTTTTGTTGAAAACACTTAATATTTAAAATTACATTTTATATCATTCAAGTGGATGGATATTTTATGGGTGTTATTCATTTCGTTTATTTCACAGAAAATTGCATTAATTTTACTATAAATCGCTTCATGTAAGTGGTCACGTAATTGTTTATTATTCCATTTAATAAAAGTTAACATTTACAATGATAAGTCGATATATCGAAACGTATTTTTTATTTATAAGAAAACATTTGTGATTTCGAAGTTGCTTATGTGACAGATAATAGTTTGAAATGGTTGGAATTTACGAATGAAAAATAATGTCGATTTTCGCATTGTTGAGAGCGTTAAAAGAATCGGATGTTTTGTTGTGATCTGAAACGATTATTATTGGCGAGGACTATGTGATTTTTTAGCAAGAGTACTTGTATAGAATATAAAATTTCTTAAACAATGTTGTCGTTTACAATCTGGTTGATAGGTTAAAGTATGGGAGTGACTTTAAAACGGATTATTGCCGATGTTCTGTTGACAAAGAAAGCTATTTTAGAATAAAACAGTAATTAATACAATAAAAATTGGGGCAAGTTTAAGTATTTGTAATTGTCACGCAGTTAGTTGATTTTCGCCAATTTTGGGGAAAATTACATCAATTTTTTTTCTAGTTTGATTAAATTCCATTTTAATTCAATTTTGATTAAATTCTATTCGATTCCCCGGTTATCTTTCTCGACTTGGTGCGACTAAAGGTTGTATTCCAGTTAATACCATATTGACGCTAAGCAAATTTGCTAGTAATCCATATGTGGAGACCTTTATTGATACAGCTTTAATAGTTGGATTGTATGTAATTTTGGGAGGACTGATAAATCTGGAATTAATTCAAGGCACCTGTAAATAAAGGTTAATTCATATTTTAAGATTTGTGATTTTTATGAGACTTTTATGACGCTCTTGTGTATTATGTATGGTTGTGTACACGATTTAGATTTGTAAATTTTCAAATTGTCGTTATCGGTCTCGGTAGCGTAATTGGAAAACACATGGTCAACGATTCGTAAACCTACACGACATTCAGTGAAAAACATTATTGTCTTTTATATTCAAATCTTGATATATTAAAAAATTCTTCTAGTCCCAGTTATAACATATTTTTGCAATTTAGTCAAATCGCTGGAGTGTTGTTCCTTTTAAGATGCACCTTATCATAGGGATTATCATAGGATTTTCAATAACTTCTATAGTAAAACTGAAGTTGGTTATGACAAGCATGCACCAATCAAAATTAAAGGACTTGTATTTTTAATATAGAGGTTCAAGTTCGTTCAGTGTAGTAACAGGTGACGCATTATTAGTATGTGAACTACAGTTTTTGGCATTTATTTCTTGAGTGTATTGAATAAAAGTTGTTTTTCTAATTTTTGAATATTAAACATTGTTTTATAATTGTCTGATTTTCGTTTGGTTTTATTATTTGATCCTAATCTTTACAAACATTGCCTATTGCTGTTATATTAAGTATATTTTAATGTGTGCAAAACCTATTGTACGGCGCTTTTTCAATAGAAGTTTTTCATCTTAAATAGTTACATAAACAGTGTGAAATAAATCAATAAAGATATAATAATTTCTGTGATATTAACTTTCTAAAATTGTATGCACATCAGTCGCAATTACTGATTTCTTGCTTATAACTTGCCATAAATTTTTTATTTGCATTTTTGCAATGACTATGAACCATGAGAAATTTCAATTTAATGAGTAAATTACTTCACCCAAGGTATTGTGAAAATAGTAAATATAAATTAATTGTTATTAGAAATACAACTTCCAGAGCGTTTCAAGAGAAACTTATTAGTTTGATGTAATAATTCAGAAGAGCAATTTTTAAAAATTGTATCAAGTGAATCTCTTTCTTATGTCTTGTTACAATCATAAGTGACTAAAAGTGAATTTGTAAATCAAATAGAACTTATGGATGGATGGATGTCCTCAAAGTAAGTTTTTATGTTGTTCCATTTTATCACACATATACTTACCGAATTCATAATTTGTGCACTGTACGTTTGAATATTTAGCAACACTATATAAATGGCTTTTGTAAACAGCATATCACTCAACACGACATGGCTGTAAACATGAAGTATCGTTATGAACAGGCCAGGCCACACAGTAAAATGAAGAGCTATTTTGATGTTAAGTCTTCTATGTTTCTCAACCACCGATTAGAAAATAAATGAATTCCACTATAAGGTATCTTGAAAATATGTTTTTCTTCAAAAAAAAAATAATAATAAAAAACTTACATTAAGATAGTTCACCACTTTGACAGTATGGTACATTTGTAGGTAGCTGCATATTAACTACATGCTGTGTCCTATGCTGTGTTTGTTATAACGTGTATGATGTCTAACCTTAGCATCAAATTTACATACAGCCTTGCACTTGACGTGTCTATGTATAGGAGGAAAATGAACATATGGAAACTTATTTTTGTAACAACCCTAATATATATTGTAGTGGATTTAAAGGGTTAAATTTGGGTACAAACAATGCAATTTCAAACACCCTGTATAGAGGAAACAACCATAATTTAAATGCGAAATTTATTTCATTCATTTAATTTAATGTAACAAGTATTACCATAATTTTATAATTAGGGATTAAAAATTCGTAGGTTCGTAAAGAAAATAAATTGTATAAGCCAATAGAAATTATTAATTAATTTAATTTAGTTTAATTCAAAGGGTTATAACGTCAGAAAACGCATAAGAGCGTGAAAAATCGATAATTCCAAGGCGAAACGCTTTACTAACAAACAAACAGACGTCGAATATATGAAATACCTTGAAACGCAAACTCCTAGAAATGTTACTTTAAAACGATCGTTAATTGAACACCTGCATGTTTTGAAAGGTCGACTTCTATGTATTTCTGTAGATAACAAGACAAGCTTCGAGGTATATCGTTCAACCGTCGGTTGTTTCGCATTAACGCGAACCAAAAGTTTCTATTAGCGCAGAAGGGATGAACAATCAATGATATGCTTCAGAATGAGACAGGCATAATAGCATTCACTTCGGTAGGCACGTATTCAACTCCACGTGGAGTAAATATCACGCGGACAGTAATATCGATTTTCTACCACTAAAGAAAGGGTAGAAGGAGACATCTAATATGCATAAGAGAGGAATAGAGTTGATACAGGCGGGGTTTTAAGACGTCACTGAAAGGTATCATTGGTCGAAATAGTTAGTTTTACAACAGACGAGCACGGGACAGATGAATGCGGGTTTTTCGGAAAATAGCGTATCGACGAGCTAAATTTCGGGGAGGTTGAAAACGGTTATACAAAATTTGAAGAAAGAGTTAGTTCAATTAAGTATTTCACGTTAAGAGGGTCTGGAGAGGTTACATTTTGAATCGCATAAATACGTGAGTTGAGTTATTAAGTTTCTCTTTGACTTCTTTAATTTGCATCGCTTACGACGTACCAAAAATCTACTAACGAGCTTGTAAGTATTAAAATTTATAAATTCAATAGTACAGTGTTAGATGGTTGTGGCCTTAGAGTTTGAAACGCGGATAGTGTCGAGTTTATTTATATTTAACTAAGGTACAACGTATACTGTAACAAGCTCGTAACGTAAATTAAATTATGCAATAACAAAGAAGTGTAATATACATGGATTTGGATATGGAGATGGATCTTGAACGAGTAGCATGCAGCGCAACGTAGATGGTGTTCATCTATAAATAGCTGGAGGCGGCAAGCAGCGCATAATCACTAGACCGAGGGTTCAGGAACATAATACATCGTCAACAGAGATGGAATCTTCAAGTAGAAAGCATACAAGTAATAAACTGGGTTATCATGAGCTCACCATACTCCAGAGTGTAATAATTAGAAAAAATATTAATAAGGTATTATTTAGGGCCCATTTACTCCTGTTACATTAAATGTGTGTTGATATTTCAATTTAAAAACCAGGACTTTACAAAGATATCATTTATGGAGGTGTAACTTGCGCACCGAAATGTACATAATCTTGAATTATTATTTGTAAAGAGTGGTAAATGACTTCAAGTGACTCTAAGTGGTCCAAGTGGTCTTGAATGATCATAAGTGACACTGAGAGGCATTGTATGATTGTTGTTTTATTTTGTGGTTTTATTGAATGGTGTGTGTGAACGGTTCAGAGAATGTTAGTAAATTTAGGTATCCAAGAGGAAGCACAGCTGAGCTAGCCAGGGAAGCTGCTGAAGAAATCAATTAATGTGATGAAGCAGGAATCCGGGTAAGAATTTTTTTTTGAAAATTTTCTATTTTGTGAAATTTTCGATTTTTGGTAAATTAATAAATTTTCGAATCTACTGAGGTCCAGAGCGAAGTTACACGGCTCTATATATATATATATATCTGTTGGTCTCTAGAACAGTCGGGATCACCTTTGAGTTCCAGTGTTGTTGGGCCGTCATAAAATTTTTCTGAAATAAAATTAATAAAAATTCTTACAATACCTTTGGAACGCCTTCTTATTTCTGCACACCCTGGATAGCTCAGAAATCTGCTTCTTCTTGAATACCTACCATCCTAAGTACATTCCTTTCTCACAAACACAGTCAAATGAAATTACCACTCAAATAATGCAACAAGACATACAACCTTTTTATTTACACATATTAACAAGTTTCCATAAGCACGAAAATATTTACACATTGGTACCTACAATTTGATAAAAACTGTTACCATCTCAATCTTTAAATCTTTTAAATTTCATGATTTTAATATATTTCAACAATTTTATTTTAGACGAGTAGATGGGCCCGTTGTGCAACCCTAAATTGATTTTTATTTTGGTCTATTTTGAGCTCAGTATAACCCAATTACTCTAAATACTTTTAAACCTCGCATTTTTGTTTAAAATAAAGCTAAAGACCCGTTTACTTCTTACAATAACATTTTTATATCGTCAATAAACATTTTTAAATAATCAATATTAATTGTCCTGTACGTATACCCCTTTAAATGAGGTTTTATGGTAATAAAATACACCCCCAATTAGTCAAAACACTCAAGCACAAAAATATCAGCACAAATGTTCAAGCAAAAAGCAAGAAATTAATTCTCTTTACCCGGAGTAAGCTTCGTCCATCGTTACTTCTGAAGATGTGTACCAAAACCCTCGTCGTTGTGTCCATACACTTCGTGATTATGCCTGGATCCAACCGATGTTCACTAGCTATCCAAATCTCTGCCACCACCTTTAGTATTTCTACGCGGATAATTATCTTGACCAAACTTAACCTTCCATACCACTACACTTCATGCATACTAGTTAAGCTTTTCGATTTGCTTACCCAAGTACCATCCTATCATTAGGTTGTATCATGTAGTAACATAACCTTTGATACGCTAGCACCCACTTGTGCAAATCACCTTTAATACAATTCCGGTACTTTACTAACAGCTTTATACACTTTAAAATACGATGTTGTATGCTACTTCAGCGAATAAACAACAATCCGTACAACGTAAGAGCACGTTATAGCAATTACGTTAGCGATCTAAGCGATATAAGATCTAAGAGCAAGATAGTTTTAATATCTCTCCCAGTGTATTTATACGCTTTTTAATACCCCTCACGGAACCTCTTTTCATCGAAAAGCTTATTTTCTACAACAAATTCTCAAAATTTTTGATTGTAACGAACTTCAACGTCTGAAAATTACAAGTTTATCGTGCTGTTACTATGAAATTCGTTCAATAACATCAACGGATGCGAGCTTCTCAAAACTGCTAGCCTTCGACCAATGATATTGCTTTCCCCCGTTATAACGTTCCACCTCCTAGCTACCTTACTTCGTTTCACCCATATTTATTGTCTTTTTAATAACCCCTCTCAAGCTACAGAAAAACGATATTGTTGTTGGTCTTCAAGTCTCCCGTGTATTTTAAACGTGTGTTGTAACCAACGTTTTATTATACGTGTTCTCTGTCTGTTTTACATTATAGATCTTTCATTTCCCTTAGTCTTCAAGGCACTTGTTATATTAGCAGCTTGTCGGACCGACCATTACAAACAATTCCATAGAAATTCTGTCTCAACGTATATTTCAGTTCTTTGGAACTTGACATTTAACTAACAGGTGTTTCTTCGAAGCAACTTGTTCGTTTAAGATAATAATTCCGAGTTTAACACTTCTTAGGATTTGTATAACGAACGTTTCGTTTATTTAAATGGAAGTATGCATATAAATTATTGATTTTCTATACTCAAAAGCTCCGTTTCTTATCCCATGCACTTGATTTAAAATATTACAACTACTTATGCGTATCATTGAGTTTTCATGTACCCTAAAGCTTCTTAACCGTTATGCAAATTTAACCTTCTGATTTCGAAATACAGAAATATCTTAATAACCTTCCGTTTTTGACTATCTAAACTGATTAATTTGGCGCGTAAATAAATTTTCTCTTATGAATAGTAACAATAACAATGCTTATAATTATTATTATTATTCAGATATTTACATTAAGTCTGATGTATATATTATATATTGAACAAGTAAAAAATAAGAGCACTGCAGCTTTCAGCTTACTATTCTTCAAAAATATAGTCATTCATTTATAATCATACTTCATCGAAATTGCAAATAAATCTACATAACAACGAATTAATTCAGTTTCTTTAGTCCCTAAATACATTGCCAAAATACATTCACTTTACATACACTTCCCCTCTTTTTCTATCCATAGCACAACAACTTTGAGTAATGCACTATGGTGAAGCAGCTTTTATGTATCTGTTCATGCTGCTGCACTATATAGTATTGTTGCTATTACAATGGCATGCACGATGTTGAAATTCACTAGATATTCCAGTAACTGCACAGTAAGTGAAGTGTTGGTGGGCCTGTAATCTCCTTGTCCCATTGGGGTTTTTTTTGCAGCTTATGTTTAGTATATTTATGCCAATAATCTGATATTGTTTGCTATGATAGTTAGTTAATCTGTTACTACTGACTATGTAATTATTTGTTTCATAATGAATTCTATAAATGATCCAATGTGTATTTTACTTGAAATGAATTTTTGTAGATGGAAAAATGATGACAAAAAAGACTTTTTGTTGTATAAGTTGTAAAAGTAACATTTTAAAATTAAGGATAAAGAATATACTAGAAACTTTAAGAAATCGTGGTATTTGAAATTTTAAGTGTTTTTGTTTGCTGTGTTTAGTAATTAGTGTTTAACCAGGTGCTTGGAATAAGACAGGTTTTAATGAATTTGGCAATGCGACTCATGATTTGCACAAACATGAAGGTTCTTTTGAACACATTTGTAATGCATTAGGTTTTGTTAGATTAAAAAAATTAAGCAGCATTGAGGAGGCCTTAAAAGAGAATTCCACGTTATATATAAAAAACTTTAATGACAATGTGCATCTGAACAGGCGCTTTATGCAACAAACTATTTGAGTGGTTCTTTATTTAGTTAGACAAGAATTAGTATTTTGTGGTCATCGTGCAGATGTTTCTTCTATTACCCGTGGTAACTTTAAGGAATTCTTGAATATTTTCATTTCAGTAATTCAAGTAAATATTCAAGAGCATTTTACAAAATTGCCCCCATTTTTGCTGGCAGTTCCACAACTATATAAAATGAACTGATTTATTGTATTTCTCAATGTATAGATGAATACGTTAACAACAAGATCAACAGCTCCTTTTTTACATTCAAGTGGACGATTCCATGGGCATTGCACAAAAATCCCAGTGTAGTATTATAATTAGGTATATTATTCTTGGAAAAAAATAGTACTACAGGCAATTTTTGCTCACTGTAATGCAATAAACAACATCAAGTTTAAAGAAAGGTTTATTTAAATATAAATCAAGCTAAGCGACTACACATCTTGAGAGCTTCTTACGTTCTCACGTTCTACTTACGTTCTACTGTGTCTCTGAACAACAAGTTACAGTAACCCCTTACTTACTCCCTCTACTACCCTTAGGTCCATCGACGCACGCAGAAGGCCTGTAATATTTTACACATCCTCCGGCGCGGCGATACAACTTAGCTTATCACTTCTTATTTCTAAAGGATACAATAATTGTATTGGGCACCTAATTACGGTGCCATTCGCAATCTTAACGTAACAGGCACGCACTTTGCCATCACGGCCGTTTATAACGTCGTTCACCAACCCTAATTTCCACAATAACCGTCGCTTATCATTTCCATGTATTAATACGACATCCCCTTGCTTAATCGCACACTCACTCACATTCACGTTATGATGAGCTCCTCTCAATAATTGTAAATATTCTGTGCTCCATCTTTTCCAAAAGTAGTCGATAACGTTTGTTCTCTGCTTCCATAGCCAACGAATTTCATCTCCATTAATAACACGGTCAACAAAAGGAATAGTAGCCAAAGCGGGTCCCAATAAAAAATGCGAAGGGGTTAACGGCATTAAATCCATAGGTTCACTACCTAGGTATGTGAGCGGGCGGGCGTTTATTGTTGCTTCAACCTCGGTAATGAGTGTATTTAGTTGATATAAATTTAGTAAAGAACGTCCTATCGTAGCCCTAAGGGCGTCTTTTACACTTTTTACAAGTCGCTCGTAAAATCCTTCGTGCCAAGCCGCTCGCTCTATTATAAATTTCCACTTAATTTGGTGACTGTTTACAAACTCGATCAATTCTGTACTCGCCATCACTTCGTTTAAAGTCGATATTTCACGTGATATTCTTTTAAATGTTTTAGCGTTATCAGAGTAAATGACCTTAGGAATCCCTCTACGGGTAAAGAACCGTTTACATGCGCTGATTGTAGACGCAACATCCATTTTCAAAACAATCTCTAGATGAAGTGCTCGTATAACAGCGCAGGTAAATAAAATCACATAATATGAATGATAACTGTTTTTAAAATACAACAGTCCGGGAAGTCTAAACCTGTCACTTCAAAGGGCTTTGTTTGCTGTATTTGATCTCTAGGTAACGGCGCGAAGGAATGCGACCCTGATTTTCCACGAAGTCGTTTACAGATAACACATCTTGGTAATTCGTAAAGTGTCGCATTAACACCACTATGATGAAGAGTTTTATGAAACTTCATTATTAGTAGTTTGCTTAAATGTGCATTTTCGATAGAATAACGAAATCTTCTCTTAAATTTTGAAGAGGTCCACCCAAATGCAGCAATTCATGTTTATCTAAGAAAGGGCTTAAAGTTGAAATATTCGATTTCCGTTCAATGCCCTGACCCTTTTGTAAGCTGTATATCTCCGAATAATAAACCTCCCGCTGAGCTATTTCGGCCCTTTCAAATTCGTTTACGGTTACGCTCTTCGTTTCTTTATTATTTCTGGTTCTTAAATTTCCTATAAATCTTAACACATATGCCGTTATCCGCACTAAACGATCAAAATCACTGTATCTGGAAGAATCTATAAATTGATTGCTACCTTTTATATTGTCGTTAATTAGTAAAGACATTTTCGATACTATATCTATCGTTGACGTAGCTGTCTCTATTGTATTATCTGGCCACGTTTGTTCACTTTCTAGCAACCACTTAGGACCGTGTAACCAAGTTTCGGAATTTATTAAAGTACTTGCACTTATTCCGCGGGTTAATAAGTCCGCAGGGTTCTCGCGACCCGGACAATGTCTCCATGTTATATCTTTCGATAAGGTCTGAATTTCTTTAACACGGTTAGTCACATATGGTTTCCATTTTGACGCATCGCCTTTAATCCAATGTAACGCGATTAGAGAATCTGTCCAACACACTACCTTATCTATTTTAATTAACACATTAGTTTTTTCAGCATCACCGCGGGAAATTAACTCGGCATAATTATTATCCGACATTCCTTTGATAGCAGCGTTATATTCACATATTTTGTTAATATTGGTCAATTTAAACTTTAACCTTTGAGCACGAATTCGGGCACTAATTAAATTATCATTTTCAATCACTGCATCCTCATTCCTCCACGGTAACGCTACTAAATATCGATCATCACATTTATGAACGTTATTTTTCAGAAAATTATCGAAAAATTTCTTATCATCGTCTGCTTCTTTGGTTATACCTATTGTTTCCAAATTCCACATACTTTCGATTTCAGCTTCTGTTTTTATAACTGTCGTATGTAACACTGTCTGCAGATTTACTCCTATGGTTGTAGCATCAACTGGTATGGGGCCATGCAAAGCATAACCAAATTTCGTGTCCACCGCTACTAAACCTTTGTTTAGACGAATATTGTTTCCTGTCACTACTGACCAGTAATTGTCTGCCCCAATAAGGATACTAAATCCATCAACAATTAACGCTCGATCTATATTAAAAGAGATATTGTCAGCAAGCTGCAAGTTTTGATACTCTACCACGCTTTCTTTAGGTATATGTAAATCATCCATGCAAATTTCTGGAACTTCCACAGCCTCAATCTTTAAAATTTCATCTGTATATTGTCCTTCAAAGTAATTAAAACGCGGTTGTAAAGCTTAAAGGGAATCGATGCATTATCTCCAAACGCGGCAATACGAACCCTATGTTGTCCAACTACAGGTAAATTTAATACCCTTGATAGATTCTCCTTAATAAATGAAAGTTGACTACCGCCGTCCATAACTAATCTGATTAACTTCTTTGAATTTTCGCCAAAGGCATAAACACAAGCCGTTTGTAATAGCACATTCTTGTTTACGTTTGTCATCAAACTGGACACCGACGGCGCCGAAGTGTTCATTGAACTTTCGCCTTTCGTTAATTTCATTGCAATACCTGTCGTCTCAGCGTTGTATCTTTCTTTACCTGGCTTAAAGCTTGGATCGCACATTGTTGTAGCATGCCGGCCTCTGCATTCCTTACATCTTAAGAATCTATTTTTACAATACTTAGCACTATGGTTATTTCTCGTACAACGGTAACAATTTCCAGCTGCCTTAAGAATTTCTTTCTTCCTTGTTAAAGGTACATCTGTGTCACACATTTCGGTTTTATGGTCTTTCTTGCAGAAAGCACAGCATTCAAGACGTTTGTTCGGCGTGACTAATAAACTAGATGCAGTTCCTTTGTAATGCGTTGGGAGCATCTTTTCTTTACAACCTGCATCCGGATTTAAAGCTTGTTCTAAGGACTCAATTTCGTTTTAAGAAACCGTAATAAATCCTTTACCTGGCGATCTGAATCTTCCTCTGACCTTAATGATGAACTTTGTAAATTATTCGCAATAATTTCTAGATGATTGGATGATTTCATTTTCATTTGTCGATAAAATCCTAAACGCAATTCCGTTGGCAACGACTTAATGAGAGTCGACTTTACGATTATGTTGTATTGAGAACTAGATATTTTTAATATTTCAAGAGCACGCATAGCTGAAGTAATTAGATTGTAATTCTTCCTTAAAGTGCTTACGTCATTTTTAGATTTTACAGGTTCGATTTTCATAATGCTATCAATATATTGTTCAATTAGCCGTTCCCCATTTCCAAATTGATCTTTTAATATATTCAAAGCTTCTTCATAGAATGCTCCAGATGGAGGAAATCCCTCAATTGCTTCAGCGGCCCTTCCCGTGACATACATTCGCAGGTAGTTGAATCGATCTCCGTTCGTTAATTGTTGATTGTCGTGGATCATACTTCTGAATTGTTCCCAGAAAGGAAGCCAGCCCTTTGCAGTACCATCATACTTCGCTAACTGTACACGTTGAAGCTTCACTGACGTAAAGGACTGCCTACTTGTTTCGTTACTTACTGGTACCGTATTCGTTAAATTCGAGTCAACCTCTATCTGCGATTTTTCTGGACATTTTAATCTAAATTCCAACTTAGACATCGTAGTTACAGCAACCTCTTCATATTCATACCTTTTCATTAACTCGTCCTCTATATTTTCTTTAAGCAGAGGTTCAATTTGCTTATCAATTTCTTTCAGATTATCACTCAAGCTTTAACTTTGACATAGCTGTATAAATGTCTTCAACACTGAAACTACTTTCTAACATAGAATTTATATTATTAACTGTTTTAGTTAAGTGCGTTCTACAAATTGTCCGTTTTACTTGTTCCATCATGAAGCCTCGATAGTATAGCCGTTTGTTAAATATTCGCGTTCCCGTTCCGTTATTTCGAATATTTACGTTAAAGCTCGTTTATATTTATCACCAGATCGTTCCCGTGTTTCGGCACCAAAGTTGATGTAATGCAATAAACAACATCAAGTTTAAAGAAAGGTTTATTTAAATATAAATCAAGCTAAGCGACTACACATCTTGAGAGCTTCTTACGTTCTCACGTTCTACTTACGTTCTACTGTGTCTCTGAACAACAAGTTACAGTAACCCCTTACTTACTCCCTCTACTACCCTTAGGTCCATCGACGCACGCAGAAGGCCTGTAATATTTTACACACTCACTACTTAGCAAATCGTTTAAATTTAGTACTACAACAAAGTTGCAACAACATTTCAAAATGCAGCATACTTTTTCTAACTGCTAATTGTTTGTCTTCTCTTTTCTACCATTCTGCAAAACGAACACATGTGGTCGATATAATAGTTGGACACCGAATACCTGCTTTTGTCAATACATGGTGGACCTCAAACTCTAAATTTCTTAAAGTAATAAATAATGAATGGGATTCTCTAAAAGAAGTTTTTACTGAAATTATAAATAATGTGATTTCTGATCAAAATTCTATTAGATAGAGTGATGGTTTTCTGAACAAATTTAATATTTGCATTTTTTTTGCAGTTGCTTTTAAAGATATTTTTTGCTGACTGAAATGTATGGGATGTTAAGGTGATCTAAATATGTTAATTATAGGGAAGGACCAATTGCTTTTTGTAGCAATGCCGATGGCAGTGGAGCGGTTATGTAATAAATAAAGCAACTACAACAAACTACTTAATGAAGGGTATAAATACCTTAAAGCCTGTGCCGCTCTGGGCAATAAAAATCACACACAAAAGGTTAGCGGACAACCAAGAACACGCACTTTGGGTGTGGTGTCACTTCCAAAAGCTCTCATACAACTGTCTTCTGTAACCGTCCGAGCACGACTGTCACTTCACGCACTCCCACTGCCGGTATAAAATGTTTCACTAAAACTGTAGGGTACCCGCACTAATGGTATTTATTGCCACCAATACCAAATTGTTCGATGATGACGTAACACTGACTGATGTGATTTTTGATGTGCTACAGAAGAAGTCATAGACATTTGGTTTTGCATATCAAATATTAAAAATATGCAAACTAAAAAGAAGTGATGAAACTTTTAGAAATATTCTTGATCTAGCTGTTTCAAAAACTGCAATTCGGACACAAAGTCGCAAGCGGCTGAGAAAAATAAGGGTAAGGTCAAACGAGGTTTTTGAAAAATATAAAATTTTGTAGTACAAAATCGTGGACCTTATTTCTCTTCAACTTAACACTCATTTCGACAATATAGAAAAGCTTAATTTTTGACACTGCTGGACATTACACAGTTTGATTGCTATAACAAAAATTTTCCAACAGAAGTTGTAAGTAATTTAAAACTGTGTTGTCCAAATTTATTCAAAGACACATAGCTCTTGAAAAATGAACTGCAAGTAAGTAATACAGATGAACAACATAAAGGTAGGAACTCCAAAAATTTCATTGAATTTTTAACATAAAACAATAACATTTTTTTAAAGATGCTTATAAATTATTATGTTTAATAGTGACCATTCCATCAAATAGTGTTACAGTAGTTTGAAAAGAACTAAAAGTATTTACAAAACACGATGACAGAAGACAAACACAATTTGGTAAAAATTTCAATTGAAAAAAAGCGCTTAACCGAATTAATAAATACGCAGCCATTTTATGATAACATCATCGACAAGTTCGCAAGTATGAAGGATTGATCTTATTTTTAAGAAGTAAAAAATTAATCTGTGAGTTTTACTAGTATTTTTGCTTAATATTTACTTACTTGTGTTTTTGTAATTTAATGTATGTATTATGTTAAGTATTTATTTGTAAGGGTTCAAAAATTGCTTATTTGTTGTATTACTTTGAAAAATTGAAAGACTAGTTTTTACCTAAATTTTTTTCACCTGTTCTTGAGGTCACGAATCGCCACTGATTTAGACCAAATATTTTCCAACGATTAACAGTTAACATCTTCAGTGATATAAATTTTATGTCACTTTGAGCTTTTTGGATGCTTAATAAAAAAAACTATGTGTCTATTATAAATTCTGCAGAATTTTATGTGATAAATTGGGGTAGCACCGCATTTAGTTCTAATATAATCGATGAAATTTTTTTACTCATAGATCTTCTCATTTCATGTAAAATTGTGCAATATGCTAACAAGTATCCATCAGATATATTGGTTTTGCGAATAAACTGAAATTTTAGTGGTAGTACAGAACCTTAAATCTTGATGTTGCTATCATTTTGTGCAGGGTCTTCTTCTTCATAGAAGTGCTTAGCATAAGCAGTAGTTTTGTGTGGGTCTGGGATTAATTTGGATTTTATTACATCATGTATTTTATTAAAACTTAACACATCTGTTGTAAACATTTGCATCTTATCAACTAATAATTGATAATGATTTGCTTTAAATGCAACACAACAATACATATATGAAGCCGTCATATGGGGACCTATTTGACCGTCGTTGTGGTTCTTGTGGTAGAAATATTTGCAAAAATTCTGCCAACATCAGTCTCACGCGTGTTATTCCTCTGAAAGAGAGGACTTTAATATTTAATTGCCCGGATTGTCTTCTGTGGGAACCTATTTGGAAGAAATTAACAATTTCATCACTTAGCTGAATGTTTATCATGAAAGTGTGCTTAAACACATAACCAAACTCAGTAAATTTTTATATTGTTAAATTTATATTAGTGTTTGTATAATTTTTAGTCATTCTTAGAATCTAACAGTCCCACGTTTAATGTGATTTCAAATTTTAATTTTATTAATTTTAATAAATAGGTAAAGAAGCTACTTGCTTGGTTTAAAATTTTTATAGACATAATGATAGTCATAGTCTAATATTCTGGAAGTTTTGTTTGCAACTTAAAAAATTATAGATAAACAACAACTAACTTAAATAACAAATTAAACATATTTATAAGGCTGGTAGACTGAAAATATCAGTTAAACGCACACGCTGTGCACCAATTAAAAGACTGTGGATAAATTTCAATATAAAATCTGACCGAAAATTCAGGGCTTTTTGGAATATTGAAATAGGTCGTTCTTAGGAGAAATCTTCATTCATAACTAATTTCTCCATCTAAAACTGTTGTTGCTCCAATTTTGGTGTGTGTGCCTAATTTAGGTACTTTGATATTTTCAGTTGACCTCTGTAATTAACGCTATGTTCATGTTTTGTAAGTGTGTATAATTTTGTAGTATCCTTGGTGTGTATATAATTTATTTCAAGCAGAATACTGATAAAGATTTAGAAATTAAATGGCATCCTAGGTGAAAATGTAAAGATTTAAAGAGTGTGATTTAAAATTAAGACCAACAAACCTGTAATTGCAATTAGTATGTTATAATCCAAACAAGATGGTAAGGTTTAAACAATATTAGTAGCGTTGTTATTATATAACTTTAAGACAAACTGCTGCAAATTGAAAATTCTTTCATTATCTCAAATTTGCTTTTTAATTAAAAGTTAGTCGTTAGCAAAGGTATCATTTCTATTATTTTGGAACTTGTACAAGGAATAAACTAACAAGCAGAAATGATTTCTATTTCTTCTCGTCTATTACTTGACGACCTATTTCAATGGAGATCACATTCCATATTACGAATTTGTAATATCAGCTTATGTACTAAATTTGGTTTGTGAGAATATGTACAATGTGTAGCTTTTATACCCATACTTTGGAAAAGCAATTGACTTCAGTAAATACTATATAAACTTTAAAAAAAATTGTCTTCCTTTTAACATTGTAACATTGTAGGATGTAATATTTACATATATCAAATAATTTATGAATTACTACATCGTGTTATCAGTTTATTTGTTTTGTAGGTTAGCATATAGATAATAAGTAAAACTATGTGAGATGAGTCACTACTTTATGGTTTTTCCTCATACATATGCAAGTTGCATACAACTAATTTTTATTTTATTTGCAGTGGGTATTGTGCAGTATGAAACATCTCAACGGTACGCCTCCTTATCCAGAGCCAACATGACACAACGAGATGAAGTTCAAAAATTTGAACAGGGCCGTATTAGGTTCCTGCAAGAAGAACGTTTACACATCCAAAAGAAAACTTTTACAAAATGGATGAACTCATTTTTACAAAAGGTAAAATAAATTTTTATTAATTATAAATATTTTCTTAACTTGAACCTATTAACAGGCAAGGATGGAAGTAGACGATTTGTTTACAGATTTATCAGATGGAAAGCATTTATTGAAACTCCTGGAAATTATATCTGGAGAAAAGCTAGGTAAACCAAACAACGGAAAGATGCGAGTTCATAAGATAGAAAATGTGAATAAAAGTTTATCATTTTTACATACAAAGGTGCGACTGGAAAGTATAGGTGCTCAAGATATTGTAGATGGAAATCCTCGACTTATATTAGGTTTAATTTGGACTATTATTTTAAGGTTTCAGATCCAAGAGATTGAAATAGAAGCTGTAAGTGATTATTTTAAAAATATTTCTACTACTTTTTCATATTGTTAGGACGAGAACAATGAAACATCAGAAAAGAAATCAGCCAAAGATGCACTGCTACTATGGGCACAACGTAGAACACATGGTTATCCTAATGTTCATATTACCGATTTTACAGGTTCATGGCGCAGTGGTTTAGGGTTCAATGCCCTAATTCATGCACATCGTCCAGATTTATTTGATTACAACAGTCTTCAACCACAGAAACATATTGACAATTTAAACCATGCCTTTAACATAGCTAATAATGAACTTGGTATTCCACCATTATTAGATGCTGAAGATATTGATAATCCCAGACCAGATGAAAAAAGTATAATGACTTACGTAGCTTCGTATTATCACACATTTGCTCGAATGAAAAATGAAGCTAAAAGTGGAAGACGAATTGCTAAAGTAAGTCGTTTTTTTTTTTGCTAAAATAGTGGTGTTGCATGTTTTAAAATTGTTTATGGTGCAACAAAACGATTGCTAATAAGGACCCAATACTGTTTTTAATGGGTGATTAACTACAGGAAAAAGTTAAAACAATATAACTTGTTAAAAGGAATATTTTGTATACTGAACAAAGTTGAAGATGATTACAATTTATTTTCTTTTGGGGTAAACAACTTAATATTTGATGGATCTACTAAACTACCCAAACCAGATTTATTTGTAATTAAAAAAATTAGTTTTTCAAAAAATCAAAACAAAATATGTGAATGATTAATTAATCTAGTAATGAATTATAAGCATAATAATAATAATAATTATTATTACAGGAGAACTTTGTGTTAATCAACTTAACATAGTACATTTGTGAAAAGGCAGATATGTGGTAGTGCTTGCTAGCAACCTAATGAGTGTGGTTATTGCCCTGAAGACAAGTATTTAGACATTTCTAAAGCTACCCACAAATGGTCACACACATTCAGAACCACACGCCTATGCTCATTTTCATTTTACAAAGACCATACGCGTGTGTATCCACACATCCACATACAAACTCCCCTACTCACATACACATGCACAGGCCCTGTACATACACGACCTTTCATGCTTGCACACATTTCCATGCTATCATCGAGTTACACTGATTATTAAACAAATATCTTCTAGGCGTACTTTTAAAACATAAAGGATTTCTTGAATATATTAGAACCAGTCATATTAATTTTGGTGTGAACGATGTAGACATGGTTTGAAAAGAAACATTTGAATAATGAACTCCGATGTGGTTGGGGGGGACAGTACATTTCTATTATGTACGTAAACATTGTGTATGTCAGAATGGTATGTGATTTTCTGAGTTAAATATTGGGTATCTTATTGTCAATAATTTTGTAGTAAAAGCAAGCAGTTTTAGGTTTTCACCTATTAGCCATATTCAGCCAATTGGCATTTTGTGCGATATGTGATCATGTTTTTTAATCAAGTAGATGAATCTTAAGCAGGAAATTTTTTATGTGCTGAATTTGGTACATTCTACCAGAATCCAAACAGGGAAGATACACTGGAACACAATTTGTGAGCTTATTTAAGACAAGAGCTTCACAAAGCATGAACTTAGTTGTTACTGGCAGTATTTGTGACAAGGAAAATGTTGCCGTCAAGTTAGTATAACACTTCTGTAAACATTTTTTTTATGTACAAGCTATATCTAAAAGAGTTATCTATAATAGGACCTAGATTGCTGGCAAATTGAGTTACTCCAGGTGATATCTTGCTTTGAATATCCCGAACATATTTTTTACTGCCACATAAAGGCACTACAGTTTTGGACTAGTTTAGCGACAAATTATGTTTGTTTGAAAAGGCTTTCATACTATTTAGATCTTTATTAAAATTTGAAGGGCTTCAACTAGTTCATTTGGATAAAAAGACTAGTACTTTTGAATATCATTCGCAAAATATGATACCTACACTATTCTTCTCATTAAGAAAGTCAACTAGTTGCCGATCTATTACTTGTTCTGTAATTTTTGATAAGATTAGTAAGACTTATAGGCCTGAGATTTTTGAACTGCTCTGGTATATGTTTTTTTTTTGGAACCAATAATTATAGATGACCTCCAACTTTTAGTTAGGTAGGGACAGGTTTTTGGGTAGCATAACAATATCATTCCAGTTATCTAGTTCTGATATTTAGCAGAATATAATAGGCAGTGTCATTTGAAGTGCATCATTGTCTGATTAGGTAGCATATGTATCATGTAGTTTGACATTAGTTGTTAATTCAATAGTGCGTTACTATTGATGGGCCCTTGGTTGACATAGCATTGATTCAATTCGTTGCAATTAGATAGATTCAGTGGGATATGCACTTCTGTGCTAGCTTTATTTGTAATTTTCCTAACCTTCTAGGTTTGTTTAACATTAGCATTCATTAATTTGAAGTGATCTTTGTTTTGCGTTTACTGTTTTGTTAGTCAGATCATAAAGTATTGTGTCTTTGTCAAGGCTATTTTTCCTAAATTTATTGCTAGTTTTGTCCCTGAGGGACATTGACAATCTTAGGTTTTCAGTAAGCCAGAGTTCCCTTTGTTTACATAGTCTATATGATCTAGATGCAGCATGTGCATTAAATATCTGACAAATGTTATGTACCAGAACCTCCACTTTCTGATCAATATTTGCCATGGAGAATATCTATTGAAAAGCAATGCATTGGAGGTCGTTGATACATGTTTCATGATTAAAGAATATACAATTGTGACTATTTACATACTTTTATGTCAAGTACTAAATTTTAGTTTTAACTTAAAAGTTACAAACACATGATCAACCAGATAGACGGTTTTCACTATTAAATCGAATACAAGGCTCTTAGTAGAGGTGATAACAAGATCGAGTAATGCCTGCCTTTATCTGGAAATTCATGTGGGTGTTGTTACGAGCTTTTGCAACTTAGACTCACTAGGTCTTGGAAGGCCATTGTTTATTTATGTACAGGGTCGAGCATATTAAAATTTAAAGTTGCAAAAACACACAACATTCTCATAGACATATTGACCGTAACAAAATTTCTTCAAAAATGTTTCGGAAGTCATTGCAAGATATAACTTGTGGTCTATATGTCACTTTTAATACTGTAATAGAATTGTTCTATATTGCTATTGGTGAGTATGACTTTGTATTTTATGTTTTTATTAATATAGACACTGACACCATCACCCTTTCCAGTTTTGTCAAGTAGAAAAATATCAAAATCATAAATTGTAGCTGCGTCATCGCAGTTAAGGTAGGTTTCAACAATGATCATCATCATTAGGTATTCAGTCCTGGAACTGGTTAGATGGATACCTCCATTGTTTCCTATAACCTACATATTTCCCTGAAATTCTCACAGTCTATATAGTAATTTTTTAAATTTTTTTAGAAAGAAATATGCAAAGGTACTAAAGCTATTCTAAAAAGATATGAGGAACCGCAGAAAGTACTACGATGCTCCACAGAACACATGGGATAAAAGTTTTCCATCGAAGTCTTTTTTTGGGGTCTGCGGTCTAATTCTGAACTCTTAACTCCAGCAGTTTTTTTAATGAGACAGGGGTGGGGGAAGGAAGATGTTATGACATAAATCTTGGATGCAACTATACCTTTAATAGTTATAATGCAAGGAAAACCTGACGGGAAAGTGTAGGAGCCTTCAGATAAATTACACAACCATGGTCACAAGACTAACCATATAAAAAAATACAAAGTCGATATTTGAAATAAAATTACATGTTATCAACAACTAGTAAAGATCGCTATTTGCATCTCAATGTAAAAAAAACAAACTGTTGTCCTTATATATCAAATCTCGCAATAACCTTAATTTCTAATCTCATAAGTGTAACCGTACTTTTGGCAAATGTGTTACGTACAGTTTTTGGTCTTTTGAATATTTAGCAGGTAATTCACGAAAATTCAGTGAAGTACTCCGCTAAAAATCACTTTCTGATAAAATACCGAAAACCTCGACTGCACTAACAAAAAATTGTTCTGTCGAGTAACTCAGTGGGACAGGTGGTATAAGGGTTTGACGAACGTTCCAGAATGCTATCGTATATGAAATGTGGTCTTGATCAGGAAATAACTTGAACGCCACCTAATGATGTGATGCTGCGGAAAAGCTTTAGAATGACCAGCAATGGGGTGCCAAAATCTTGAGATCAAGAGAGTGGCTCTGGATTAAAATATACCTGAAAATTCATTAAAACCAAAATTATTTTAAATCTAAAGTAAACCTAAACACGTAGACCTATTTATGACTGCTAACTGCAAGGAAGTTTTCTCAAAGTAAAGGTTAAATAAGACCTGAAATATTCAATCATGCTTTTTAAAAATCACAACACAATGTATTACAGCAAAAGCTGTAACTATATTGTTTACAATAATGGAAAATCGAAGATACACAGTATTTACGCAATTTGATAAAACATTTTTAAATCTATAATAAATATGTTATCTCAACCTAATTCCAACATACGGGTTGTATTTTTGAGAGCCCCTAAAAAATAAACTGAGCCACTTGGTAGGAGATTATCCGAACATATTTGACTACTTCACCTAGCTCGCGACCATCTGACCAAAGTACTTGCCCTACCGAAGCGGCCTGTTGAGTGTTTGGATGTTAGAAATGGAGTCTTCCTTTAAAGAATGAAACTGTTCCTTTTAAAACTACACACGACATTCTCAGCAAACTTCAGATGGATGGATCAAAATTGTACCTACTTTGTATTGTATTTGTTCATCTTGGCGCCGTTATATCTGTTCTAGACAAAACAAAATCAGGTGGTATTAAGTACCAGGACGACACCATCTCTAACCTTTTTAAAAACTGACATATGAATTTTATAACCTTTGGCTATGGATCAAATATGATGCAAAATAATTACTTCTTAGATTACAGTTTATAGAAACTTGAAACTTATATTTCCTATAGGGAATAACCTGATCCTATAGGCGGACTTTACTTCTACAAAACTATTAAAATGAAATGTGATTATAATTATTTCTGGTTCCAACGCACAAATAAATATTTCAGACTATTGTAGTTGACAAATCCAACAACTTGTAAATTAATCAGCTAAACTTGTAACCTTAACACCGCATTCAAACTTAAATACCTGTTGACTATCATACACAAAAACACTTACTCCAGTAGTCCTCTGCTGATGGGAAGATTCTGGTGCTCAAGGTGGGCTTCGTTGTTGCTTCTTGCTGCTGTTGTTGCTTCGCTGTAGACTGTGGTGTCGATATGATCAAGGATGGAGGAACGAGAGGTGGACACCATTAGTCAATACTATCGAAGCACTCCCACATTGGCACCCAACGGAAGTCGGTAAACAACTAAATCCCGAGTTACAATCTTATTCTCTCATGTAAATGTCAACCCCTTTCCAGAAGAGATTGAAGCACTTTGACACACATGGATGAGAACAACGCTGTTCCAATTGTGAGAATAGTCATGTTAGCATAATCTCGGACCACCAACTTTATATAGTTTTCGCAGATGATACGATATTATCTGCTGAGAATTTTACTATCCAGAGTTCTAAAAAAGTCCCCAAAACTTAAATTAATACACTAAAAGCTTTTTAAAATAAAGCGTAACAAATTGCAATGAAGTTGAAGTTCAAATCCCAAAATTTTACTCCAAAATTTTACCATAACAGCAAGCGGCCATATCTTGTTCTTGACCTCTAAATAACTAATGTTGAAACTTGAGTGTCTAAACCTGAATGCACTGTGGATAAAATTATGCTTATGTAAATGAAATTTAAATAAAAATTACAAGCCATTGATAATGCACTTGAATTAGGCGTTCATAACCACGAGGCGCTAATGTCAAACCCAAATTTGACCCGAGTACCGTGGAGAACATGATTAGACTTGATGGTAATGGATGCGAATGAATTTGAAACAAACAAACCAGTTATACAACGCCGAAATTGACAAGGACGTTAAGCAATGAATACTTGATGCTAGCGGATGCATTCAAAAATTGAGGATAACAATTACCTACTACCAAAAGCTTAAGATACAAATAAATATTATACTGCCGTATACAGGTATATAAATGCATAATACCTCAAATGACAATTATTAATAAAGATAGGAATATTGTAAATTATATTTCAAGTGATAAATCAGGCTTAAAATTTCTCATAGCATAAAAATATGCTACAGCATCTTTCACTATCTGTGTGCAGTAGTCTAATCTAGATTTAACTTTACCTATTTTTCTTCTTTCTCCCGCACTATTCTCTCATGCCTTAGAATGTGTCCTATCATGCTATTTCTCCTATTTTTACTATTTTCCACAGATATTTTTCTTCCCCTACTATCTCTTAACTTTGTCTGTCCATGATATATTTAGATATATCAAAGGCCTTTGACAGAGTTCTCCATAAGCTACTAGTTGAAGCTCTATGGATTTAGACAGTCGCATTGTAAAGTGGATAGCCACATACCTATCAAATAGAACATAACAGGTATTGGTTCAGCAACTCTCAGAACCTGTGGCAGTTCCCTCGTGAATTCCCCCAGGGAGTGTGTTAGGCCCAACTCTGTTTCTCATCTTTTTCAATCGCTGCATAGTTGGAAAAAAATCAACCCTTGGGCTATTTGCTGACGACATTGTTATATATAGGTCCATTAAAAGCCAAGCAGATGTGGAGGTTCTACAAACTGACCTACATGAAATTGTTGTCTGGGCTCATGTCAATAGTATGACTATCAATACAGCCAAAACTATTTGGATTTCTTTTGGCTCAAATTTACTCGATCATCGATATCACCTTGGAAATAATATTATAAATCTGTTAGATTGTTGTAAATATCTTGGCATCATCATAAGCCGGGATCTAAGGTGGACCAAACACATTCTTGCAGTGATCTCCAAAGCTCTAAAGAGTTTACATCTAGTCGTTTTGCATGCATAAAGCTCCTACTTCGACAAGAGGCCATGCATATTTGACGTTAATCTGGCCAATTTTAGAATACTATGTTATAATATGAAACCCCCAAATTCAGTATTTAACAGACAAATTAAACTCCGTTCATCGTCGTACTACAAGATATGTGTTCTGGCAATTTTGACAGCGAATCGGTGTGACTGAATTAGTCAACGAGTTATAATGGAACTCTCTTGTAAGTAGGCGTAATAAGCGTGCTCTTGTGGTTATGTATAAAACAATAGCAAGCAAGCTTGCTGTGTTCGAACATGGCAAAAGGCTAAAACCGGCAAGCTACCTTTCCGGACATGATCATCCTTTTAAAATCCAGCACCCATCATATCGGCACAACGTTGTCTATAATTTGTTCATTGGTGTGGAAATCAGGCTATGGAATGATCTTCCCAAACAAGCTCTTGATCTTTCTCCACAAAATACTGCCCAGTTTATTTCTGCTATAGCACAATAATTTAAATGTCTTTTTGTTCTACCACTGCCTCTTCTAAGCACCACATTTCAAAGGCCTTTTTCTTGTCTGCTTCTCATATTGTCCACGTTTAACACGGCTATACAGTGCTGTACTTCACACATATGCTTTAACAATTGTTTCCTTGTTTCTATGTTTGTTGTCTTTGAACATAGCAGCTGCTTTTTCTTGTTAAATACAGCACGATCTTGTGCTAATCTTTTTTTAATATTGTTGCATTTTTCCTCTTTTATTGTTTTCTAAAAAATATACTCTACTTCACTGATATTCAGTGGTACACGAAGGGTGTTAATCAACCTGATGGCCACCAAGAACCCCCATCACTTAGACATTTGTCGAATAAATAGCTTTCCAATTACTTCTTTCCAACAATCAACATTTGTTGAGAATATTGCAAAACCAAAACCTGTAGTTGTTTATGATGATCATCAGGTTGAAATACAGTTACTTTTTTCATCATTAGATTTTCTTCTTGGAACTTGTTGAATGGGTACCTTCATTGTTTGTATTCTGAACTAATCGACACATTTCCCGAAATTCTCACAGACTACATCTTTCACTATATGTGTGCAATAGTCTAATCAAGGCCTATCCTTACCTCTATTTTTTTCTTTCTGTTCTTCCTAGATATTCTGTATATTTCCTCGTACCCTGGTATGTGTCCTATTATCCTATCCCTCCTATTTTCTTACCATTTTCCATATATTTCTTTCTTATCTTACCATTTTTAAAACCTCTTCGTTCTTTACTTTATCTGTCCATGATATCTTCATCATGTGTATAGTACCACATTTCAAAGGTTATATTCGTTGCTATAACTGAGACCTTTTATTCAGTTTAAGTAATAGGGATCTTACATGAATTAATGCTACTTTGAATTATTCATAATCATTTATAGCAATATATATATATATATATATATATATATATATATATATTGTTGTGATACGGTAGCAATAACCAGGTGCGCCCGTTTTGTGAAATAAAAAGGTTACAATTTTTATTCTTTCAATTTTTTATTTTTATTTTAATTTTAATTACCTCTGCTAGCTCAGTTTTTAATTAAGCACGGAGCTTGCGACAATACAACAACAAAGCCTTTAAATTCTTCTTCTACTTCCTGTTACTTCAAGTCAAAACACCATTAAGCACAATTACTATAATGTTTTCAAAAATATTTACAATGGATGGAACGTAAAATAGAACTTGTTTTTAATAATTGAATTAAATTCTTTTAATTATTAAAATTCCCAAGAGTAATCTAAAGGTCAGCAAAAATCTCCCTTATCATTATTATTTGAAGCGCCATGAACGTTCAATAAACTTCTTTCATTATTTACGTAATTTATAACGATGATCTTTGTTGTCCCTAACATAAAGTTTTCTTGAAAGCAAAATTTTTAAAATGTTCAAATTAATAAAAATACAACGAAATATTCCCAAACAAATTACAAAAATATTTATATTAGCTAACCTGCTATCTTCGGTTTGAACTCGTTCCTGCTTCAACCACTTCCATATTCGGCTTAATGATTTTTCTATAATCCCAACGTCTGCATTTTCTTAGTACTGCTTCTCCTTCATGAATTATTTTAGCGTCTTTACCAACCTTCCTGGTCGAATCCAGTGATAAATAATAGAGTAAAATATTTATTAAATATCCACATCAAATCCAGTAGTTAATTAGTGTTCCCACATTGAATCCAGTAATTATTTAGAATTCCCACATCGGATCCAGTAATTACTCAGAGTTCCCACTTCGAATCCAGTAATTACTCAGAGTCCTTTTTAATGTAGAAATTAGAATTCAATTTATAAACAACTTTTTATTACTTACGTTTTTACAGGATCAAAACGACAAAACCTCTTTTAATGTTGCACTATCCTATAATTTATTAATTAAATCACTTCAAATTCATTCATGTAAATACTTTCGTTTGGGTGATGTGTACTATACTACAATTCATGGTAAACTGATTTGTTTACAAATCCGGTCGTATTTAAAAGCGTCGCCTATCTGTTGATAAGCTCATAGTTCAACGTCTGCGCTATTGTACGTGATTCTTTCATACAAAGTTTTGGATATTCCTATGGAATTTTGCTGTATATTGAAATTGACACGCTAATTTCGGCACGTAGCATTTCTATTTATTGCATTCATTTTCTTGGATTTTCACATTTTCAAATCACGTAGACCATTGTTTGCACAATAAATTTAATGAACTTTGGTTTTAACACCATGCCATGTTTGTTTCCAATTTCTCAGGTGTTTAATTTTAGCTTTTTAGTCACGTAGACTTAATACAATTTATGTATTAAATTATATGCATTTTCTATCTTACGCATTTTTAAACCTGATTGTTTTAATTGGGATTTTTGGCATAATGATCATGCATTATTCATGCATGTTGTGTTTTAGCTTTCGTTCACGTTGTTTTATGACTTGCGAATTTGTTTATTTAATTAAATCTTTTAAAATATTTTTCATTAACTAAATTGATTGATTATGGTTTATATACAGGGCATTGTCATTTACTTTCCAGCCTAATCGTCATATTTTTTTGTTTTCTTCAGAAAACTATCTAGTTTTCTGAGCCCTCATGTAATTTTTATGAAGTGCACTATATTATTGGTCCTAACTACCCCTAAATGACCTTATTAACACAACAATATATATATATATATATATATTGTTATATTTTGGTATATATTGAGTTATAGAGAACCCTTTTATAATCAATTACCACCTATTTTGTATTGTTTATTCATGATTACAGGATTGATCTTTCTTTTTTTTATCTTAGGACAATTATGACAATTGCAACCGAATACACAAGCATTCTTCAAATAATTGTATCTGTTATATATACTGTGATCCTACCTTATTAGTGATAGGCGTAATATCTCTATCTGTCACTCCTTGTCTTATTTTAGAGCCTTGTTGAGTTATGCCACACAATTTATCTTTAAATATTTTACACGGCTGCTGCACTTAAATATTTTACAGGGCCGTCAAACACGTGGCGGAATCTACCTAGGGTGGGTCCGTCCTAAGCAAACACCTCTCAACTAGACACCCAAACAAATATCCAAGGATTTTTCAAAATAATTTTAAATGCCAAAAGTATACCCAAACACTAGTTCCACTTTTATAAATTTGATTAAAGCACTGCGTAGATATTAAATACTAATACCTGGAATCCAGATACAAGCGCCGCCTTCCAGCCGTCCTGAAGCCAAGTGACCAACTGCAGGCACCTCCTGTAAATAATAAGTAACTCGAGCAACTGGTAATCTCCAGACTATAAAACTACTAATATTTCTACAAATTTTATGTTATACAAATACTCAGATAACTCCAATTCCACTATGCTTTCGTCTTCAAACAATAACGGTACAGACCAGCACTCCTCTTTTAATTAACTTTTATTCGCCGTAAAACTGCTACTATTTGCTATCTCCAGGTACAACTTGACTTTCAAAACTTTCTCGTAACTTTTAAATGTAATAAAACTCATAATAGTACAAAAACACGTCTATTTTTCAGTAATATAAATTTGAAGTCCCTTATAAATAAAACCGTCTTCTTTTGTTTCCGTTGCCATGACAACTATCTCTACGCACACTATGTAATTTATAATTATTAATAATTGATTAATAATACAGTTGTTTTCTCTAGATACATTCATTTTCTAGATGGTTTGTAATCCAGTGATTTATGTATATTGAACTTTTACAATATTGAAAATAGCTAACAAACTTTGATGGTTCAGCTTTTAAATTGTACGCAACAGACATTTATGTCTTATTCGGTAAACGTCCTGTCATTACATAACCAATCTTTAATTGTTAAAACATATTCAAACTGAAATTGATTTACCAATTTTACGGGAGTATCACTTAACTCCTTAAAATTTTAAAAGCGTGCAGTATACCAAGCAATTTTGATATTTGTTTTACATTCAAATGGTTCTGAAAACGCTAACTCCAAATTAAATTTCATATACGTGCAACCATAACAATTAAAATACGTATACAATGCAAACTTATGACTAGCTTAGCCTGGTCTATGGCGGTATATGTTGTTGAATGCAATGCAGTTTCAAAAGCTTTATAAATTTATAAACGTGGAATAGTTGTTGTTAATTTATAAACCAAAAATACCTGAAAGAAATACTCAAACAAAACCAAATATACCCCATTCTAGCAAAGTCGTTTGAAGCCCTATTTAAACATTTTATAAGCCCACCCCTTCTTGACAGTATAATATATATATATATATATATATATATATATATATATATATATATTGCTATGATACGCCGCCCGGCGAATTTTTGTATTGTTAATGTTCTTCGCCTCCACTCCGCGTCTCTAAATATTCTCAATTTAGAATTTTAAATATAACTCTTTTTATATATGCCTCGGCTAGCTCAGTCTAATATACACAGAGTGCACGACAATACGATAACAAAGAATGTTTAACCCCCCCTTTTTTTCTCTAGCTCCTATCTACTTGAATAATGTAAACGAAACAAACTAAAAATTGTATAATAATCAAGAATATGTACACTTTATATTTCAAAAACTTTGATATTTTGATTTTATATTCAAAAATTAACCCCTGAATCAAAATATTAACATCTACTCAAAATCATACTCCTCTAACGCCAGCAAAAATACCACCGTATGTTTCTTGAAGCACTTTTGAACGTTCAAATGACGTTCTTTCTATCTACATAAATTTTCATAAGATTTTTGATGACCCCTTACAAATACTTCAATATAAATAATAGTAAAAATTGAAATCGAGCCTTATGCTAATAAAGGATAATTTGCCTCTGCATGTGATTGTCAACACCCTTGGATCGTTTCCAATTAAGTTCTCTGGTACAGCTTCTCCCCATCTAACCCCTTGTTGAGTACTTTCTCCCTTGGATGCTCAAATACCATTTCGATTCGTAGCGTAATTATTTAAATTCGTCCACCAGAATGGTTAATTGAAGTTTCCCTTATATTTACCAGATTTTACTGGTTTATTTGGATATTATCTAGTGTATTTTGATACTATTTAGAGTTTCTTAGATGCTATCTTATTTAGATTTAATTTAGAGCTCTAAATTGTTAAATACCACAGTTAGGTTTAATTAATAATTTAATTTAAGTTTTTCAAAGTAAACGGCTACTTCTGTCGTATTTATAGGCACTTGAATCATCACAACTTTCAAAACTTTTCTATCACTAAATTAATTACTTTCGCTATTTTTATTTCACGTGATATTCTACTTTTAAGTGATGTAGTTTGTGCCTTGGGTGCAGAGATACTGATTGTTTATTGCGTTGGTCTTGTATTTAAACACTCCATCTTTCACCTGTGTTTATTGGTTTTACTGACATGTTTATCCATTGAGGCGTTGTACTTTGCTTTTATCATTGCAGGCCTTTGGTTTTATACAAATTTCCTGCCAAGACCCTGGTTGAATTGTTTCATTTCTCATTTAGGCGTCTATCTCATATAGCATATTTCTCAGAAAATTCAATTTTAGACTCCATTCTAGTCACGTCCGCTTGAATGTATTTGCTGTTATTCATTGTGGTGCCTATTTAAATGCTTTCTATAATATCACTAATGCTTAAAAATTGCCATGGCTGCTGTGCTCACTTCTTGAAAATAAACTATCAACACGAAAAATCCTGCTACGGTAAATAGACAACATTTATTTACACTCCAACTGAAATTAATATACAAGCCAAAATCAAATTAGTCTTCTCTTTCACACCTCATTTACAAGTTATATACATTCCCCTTTTTAAATATTCCCTGAACAGTAACTTAAACCGGTGAAAGAAAAAGAAACTGTCTTAGAATTTAAAAGTTGATAATTACAATCGCGCAAGCGCGGAATAAGCGACGCCAGGGACAGGCGGTAGCTCTAATCTTTACACCGGTTTTAGCGCGCCCATCTGTCAATGACGTCACCAATATACTAATTAAATGCGCAATTTGCGGAAAAATATATATTAAATTAGCGAACAGATTAAGCAAATAAAGTACTTACATAAGAAATCCGACATCCCTGCGGGGTTGAGTTAAAGTTGGCTTCTGTTGACGTCCATCAGGGCTACTGATGGCCCCTTTTAAGGCAATTAACGGCGGGTATGCCTTCCAAATGGCTGGAGTCCCCTTTAAGATAGTTAAAGATGGTGACTGCTCCGGTTAGCTGTTAGCGGAGCATGGACATCCGGCTCGTTCTAGGGTCGTGGGAGTGCTCCAGGGTCGTATCTAATTCCTATATGTAGCGGGAACGATAAGGAAACAGGTTTATCAGGTAAAGTCAAACAAAGATAAGCAAAAGGAAATCTACATAATAAAAATGAAGATACGATACCAGACACGACCGCCCTTCTCGATGTTCAAAGGTAAACGGCCACATTACAGAGTTCACCGGAAAAAAACCCACTTTTTCTCCTTTCACGCGTCGGCGCGAAATTATTCGTCCAACCCACTTTTGACATAACGGATATACACGCCAAGTCTTTTGAATTTTAAGGCGCGAAAACTTCCGCACATCAAAATTAAGCTAAAAAATGTTTAGTGCCAATTTGGCACGTAACAACTGATATTTAATAACCAGAATGATTAAACATAGCTTGTTTTGTTGCATTAAGACCTACAATTAACGTTATCTAATTTTTTTATTCATATCAAATTTTTTACAGATTATTAATCAAATGGTAGAAGCCGATAAAATGAAACTAACTTATGACAAACTTATAACTAATTTATTAGATTGGATTAGAACTAAAGTAATGGAATTGGAAGATCGTAATTTTTCTAATTCACTGGAGGGTATTCAAAGCTTATTATTGTCTTTTGGCCATTATCGAACGCAGGAAAAACCACCTAAATATAAGGAGAGAAGTGAAATTGAAGCACTCTATTTTCAAATTAATATGCAATTAAAAGAACTTAGACAGCTTATTTTTATTCCTGCTGATGGCCATTTGGTTCAAGATATTGAACGTACTTGGGAAATTTTAGAACGTGCTGAACATAACCGTGAAGTTGCTCTGCGTGCTGAACTAAGACGACAAGAACGTTTAGAACAACTTAATTATAAGTTTGAGCGAAAGAGTATTTTGCGAGAAGGATATTTAAAAGAAATGATACAGGTATTATCAGATGCACGGTATGGATCAAATTTAGCACAAGTAGATGCTACTGTTAAGAAACACGAAGCTATTTCGGCTGATATTTTAGCAAGAGAAGAAAGATTTCATGATTTATCTCAAATGTGTGCCGAGTTAGTTAATGAAAATTATCGTAACTCTGAACTTGTAAAAGCTCGTGAACATGGTATATTGGAGAAGTGGCATGAACTCTTAAAACTTCTAGACAAGCATAAAATTAATTTGAATAATATGGGAAATGTTATGAATTTGCTTAGGGAAATCGATAGCAGTTTAACTACTATTCAACAACTTAAAGTTGATTTATTGTCAGTGGATACTGGAATTCATCTATTTGATGTTGAAGAACTTTTACACAAGCATGCTTTGCAAGAACTACAAGTTGGTTCATTAGGTGAAACTGAAAGAAAGCTGAAACGTTTAGGTGATCAGTTAGCATTGCAGAATCCTAAAGAAGAAACAGTTCTTCAAAATAAACTACAAGAATTAACACAAAGTTATCAAGAATTACAGGTTAGTAAAATATGAATTATGTACATGCTTCTTAAATAAAAGTTTTGCAGGATTTTAGTGCGAAACGCAGATCTTTATTGGAGGATGCCCGCAACTTTTATCAGTTTTTGCAAGACCAAGAAGATGAAGAAGCATGGTTAATTGAAAAACAGCGAATTTGTCAAGCTGAAATATCTGCAAAAGACTTGCGTGGAGTTTTAAGTCTTGAGCAAAAACACAAATTACTGGAAGATGAAATTAAAAGTAGGAAGAATAAGTATGATCAATTAGGTATGTAAGCTTTTACGTTTTAAGGAAAAGCTGAGTTTATTATTCTTAGCTAACGTTGGAAAACAATTAATAGAAGAAAAACATTCACGGTCACCAGAAATTCACCAACGACTGCAGGATACCAGTATCGAATGGGATAAGTTAGAAAAAATTGTAAAGGCGCGTACTAAGCAACTTCAGGACGCTGTAGAAGCCTATCAATTTTATGCAGATGCTAATGAAGCAGATTCGTGGTTGAATGAAAAGGCTTCAATCTTGGCATCAACTGACTATGGATCAGATGAACCTAGTGCACAAGCTCGTTTACAGAGGCATAAAGATCTTGAGGGAGAACTGAATGCATATAGGGGCGATATTCAAAGTTTAAACACTCAAGCAGATCGACTTGTTGCTTTAGGGATTTCTAACCTTGATCTTACTGTGGAAGTAGAAATTTTTGAACCTACAGAAGAATGGGCACAGGAAGTTAGGTAAGTTAACCTTGTGATTAGATGTAATTTAGTATTGTTGTACAAAGTTTATGCAAAACAGTAAATTTAATTAACTTTTTATAGTTTTGGCCAGTGTGACTTTTTTTTTTTTGGTGACAAACCACAAATGAAGTTCAGTAAACAAAACGTGACACATAAATAAGTAGTAATATTTTTTAGTTTAGAACAAAATAATATAATAATACACACATATATAAGGCTATTTTTTTTATTTAACTGCATGTATTACATAATATTAAAACAAACTACATACACCTTAAAATATTAACCTATATTTATTGAGCTATTTGGCACTGTTTTTTCATAACAAGTTTATCAATATTTGCCGGTACCAAAGATACACAACTTGTATACAATTTGTTATATTTTTGCGCGACATTGTTATACTTACACGCGCAGCACATTTCACCCACCATTTTAGAACATATACCGACCACACTTTAAGAGTGATGCAACTGCTTTTTAAGTCAAATTTGCAAGCACAATTTAAATAAAATCAAATTACTTGCGTGGTGGCATCTTGAAACTTCAATCTCAGGGTCCAACGGTGATTTGTAGGTTGGGTTGCGTTACGCCGTGTCGAATTCAAATTTCCATCCGTTCCTCCTTCTACTGCACTCGTAGGGAAATGAAAGGAATGAAGGTACCAGGTACAATAAAAGGTAAGATACAGGGAACCTACATACCTGTTCCTAAAAAGAAAAAACACACTGCTCAAGATAGTTGTTGCTTCGTCGAGGGCTTGTGGCTTAATCCCGCTTTTGACACTCGCGCATCCCCGCATTCACTCTGCGCAGACGCGACTGTCCGCGACAACGGAAGTTAACATTTTTAATTTAAAAAATATGCGGGAATTAATTTATAAATTATAACTAAATCTAAAAATGGTACATTGCCAAGTTTGGCATGTAACAAATTTTACACTGAGGCGGTATATTCAATTTTTTAAAATAATTGTTCACAAAGTAATATACTTCCAAATAAACGTACTGTTTGTTTAAAACGTGTTACGTGCAGTTTGTTTTGATCCAGAAAATTAAGTAGATTTTTCGCAGAGAAGCTCTGTCAAGTACTTTGCTTAAAATTATGTAATCTGGAAAATTAGAATTAACATTGACTGTAATTAACAAGGCAATAGTTGCCAACTAATTCAGGAGAATGGGAGGGTAAGCGTTTGCATAGGACTGCAAAACCTTCGTGTTGGGAAATATATTCTACGTTGATGGTTAAAATTTTGCAAGCAGCAGTGGGTGGGAGTAGCAGAGGCAAATTGAATCTCCCCTTTTTACATTTAATAACTGGTAAGAATCTAATGTGACTTTGACAGAATAATGTGGCTCAATTAGTGTGCGATATTTGCTTCAGTGATAAGTAGCCGTAGCTACTATAGGTCTTTTGTTATATTTTACTGTTCTTTTAACCTAAGAAGTATGAAATTTCACATTATTAGAAAATGTTCCTTGATAAAAGTTTATATCAGGCCACTATACTTGAATTTTGCATAACCAGTTGCTATAATGAACTTAGGTGACACATATGTCTAACTGGTATCTAATTTCATTAGTCTTCAATACTTATACTCCATTTGTCGAATCAAGGCCATGTAGTCATAAATAGTAATTCAGACAATCAAATTCTCAATGCCAACGCGTGTAAAAGATATACTGTGTAGACATTACAGAGCATTCTGGTTTTCGTTATTGGCATTGCAATGCATCGTTGACAAGCTTATTTTGCTTGGTTTCAAGTTAAGGCATATCTTAATATAAATATTCAACACATTGGACAACATCGCCGACAGCTAACCATGTGACATCATGGTCCTGATTTGACCGATCAAGTATACTTCCTTTAACCATATTTAGTTTAGTTTTAAACATATCATACTTAACATTCTTATCTTCTGTATTTAATTTAGAAAGTTTTGTATCTGCAAATACAATTTCTTTGCAACAGATTAGTTCCAGAAGAAGTTTGGGAAGAAGAACCGGTTGAAAAACTTGAACATAAAACTGTTATCGAAGAACGAAAAGTCCCACAAGTGCGTGCAATTTATTCATATTCTGGACATGGTTTCAATATGAGTAAAGGCGAAGTTATGTTCTTACTAAATAAAAGTAATCCTGATTGGTGGAGTGTAAGGCGTGCTGATGGCTCTGATGGTTTTGCTCCTGCTAACTATGTAGTCGAAATTGAACCACGCCTAATGCATATTCCAGTACGTAAACCTGAAAAAGTAACATCTGTAAAAAAGGTAAAGAAAACTGTAATGGTAAAGCAAACAGTACCTGTAAAAATTGTAAAACCTACAAATAATCAAGTAAAACGAAAAGTTGATGATAATGATAGTATACCAAAGAGACAAAAGAAGATTAATGATATGTATAAACAATTACAAGATCTAGCAACAAAACGACATGCACTGTTAGAAGATGCTATACGACTGTTTAGGTTTTATAAAGAATGTGATGATTTTGAAAAGTGGATTAAAGACAAGGCGAAACTTTTATCTACTGATGACAATTCTGATAATGTAGATCAAGCAAAATGCAAGTTTGAGGTATGTTTATATACATGTTAGCATAATATTAACAAATTTGTTGTAGAAATTCTTGACAGATTTATCTGCAAGTAATAAGCGCATGGATGCATTAAATGCTGAAGTGAAAGAGTTTGAACAACAGAATCATTCACAAATTGATGAAGTACGTGCACGGTACAAGCAAGTAGAATTAGCATGGCGACGTCTGAATGCATTAAAAGCTGACAAAGAACGTAGTTTAGAAGGTAATTATTGATAAATGTATCTTGAATTACTGTATATTTTTAAATTTGTAGGAGCTAGCAGTGTTGAACTTTTCCAACGTACTTGTGATGAAGCAAAAGACTGGATGAATGAAAAAATGACCCAACTTGATTCAGCAGAATTGGGACCAGATCTTAAAACTGTGCAAGCTTTACAAAGGCGCCATCATCACTTAGAACGTGAACTTGCACCAGTTGAAGAAAAAGTGAATAGAGTGAAATTACTAGCAAACTCTGTTAAAAGTGCTTATCCACAAGAACACAACAATGTTGCAGAAAGAGAAGAGGAAATTAAAGATCTATGGCAGCAAGTTAAGGATAAGGCAGTGGAGCGTAGAAGCAGATTGGAAAATGCAGTTGGTCATCAAATCTTTGATAATAGTGCCAGTGTTCTTTTGGCATGGGTTTATAATGTTAAGGAGCAACTTAATGCAGATACTACAGCTCGTGATGTTCAGACTGCTCAGAATCTATTGAAAAACCATGAAGATTTACATCGCGATATTAAAGACCACGAAGATGAGTAAGTTGATATTTTATTTGTTTTTCTTTTGATATTTAAACACATGCTACAGTTTCACAGCATTGAAAGTTGTTAAGTTTGTTATTTTATTTTCATACCAACTTTGACATCACCTTTAATATCGTAAAGATTCTGTAGTCTTAAGTGTCAGATGAATATAAATATTAAGTTCTTTGGGCTACTTGTGTGAAATGTATAACCCAAGTTGTTTTTATGGGTGTTGGTCATAATTAAGTTTAATTTTGATCAATATCTGTAAATGAAGTTGGATCAATAAGAAAATCATCAGAAGATTAAAGCATGTTACGCATATTTGATTAAGATTAGAAAAAGTTAGTCTTTAAAGGCCATTAAAAATATTTTTGGTTTTTATTACAGGGTGATTTGAAAAAAGCACCTACGATTAATTTGCATATTTATTTTATATTGTTTTTAACTTTTATAGTAAATGCAAAATTGGAGAAAGTTACCATTTTTTATTTTTGCATTACAGGATAATTTGAAAAGAAAAGAAACACCAAAGATTAATTTGCATAATGTCAGTTAATTATTTATTTTGTCAGTTTTGTTCTGCGTCTATGACTAATATTGTAATCAGGAAACAAACGCTATTTATTACAATTGGATATTTAGAATTTTTGTTACTGATGGTGGTGCTCGTTTTAATCGCATAACAAATCTCGAAGGTTGTGCCGTGTACAACTTATTTTCCATCCCTATCCAACTTATTCCTAGGGGGATATGATTCACAACAATCAAGAGTAGAACACTCATTGTAAGTTATTTGTTGTTTACAATACATGCAACCTGTATTTTAACATATTCACTACCAAAAGTTGGATTTTTATAAATGAGTTTCATCATCCCATCAACATAAAAGTAATATATAATACTGTTTAGACATTTTTGCTTTATAAGCTAATTGTACTTTGAAGTATTTATTTGTAAAACGTATTACAGGGGGCAGTGTCAATCTGACGATTGATTTGGGGGTTATTATTTTACAGGAACGGATAATTAAAGGAAAATAACAATCACAATGCTAGCCTCTTTCATTGGTCGCGTGAATTTAAAACAATAAAACATACCCAAGTTTTCGCAAGAGGTTGAAGGCGACCCTGCCAAATATAATATGCTTTTTCACTTAAATTGCACCAAGCAACGATAAACTTTTAACATTTTCCATGGCAAAGATAATACAATTGTATTAAGAGAGGATAATAAAATTGCAAAAAGCACGAACTTAAATTTTAAGTTAGGATAATCTAAACTAGTGCTGGCAAACTTTAAAATAAAAACCGGTTTAACGGTTTTAGAAAATCCTGTTTATCGGAAACGATTTTCAAAGCTGATTGTACTGAAATCGACTTACCGAAACCAGTTTGCTGGAACCGGTTTTTTCAGGTAACTGATTCTATGGACACAGTACCGGCTTCAGTTATTATGGAAACAATACTTTACAGTGGTTAGCACTATACTTAATAAAAATAGGTAATGCTATAACCAGTTTGAAAAATCGACTTTCCTTTAGTTCTTATTAAAGAATACAAATACTCTATATACATTCCAAGAGTCTAATTTCAACCAAAATATTTTCCATTGGCACCATAGAGAACATTACCAATGGTTGGCATCTAGTAGAATCCAAACCATAGGTTAGATAAGTTAGTTTAGATGCTGCACTTTCTGCATAATAGTTCTTAGGCATCTTAACCTGCCATGTGGACGGATAGTAATAATACTAACTATAAAATTTTAGAAATGGTTGTATCTATGCTGTACTTAGAAGGTAAAAATTCTGCTATGGTTTACATCTAAAATAGCATAGTTTGAAAACAGACCGAAATTTATATTTACATATTTAACTAAAATTAACTACATACATACTTTATGTATGTAAATAGGTCAAATTAATAAAACTGAATGGTCCTGCACCTTAAAGAAGTTCTAGATTACTGAACGGGCAGAGTGGCTTTTCACGTTCCAGTGATCTAAAGAGCCACACAACAGATCCAACCAAAGTAGTAGGGTTTTTAGTGAGTAGGGTCTTTAGTGAAGAACCAGACTAAGACAGGTACTCAAAATAGGGCAACAGCTTTTTCGATACTTAGAATGGCAGACACCCTAGGAGTCGGAATGGCATTCTAAGACACACTACTGCGATGTGGAAAGCAATGGGAAACCACCACATTACCTCCCAAGTACACAGTGTACTTAAATTGTTATTAAAGATGATGGCATCCTCTGGGGTAAAAGATTCTGAGTTAAAATAGTTCCACATTCGAAAAATAGTCGTGAACATTCTGCGAGTTGGAGGGTGGAATGTCAGAAGTATGAAGTAAGTAGGTAAGCTAGAGAACTTGAAAATTGAAATGGATAGGTTAATACTAGACATTGTGGGAATCAACGAAGTTCACTGGCCAGAGGCGGGGAATTTTAGAGTGGTGACTTTAGAATAATTCATACAGGAACAGAGGAAGGAAATTTGGGTGTGGGGAACGAAAAGTGCTCAAGGTTACATTAGAATTTAAACCGGTAAATACAGTAATGATACAAGTATTCATGCCCACCTCTAGCTACAGTGAGGAAGAGGAATAGAAAATCTACAAAGATATCGAAGACATACTAAGATACGTAAAAGGACCTGAAAATTTAATAATTATGAGGCATTTTAATGCAGTGGTAGGTGAGGGTAGGGAAGGAGCGGTGGAAGTTTATTTGGTTGAGCCACAAGAAATGACAGGGGAAATAGGCTGGTAGAATTTTGTGACAAACATAATTTAACCATCACAAACACATTATTTCAACATCATGCTAGAAGACGATACACGTGGAAGATGCCAGGAGATATAGGAAGATATCAAATAGATTACATTCTTGTTAGACACAGGTTTAGGAATCAAGTAAAAGACTGTAGAAGCTACCCAGAAGCAGATATAGACACTGACCACAACATCGTAATTATGAACGGTGCACTTAAATTTAAAAATCTGAAAAAGAGGAACGGAACTAAAAGATAAAGATATCCGGGAAAGATTTGAAAAAGGTTAAACGAATTGCTGAAAGATATCGGGAAAATTCCTTATACTATGGAAGCAGAAACAGAATGGAATAACATTAATTCAGCTTAGACATGGCGGTCAGAGATATTTTGGGGTATACACAAAAAGAAAATAAGAAACTATGGATATCAAAGGGTATTCTGAATTTAATAGAAGAAAGACGAAAATGCAAAAATAGATAAGATGAAACAGGAAAACAGATACAAAGTCATAAAATGGGAAATTATTCGCAAATACAGGAAAGCTAAAAAGCAACCGATTGATGAAGACAGATGAAGCATACAAACTAATTAGAATGAATTTTAGGGATGTAAGGTAAGGTAAGGTAAGGTTTATTGCGCTCATAAGGTACATATTGTACATCAAGCCATCATAAACCGTATAGCAAAAATATAAGGAACATGGGAGGAGTGAATGCTTGTCTTACATTCTTTTAAGTGTGCTACGTCTGGAAGTTGAACCCAGAAGCTTTTAACAAGAAGTAATATGTATACTTCGTTGTGTCATGTTGAAACGTGCTGATCTTTGAAGTTAAATGCAAATGTAGGATTTTTATACTTGCACAATGCAACTAGATGTTCTTAAATTTTAAATCTGACGTTTTGTTTCTAAACTACCATTTTCGTCATATGGTTGAACCGGAGCGTTTTGAATTAGTTTTAAAATGGTTTTGAAGCTGCCTTACCTTTTTTGCAACTTTTTTGAGGAATACCACCTAAAAAAGTAAAATGCATAAGCATATAATTTATGAAAATGGTAAAATAATTACCACAGTTTTTATTTTTATTCGGGCCCTCCGTTAATTGCAACAAATATTAGAACCAAAATTTATCTCAACGTTCTAAAACAAATACACTTTCGTTAGTCAAATCTACTTATCTTTTAAAACACGAAAAAAAAAGCCTCGGGCATCGAACCCATAACGACATGCATGTTATTTGAATTCGTTAGCACAACGCTATTACGCTTGACAACTATGACAATCCTGTTTATGCTATTTATGTGTTTACGAAATATTAGGCAAATTTCATGAACAATTGTAACTATTCGGTCGGTTCCATTCGTTTCCGTCAAATAAATTTAATTATTTTTCTTTAAAAATAGACTGTCTATATTATAAACCGATATGTTAGTATATTCCTAATTTATTTTGAAGACTAAAAATGTATATTGTGTATTTTGTAATGTTTCATTTTTAAATTTATGAAAATAATTCTGTCATTTTAGATTTTGACCATACAGATTTGGCCGCCGACGACTGTTTTGAAACCCCTTTTTGACAGTTCTCGATTTAATTTTAGAGACTTTATGCAGGAGTATTTAAAAAATTCGCCCTGCACTGCGAAACCGTGCTGAATTGAAGTTCCAATTTGTTTTTAGAACGTTCCTGTGCATATTAGATGTTTTATAAGATTCCGCGTCTATTTCGTGAAAACATGTCTCTCTTGTTTCTTTGTCTTGTTAATGTGTCTGTGAACATTGCTGTCTCTCTTGCACCCCATCTTCGGCTCATTTTTTTGTGAAAATCTAGGTGATGTTTTCTTTTTTGACACATAAAATAGGACGTAAATACTAAATCGATAAATCCTGAGAAACCCCTATTTTCTCCTGAAATATTCGCTTCCATGCAACGAAAAACCTGCCTACTGGATGGGATACATTATTCCCAATTCACCATTATCTAAAATTAAGCCAAGAATTCTAGTCTTCAGTAACAAATAATATGGTTATTGAGGGGAATATTAATAAAAGGCAAAGCCAGATTTCTATCAATTACTTTTCCAAATAGCATCACAGTGGGATTAATTTGTAACAAAAAATTTACTAGAGACCTCGGCTAAGTTGCTAAGATTCTCATTAATGATGCATATTGCTTCATGAATATTGGAAAGATGAAAGCAGTAGTACAGTTGAGTGTCATCTGCGTATAGACTTTTTATGTAACTAAGTAAATTACTATGGTAAATGATGTGTAGTAGAGGCCCCAGAATCGACCCGTGTAGTACTCCACACGCCACTTGTTTTTAGGTAGATAGTTTGCCATAGGCCTTAATCTGTTGGTGATGGTTACAAAGAAAGTTGCAAATAATTCCATCTGCTGTTAACTATATGCAACAGAATCGAATGAAAAATGGACAGCACAGTTTTAACATGTGAATAGAAATCCCATCAACGCTAACAGACCTAAAACAAATGTTTGGCAAGATAATGCCTATATCTGATTCCGTACTTAATGAAAATTAAAAGTGATTGTTACCATCATACAGATTAGTATTAAAGTGATTAAGATAAATGGGGTGTGGAGGCATTTTCATTGTAGCTATAGCATCAAACAAGAAATCATTAATTACATTGACATCATTAAATTGGTCTGATATAGTTACATTGTCTGCCTTATTCCAAATATTCATATCCTTTAAAGTTTACCAAACATTTTCATTGAGGTGTTGGTAAGAAAATATTCGCATCCACATTTTCTTATAGCATTAGTAACCAAATTCTGCAGAATTTTAGTATGATTCCAATTTTCCTGCGATTCAGTTTTTTTAAATTTTGTCATTATACTATCTCTTCGACGCATTAGTGCAAAAATATCATTTGTTAACTATGGTGATTTGGTTTAATAATTCGAATATGTTTAATTGGAGCAGCCAGATTAAATAATTGCAATAAATTTTATTTAACAGTGCTACTTTATCGTCGATATCTTTAAGATTATAAATTTGGTACCAAGGCAAGTTCTGCAGATGATTATAAAACTCTGAATTATTAAAGTTCTTAAAATCTCTAAAAGTTTCGTAGGTGGGCAGGTTAAGTGGAACATCAAAACTTAACCAACAGTAAATCAGATAGTGATCAGAGATATTATGCATCAAAATAGACCCCACGTCCTAAATAGTATTTTCTTTAGGTATCAATAATAAATCAATTAATATGATTGGACTAGAGCATATCCTGGTTGGCTCAGTAATTAATTGTCTCAAATTAAATGCATCTAGGAGTTTCAGAAATTTAACTGTAAAATTATTAAAGTTTAGCAAATTTATATTAAAGTCTCCTACACAATAATAATTCTCAATGACAGATGCAACAGTAGCAAAGGAGTTTTCCAGAAAACTAAAAATTCATTAGATTCACTACGATTAAAGCAATGAAAACACTAAATGCTACTTGGCTGTTATCCACAATTGCTCAAAATGCATGTTATTATTAGTATCTAATATAAAAAAAAATCCATTTTTAAGTATAAAATGCTACCCCACCCCCTGGATAACACGATCACTTCTCAACAGATTGTACCCACAAATATCAAGTGCAGTGTTATCAATATTAACATTTAACCAAGTTTCTGAGATTGCAACAACTTCCTTAAAGAGATCAAAACCTTTACTAAGCGATCTCACATTCAAGTGTGCAAACTTTAAAAACATAATAAGCAAATAAATTATAAATGAAATATAATAAACTGTAAATATAGTTAAAACAGAACAACAAAACTACAAAAACTAGCAGGAAAACCAGATGGTTATGGTACCTACTTAATTGTGGCCTATAAATCGCGATTATAAATGCTTTTGTTAGATCTAAATATGTATATGTAATAGTTTACCGTTAATTGCTAATCAAGAACTAAATAATTTACATATAAAATTTATAACACTTATAAGCAAAGCTAGTGCTTTAACTCTACCATTAGTTTCCCTACATAGAAAACAGGAATTGTCCCTTGGTATATTCATATAACCAATGTCAATGAAGTTTAACCATGATTGAATTTTTACAACTACATTGCTGATCTATGTACACAATACCTTTGTGTAATATACATGGGGTGCTTAATATATATCGGGAACTGACAACACTAGTGTTGATAGGTGCGATCTGACGTTTTTAACCTAAAGTTTGACATTTTTGACAGTATACATACTCATAACATTTTGCCGTATGAGCACTATTTTTGACAGTATACATACTAGTAACATTTGTTTTGTTTTAATTGAGTTGAAAATTTCGTCTCGGCCAAAAAATGGAATTAACTGGTGAACATTTTCATGCGATGATTTTTTACTATTTCTGACATAGCTTATCTTCACAACAGAACCTGAATCAACTTATTTCGACTTTTGGTGAAGAAGCTCTAACTAAAACCACTGTATATCATTGGTATGGTGAATTCAATCACGGTCGTAGTGCTAGCGGATGAATTTAAAGGTCGTCCAAAATCGGCTGTTGTGCCAGAAAACATCGATGCTGTGCGTGAATTGATAATGCAAGATTGTCGTGTGACTTATCGTGAGATTCATGCATCCCTAGGTATTAGTATGACAAGTATACATTTGATATTACGTGAACATTTAGCTGTGAAAAAGCTATGTGCACGTTGGATCCGACATAATTTGACAATCGCTCAAAAAATGGAATGTAAAAAATGCTATGAAGTTTGGTTCAAACGTATGCAAAATTGTATCAATCATGGTGGAGAATATTTTGAAAAACAGTAAAGAAGTTTTCACATCTTAATTTTTGTTTTTGTTACTTATTCCCAATACATATCGAGTACCCCTCGTAACTTGTTAAGTAAAAACTTTATATTAATATTAAAAAAAAAAGTTGAAGTTGTAATAGCCATTAGAAAAATACAAGAAACAAATAAATTTTACAGAGACAACTTATAAATTAATAAATTAGATTAATTAATTATTGCTGCTGTGTCATATATTCCATTATAGTTTCCGAGCTGATTCTAATGGATTGAGGTAGAACATCCTTTTTAACATACACATTACCATCTTTAATTCAATGATGTCGCCAACGTAACTCCAAGTTTTTTTTATTCTTGCAGCAGCTAATAGTTTACGATTCTTCAATGTCAGATTTACATTAATGAAGATTTGCATTTTTTCTTTAATTCTTATCTCAGTTTCGTTGGCAGGTATCCAGGTATCTTTTTTTCTTATTGAAAACCTTCCATGGTACGCCTGATTAATTTTACAAGAATTGCTTTCAGCAATTCGTTTGACATTTTCTCAAATCTTTTGTGTGTATTTTATCTTTTAATTTCTCAAAGTCGAAGTGCCATTTTTCATGTTGTGGTTAGTGTCTATATCTGCTTCTGCATAACTTCTACAATATTTTTTCACTAGATTCCTAAACCATTGTCTAACAAAAATCTGATCTATTTAATATCTCCCTATGCCTCTTATCATCTTCCATGTGTATTGTCTTCTAGCATGATGTTAAAATAATGTGTGTGTGATGATTAAATTGTTTTCGTCACAAAATTCTACCAGCATTTTTTCCCTGTCGTTTCTCGTGCCTAAGCCAAATAAACCTACTACTGCTGCTTCCCTACTGTCACTTACCACTGCATTAAAATCTTTCGGGATTATTAAATTTTTATGTGCTTTTACAAATCTCGGTCTGTCTTCAATGTCTGTAGATCGCATCTACCTCTTCATGACTATAGCTAGAGATAGGCATGTATGCTTGTGTAATTACTGCATTTACCACGAGTACTCTTGTTCTTTCGTAAGCAGTTTTTACACAGTGTCTTATCTTTTTCCACACTCCCACGACCGAATTTCCTTTCTCTCTCTGATCCTGGATGAATTTTCTTAAAATCTGCACTCCAAAAATCCTCCACCTCTGGCTACCGAACTTTGCTAATCCCTACTGTATCTAATGCTAGATTATCCATTTCAATTTTCAAATTTTATAGGTTGTTTCATGCTTGTAACATTCCATGTCCTGACTCACAAAAGGTTTCTGGTTCTTTTTTTCTGCTGATTGAGCTTGTCGATAATATCCATTCAAAGTGGTCCCCTTCGGAGATTTGAATTGGAGACTATTTTAACTCCGGAACCTTTTACCCAACAGAATGCCATCATTTTGAAAACGTTTTTTGATATGTTGTGTATTTGGTAGGTAATGTAGCGGTTTTCCATTGTCTTAGCAGTAGTATGTTTAAGAATGCCATTCCGATGTCTCTAGTCTCTGCCGCTTCATATACAGAAAGAGCTGCTGTTTTCTTTCGGGAACCTGTCTTTGTCTGATTCTTTGCTAAAGATCCCATTATTTGGTTAAACCTATATTTCAGCTCTTTAGCACACTGAAACATGCAAGCCATTCTATCCGTTCTAGTATTCAAGATCTTCTTCAAGGAGGAGGTCTATTCAGAATAGATATTTACTCTAGCAACGATTATTTATTTTATTCTTTATTATCCATAAAAAGTGGGCACAGGCAATAATAGCACTGTTGAAAAAAACGTCGCACCAAAGAGACAAATAAATAAAGATACCAAAAGAACCTACGATATGAATTTTAATGATGTGCTTGCAAATTAAGCAGACAGAATAAACGACTTGAGAGCTCCAAGGAAATTTGTATTTCTAGAAATAAACATCCGTCTCTAGAGAAAACATTTAACGAAATATAAGAATGCAAATTCCTCATTCAAACGTTTTAGTGAACCCAAAAAAGAAAAGTTAAAAGAAGTTGAGCAGCAAGCGTTAAAATTCTTAATAGAAAAGCGAAATGAAAGGCACTCAATATCCCGTGAAGTTATAAAATGTAAAATGTTAGAAGAAACTGCTAATTTAAACATTCCTAAAAACAACTTTAAAGTAAGTATTTGCTGGTGTAGAAAAATGATGAAACAATATGGCTACTCACTACTGCGAACAACTTGCACGAAAACTTTGTTATGCGCTGATTTGACATTGCCTTTCTGAATTAGTCTTAATCTACAGGCGGCGGAGTGACGTAACTGTAAAATAGTGCACCATCTAGCTTTCAGTGATACATGGTGGGTTCTATAAAGCAAATATTCTTCTTTTAGGGTATACAAATTCTAACACTTTTACTAAATACTTTTATGCTTACCCTCTTCATTTAATAAAGCTCTTAAGCGCCAACCCACCTGGAGAAAACCCCAAATAGAGCCTACCTGGAAAGTGGGTGTTCTTATAGATGGTTTGGCAATTATTACTTCTGTTAAACGTTGATCGAGCTTTACTTACATATTTCTTACTTCCTTCTACTAGTTTAAAATAAACACGAATAATAAAAAATTCTATTTTCTTTGAATTCTTCTATGAAAAATTAATAGATCACGTTAAATTCTGATAGTTTTTTCTAAAATCTTTTAGAAGTAACTATTATGGTGTCTTCATTGACTAAAATCTGGAAATAGTGTACGTTTAAAATATGTCATGATCTACTGTCATTCACATTTACAAAAATGAATAATTTTGTATTACTATGTTATAGTTTAACAACTTAACAAATGGTACAAGTAGTAGTATAGAATGGAAGTGCTGTATATTTAATTGGTATTGTCAATACATTTTATTGTTTTATAACATAAATGTATTTTAGTATAACTGATTTTTCTAATTTTATAGATTCAGAGAAGTTACAAGTTTGGGGAAACAATTACTTAAAACTAATCCAGGACTAACTGACGTATCTGAAAAAATTAATCGACTAAATGCTGAAAAAGATGCCATAAGTAGAGGATGGAAAGAGAAGCAGAAGTGGTTAGAGCAATGTCTCCAATTACAAATGTTTAATAAGGAAGCTGATAATATTGATGCCTCCACTTCTAGTCATCAAGCGTTATTAGAATACAATGATCTTGGGGTAAGTAAGAAAATTAAAACATGTGACTTCTCCAAATAATTTTCAAGTTTATTGTGACCAAATTTCCAAGAATTTATTGTTAATATAAATATTATTCAGGGGTTAAGATTCAACTCTTGCTTTGTGTGTGTGCATGCATGCGTACATGCATGTGTGCATACATGCGTGTGTATACTTGCGTGCGTGAGTTTTTCATTTTTACTATGGGCATTTTGAAAACTATTAGAGATACAGAGACACTCAAACATGAAAAGTAATGCAGTTTTATATATTGATCTCACTTGTGCTTTTCTGTTTTAGAAAAAATCCACAGATATCTATATATTTCGAAAAAAATAAATATTGAATTTTTTTCCAAATCCATGTGTAAGCTTTTTTATTGACATTAGAGAAATAATGTAATTATAAAACTTTATAATAATCATTAGGTTTAAGTGCAATTATGTTTTCGTCATTAAGTTTTCCGTCTTGGAACTGGTTGGAAGCAAACTTCCATTGATGTCTATTCGAAGCTAGCCTACACATTTGCCTGAAATTCTCACAGCCTAGATACAACTCGGTTCTCCTTCTATTGTTTTTTAAGTGTAGACCCTATTTCACCGATATTCAGTGGTATGTGAAGGGGGTTAAGCAGCCTCTGGCTACTAAGATCCCCAACACTTAAGACACTTGCTGAATTAGTAACTTTACAATAAATTTGTTTGCACAGTCAACATTAGTTGTGAATATGGCAAAACCAACACTTGCAGTTACTCATAACAATCATCAGGTTCAAGTACAAATATTTTTCTTGTCATTAGGTTTTCCGTCTTGGAACTGGTTGGACGCGTACCTTCATTGATTTCTATTCTGAGCTAGCCTACACATTTCCCTGAAATTCCCACAGCCTACATTTTTGACTATTTTGACTGTTTGCAATAGTCTAACCAAGGTCTACCTCAGAGATAGGAATCTCTGCTTCTAATATATTACGTACTATTCCTTCATGCCTTAGTATGTGACCTATCATCCTATCTCTCCTATTCTTTACTGGTTTCCACATATTTCTTTCTTCCCTTGCCATTTCTAGAACTTCTTAGTTCTTGACTTTGGCCGTTCATGATATTTTCATGACACGTTTGTAGCACCATATTCCAAAGGCTTTGCTACGTAGCTAGACATAGCCGGAAGAAAAGTAGATACCAGGCTAACTACTAGACAGGAGAGTGGGGGGGATTCGCCTACATACCAAGAAAAAAAATACAGTACATCGTTCACGATTATCTATTAACACATAATTAAGAATTATATTCTACGGACAATTTAGAAATTTAGCTACGAAGTGCGCATCTCATATTTACACAAAGTAAAATTAATCAGTATCGAATAAAAACTGTGAGAGCTTTTGTCAAGTGTTTTTAAATTTTTACCTAATAATTTTTGTAAAGTAACTAATTAATAAAGCGAATAAACATGTGCGTTCTTTTGTCACGCATCTTTAAAAATAGTACATCACACCTGTAGAGTGATAATATCGGATTGCAGCAACAAATAATAGGTCTACAATGTGACGTTTCTTGTCACGTAACTACATGGCACACACAAAAGAAAACAAGTTGCCTACCTGTAGCTATCCTGATACTTAGCTCTTAAGCCGTCGTGGTTGAGTCAGCATAGAAATGCCATGGTCGTCAGCCTACATTTATTCTGCTACCATAATTGCAGCAGTAGTATAACGAACGAAGTTGTTTTACATAACGAAAGAAGTTGTTTTACATAAGGAAAGAACCCATTTGGTCTCTAGCTAAAAAAGCGAGTACACGCAGGACACCTCCTAGTTGTTGAACAGAAAGACGTGCATCGCTTTTTGAAATACAGTGACGAATAAAATGTAGAAGACCCTTCGACGCATACGCTGCAGAATCAAACTCAACAATGGTTCAAACAACACGAATTCAAACTGCCAATGCCTAGCTTAGCGAAGCGCGTTAAAACTGGAAAACCCAGGTTTATATCGGATCGTACGTGACCTTATCTCAACAAGTCGTCACCTTGGAACAATAGAAAAACCATTATATGGCGATCGTAAGATATACCAAGATTGCCGGTACCTAAAAACAGGATATAACTATTTACTTTAAAGAATAAATTTTCGTTTTAAAAGCGCAAAGGGGTTTGAGTTGAGAAGTTTATTCGGGAGCGTGTTTATTATGAATTAGATTGAAGGATTTAACAGATTTATGGTAAAACGGGCTTATGAAGTAACAAGTAAACTGTATATGGGTTTGTTGAAGAATTTAAGAATTGAATCGGAATTTATTCGAACGAGTAATGAATTAACAAGGGAAAAATTTTAAAAACAAAATTGGAACGTAACAGCTTCTATCTTTTTCTTGTCTACTTCTCCTACTGTCCAAGTTTCACATCCATACATATGTTTTCTGTAATCTTTTTCTTGTTTTTATGTTTGTTGTCCTAGAACATAGTAGTTGCTTTTTCTTGTTAAGTGCAGCACGACCTTGTGCTAATCTTTGTTTTATATCTTTTGCACTTTTTTCATTATGAGTTATTTGGCTTTCTATAGGTAGCAGGAATCCTTAATGTCTTGTAAGTTCTTGTTTCCTATTTGTATTCTGGGTTTGGTCTTATTTTGCCTTCCTTTACATACTGGTACCTTGAATTTACTTTTGTTAATTTTCATACCATATCTCTCTGTTAGAACTATTTCCATTTCAACAAGAGCAGCTTCTAACTCTTCCTTGCTAGATGCTAATACTGCTATTTCACCTCTTTCCTAATATTTACTTCACTATGTTCCTGCTCTAATTCTATTACCGCTCTTTGTATAAGCTATGTACTATCCGTCTGTCCCTAAAACTCATTCCAATCTTTTTGAGTATTTCAAACATTTTTTCCATTTTACATCGTGGAAAGCTTTTTCCGGATCTGCAAACCCTATATACACGCTCTCTCCCTTTTCTATTGTTTTCTCTATTATTACCCTCAGAGTTAAAAATAGCCTCCAATGTTCCTCTGTTTCGTCTAAACCCAAATTAATCTTCTCCAAGTATTCGTTGTTCCATTCGTCTTTGTACAATTCTAGTTAATATTTTTGACGCATGTGCTGTCAAACTTATTGTTTGAAAATTTTCACGTTTATCCGAGCCTCTCTTTTTTGGTATAGTGACTATGATGTTACGTATGAAATCTTTGGATATCTCACCTGTCTCATACATATAGCTTACAAGTTGGAAGATATGTTCTGTTACTGCTTGACCAGCGGCTTTTAGAGTTTCTGCTTGCACCTTATCTGTACCATTATTAAGACCTTTTAATGCTAATTCAAACTCATCTCTATGTATAGGATATCCCGTCCTCTTTTTCAATGTCTGATTCTTGTTCTATTGCTATTAGTTCCTCTTCATTATAGAAATTCCTTAGATATTCTTGCCATCTATCCACTTTCTCTACCTTTTCTATAATGACGTTTCTTCTCGTGTCCCTTATATTTTTACTATACGGTTTAATATCTCCAAAATTCATTCTAATTAGTTTGTATGCTTCGTTTGTCTTTCCTATTTCGTTCTTAGTTTGTACCTCTTTGCACTTATCATCAGTCCATTGTTCTTTAACTTTCTTGCATTTGTGAATAATTTCCCATTTTATGGTTTTGTAGCTGTTTTCCTGTGTCATCTGATCTAGTTTTATATTTTCGTCTTTCTTCTATTAGATTCGGGATATCCTTTGTTATCCATGGTTTCTTATTTTCTTTTTGTGAATAGGCCAGAATATTTCTGGCTGCCATGTTTAAGCTGGATTTAATGTTATTCCATTCTGTTTCTACTTCCTTAGTATAAGAAATTCTTTTGATATCTTTCAGTAATTCATTTGACTTTTTGTCAAATCTTTCGTGGCTATCTTTATTTTTTAGTCTCTCAAAGTCAAAGCGGCTTTCATAATTACGATGTTGTGGTCAGTGTTTATATCTGGGTCTGGGTAGCTTCTATAGTCTTTTACTTGATTCCTAAACCGTTGTCTAAAAAGAATGTAATCCATTCGATATCTTCCTGTATCTCCTGGCACCTTCCACGTGTATCGTCTGCTAGCATTATATTGAAATAATGTGTCTTGTCGCAAAATTCTACCAGTCTATTTCCCCTGACATTTCTCGTCCCTAAACCAAATAAACCTACTACCGCTCCTTCCCTACCCTCACATACCACTGCATTTTAGTCCCCTGTAATTATTAAATTTTCAAGTCATTTTAGGTATCTAGTATGTCTTCGATATCTTTGTAGATCGCCTCTATCTCTTCCTCAGTGTAGTTAGAGGTGGGCATGTATACTTGTATTATCACTGTAAGTAATCAAATAATTTGAATTAATGCGACATAAACACAATTGTTTTAAATGTTACATTCGTTACACAATAATTTATAATCATTAATTTCATAAAATGCCAATTTAGTATAAAAGAAATAAATTTACTTAGATCAGTATGTTTAAAAATTAAGTTTATACTTGTTAAACTATACAGGTTTATTATATTCATAATACAAAAGTAGGATTTGTCAATTAAACAATAAATTTTTTTATAATTGAACCATTTGAAACATCCATACTAATTAATAATGGTTTTAGGTGATATTATCGTTGACATTTGCATGCGAACAATACTAGTAAACTGTACAGACAAATGTTTTGTATTTATATTAATTTTTTTTTTTAGGAATCCTTAGATGCCGTTGAAGCACTCTTGAAACAACACCGGGCGTTTGTTAGTACGCTTAATGCGCAAGATGAACGTGTAAATGCGTTTAGCAATACCGCAAACACTCTTATTGCAAACCAACATTATGACAGTCAAGGGTAAGTTTTTATGATAATCTCGAAAGTTATTCCATATATAATTTTATAGAGTGGATGATAAACGAAATCAAGTGATACAGCGGCGAATAGTTGCCAAAGATTTATGTCAACGTAGAACACATGCGTTGGAAGCATCCAAAAATTATCAAGAGTTTTGTTCGGAAGTAAATGATTTAAGAAAATGGCTTGCAGAAAAGTTGAAAACTGCTTCCGATGAAAGTTATCGAGATCTTAATAACTTGGAGCGAAAATTGCAAAAGCACGAAGCATTTGAACGGGAGTTACGTGCAAATGAGGGTCAGTTACGTACAATAAATAAGTTAGGACAAGCTCTAATAGCACAAGACAGCTATAGAAAAGATGATGTTGTTAAAACTTTGTGCGAGCTAAATGATGAATGGAAACATTTGGTTGGAATTTCATTAGATAAAGGAAGACGCCTGCGCGAAGCAGTAACAGAGCATGAATACAATAATGCACTTGAAGATGTACATACTAAATTAGATGAAGTTGATAACCAATTGAAAAATAAACTAGTTGGTGGTGATTTAAGATCATGTAGGGACCTACTGATACGACATGATGCTTTAGAAACTGAGTTAACTACGTGCACTGTTCGTGTTGATGATCTTGTATTACAAAGTGAAGAAATGTCACATGAAGGACATTTTAACTCTAAAGCTGTTCGTAAAAATGCTATCGACACACAGAAACGCATTGAAAATTTATCCGAACCCATGAGATTACGAAGAGAAGCTCTTACCGAGGCACTTAAATATCACAAATTTGCATTTGGATTAAATAGTGAATTGCAATGGATAAATGAAAGACTTCCTTTAGTCTCATCTGATACTTTAGGTCAAAATTTGTATGAAGCTCAAATGTTTTACAAAAAACATAAGAAACTAGAAGCAGAAATTGTGGGTCATCAACCTGTTATTGATAAAGCACTAAATGGTGGACAAGTATTGATCAATTTAAATCATCCAGAGAAACAAAAGGTTAGTTATATGGTATTTATTAATAGGAGGATTTTATTTTACAATCTTTTAGTAAGTCATTTTATTTAGTTTACATCGAGGAATATTACTTTACCTATTGGTAAGGGTGTTGATGTTGTATAATTTTGCTTTGCATGTTTTTTATTTGATTATTCACTATTTTATTGTTCATGCTTATTCTGAAGGAGTGAACGCCGAATTTGAAGCAGCATATTTGTTGTTTGTTTTTTTGCTTTATTTTTAAACAAACTAAAATAAATAATTGTAATTGAGGTGGTATGAGAAAGACTGGCATATAGCATGAAATGGAAAATGAAATATATCCTATTTGAAAGATTGTTGTTGTGCTCTCTTATTTAATTGAAAGTTAACATAAAAATAATATTTCAAATTGGATTTATTTAATATGCTATTTTTTGCCATATGCCTGTTTTGTCATTACATTATTATGTGCAGTTTCGGTCCAAAAAATTAGTTAGTTATTTAACAGTGAAACTCGGTGACGTACCTCGCCTACAGTTCTGTAAACTGAAGAATTTACTTTGACTGTAAACGTCAATGAATGGTTGCTAATAATAAATATTCAATAATTTTCTAAAAAAAACACAAAATTTGATCATTGATACAAGATTGTTTGGGGGCAAATTCATGAAAAGTACATACTTTTTTTTCCAGGAGGCGAACGTTAAAATCAGTAAGTTTTTATAAAGTCTCGTATTTTGTCTTATGTCTACTAATATTGTCCTAATGCTATGTCCGCAGTTTGCCTGTGCAGCGTTAGAAAAGGCTGCACCAGCAGGTCTCAAAAGTTGTAAAAAATTCACATTTTGAAGCATTTTATAATATCTCAAAAAATTCATGTGGTTCATATAAACCTGGTTAGGCAGCGCATGTTAGAACGTGATCGGTCATCATTTATTCAAAGCTGCACTAGAAAGTGTGATGTCGTAAGCATTTTCTAAAATAAAAAATTTCATCGGCATTTTCTACATGATTTTAAACAAGAAACTTGACGGGACTAACATACCCACAGATTTGATAAAAACGACGAAGCATTTTTTTTAAATATTTATCTTGACAGGGAAAACCTCATTATGATTTAGGCTACCTCACAAAATAAAACCAAATGTAAGTAGTAACGAAATAAAAGCATGAGTTCGAAGATAAAGAAAGAAGCAAACTAGTCCCACATTACAGTAAACCACCCCACTTTTACGGTGTACCAAAAATTCATGAAAGAGACATTCCTTTGAGACCTATCGTAAGCTCCATAGATTCACCATGCCATAATTTATCAAAGTTTCTCCTAAAAATTATAAATCCACTAGCATGCAAAACAGACTTTTCAGAAAAAACAACCGATACTTTTTAGAAAAATTATAAACATAAAAATTGAAAATACACACAGTGGTAAGTTTTGATGAAGTAAATCTGTTCACAAATGTTCCTGTAAACAAAACACTTAATATTATAAAAAGCAAACTAGAAAAAGATGACAACCTTAGAGAAAGAACAAAACTAAGTATATCATCGATTATGAAATTACTTGCTTTATGCGTCAATACCACATATTTGCAAATAAATGAGCAATTTTACAAACAGAGCTTCGGAATGGCGATGGGAAGTCCACTATCGCCAATCTTTAGTGATATATTCATGGAGGAATTAGAAAAAGATGTAATATTCACACAAGAACTGAAACCAATAGTCTGGTGGAGATACGTAGATGATGTCTATGCTATTTGGTCTCGTAATACAGAGCTAATTAAAACCTTTGTAGAGTCAATTAATAAAATAGAACCAACTATTAAATTCACATATGAATTAGAGCAACATGGAAAACTTTCGTTTTTAGATATTCTAGTTAGCAAAAACGATACAACAATTAATACATCGGTATACAGAAAACCAATGCGCACAAACAGATACTTAAGCTTCGATTTATACCACCCACACTGTGTCAAACGAGGAATTATCAAAACCATGTATGATAGAGCAAAATTAATATCATTAAACCAAGAAATTTAAAAGAAAGAAAAAGACATATTCAGATGTGCACTAATAAAAAACAAGTATCCTAAAAGAATAATAGAAAAAGAAATGAATAAAGTCCCAAAAAATAAAGAAGAAAACAAAAACAACGATACACACCAAAAGATGCTCTCGATAGCATACATAAAAGGATTCTCCAAAAAATCCAAAGTATAGGTAACAAATTCAGAATTAAAACAGTATTTAGAAGCAACAATACACTAAGAGAACAATTAACAAAAACAAAACCCAAAACAGAATACAAAATTCAATAAATATACAATACTTTTTGTATTTAATGAGCGTATAAATCCTTAGAGTATAAAATTATAAAGTGTGTCATTGTGTTCCAGCATTCTATCTGCACCTTAAACAGGTAACGTAATACTAATTTTTAGAAAGGGACAGTTTGTGCGTTAGCATTAACATGGGTTGTAGATGGTACAGTCTTAAACATAACAATTGACACAATACAAACTGTTTCATTATAAAATTAAATACACAGCACTTGACATTACTAAAGCTTTATTCATATAACTTAAAACAAAAAGTTGTAGTCATTTAGAGGCATATAACAATGTCTATGCTGATTTGCTGTAAAGCGGAAATAAATTTAGAGATGCAGAGTTTACCTTACATCAAGGGAGCAAAAGGAAGTCAACAAATTAGATTTTTAAAACTGCCTATAAGTTGAAGAATATAAAGCATTTGAATTACTTATTTTAAGATTTGATATTATTAATATGACTTATTAAACAGTGGTAATTTTTTGTGCACAAGCGTCAAATTCACAAAGGGCTAATTAAATTCAATACTAATACTTTTTCTCTAGGTGGAGGTTGTGTGTAATAATCTACAAGATGCTTGGACAAAATTAAATGAAAAAGCTAATGAAAGGGCTCAAAAATTAGAATTGTCTCTCAAATCACAGCAGTTCTTCTTCGATACTAATGAAGTTGAGTCATGGTTACATGAAAAGGCTGATATTTTATCTAGTAATGATTATGGAAGAGATCGGGATTCTGCTACTAAGTTATTGACTAAACATAAGGTTTGCAATTAAATTAATTGATTGGATATTTGGAAAATATGTTGTTTATTTCAGGCACTTGAACTCGAGTTGGATACATATAATAGCATAATAGCAGAAATGGGTCGTGGTGCTCAAGCTCTTATAGCATCTGGCCACCCTGAATCAAAAGCAATAGCAGAAAGACAAGGAACTTTAGAACATCTTGTACGATCATTACAAAGACGAGCTGGTTTACGACATCATAGACTTATGGAATCTCTTTTTCGACATGAATATTTTCTTGAATCTAACGATCTTGAGAGGTGGATTATGGAGCAGCAGCATATTGCAGCATCAGAGGATTATGGACAAGATTATGAACACTTGCTGGTAATTCGTATTAATTTTTTTCTCCAGGAGGCTAAAGGGTATATTTTAGGTGTTACAAGCCAAGTTTGATGATTTTAAACATAGAGTGGAAGCTGGAAGTGAGCGATTTAATCAGTGTGAGGGTTTAGCACAGAAGTTAATTAATAATGATAACCCTTACCAAACTGATATTGACAGGAAACAAATACAATTGGAGTAAGTTGCATATTTTTTTTACAGATTAGTGTAAACAAATGAAAGTACCCATATTTTCTTAGGAAATTGAGCTAGCTGTTTTAAGTGATCCCATCTAGAAGATTTCCATATTATTTTTTTTGTTATATTGCTTGATTTAACAGCTCGATCTTTTGTCATAAATCAATTTATTTTCTCCTTCTATTAAAATATGTATGCTTTTCCATTGTATATTAATTTGAACTGTTTCCAACTTTACTTTTGGCCAGTTACAATTCACCATGGAAAAGATCACATCCAAGTAATATCGCTTTTAGACTTACAAATTAAATATAATTATATATGTACAATCTCTACTAATTAGTACAATAAATCAACATGGAGCGAGAGGTATTTAAAGTATAATTCAGGTGTGCATAAACAATATTAAGAAAAATCTCGTAAATAACCTATTCGTGCCATTCATCCTATTATCACATGGCAAACATATACCAAAAAATTATAAGAAAGTAAAGGCCATATTAGAAAATAATGCCTACTCAAAAAAATTATTTGCACTTTTAATCAAAAACAAAATCCAAACAAGTACAATAATAAAAGTAAACTTAGCCAAAGTGAATCAATAGTAGGAATAGAATACACATCCGGGTTATTAAAAAAAATTAAAACAAGTTTAAAAACCACAATATTCATATTACCCACAGGCCAAATAACTTCACTAATCAATTTTTCCCTAACCTAACGCACGCACGCACCCACTCACATGCACGTCTGCATGCATCCTCGCACACACTCATGCACACACACGAATGCATGCACACATGCACACACATATGCACGCTTGCATGCATGCACACCCACACTCACACATACACACATGTGCATGTATGCACCCACGCACACACCCACGCACTTGCACTCGCTCACACACATGAATGCACACACGCTCGCATGCACACACACACACGTGCACACACAGACAATATGCTATTTAAAGATTTAAAAAAAATTAAAAAAGAGGTGAAGCTTTTAGTTAAAATGTCAAATTTTACCTAACTTCCAACAATTTTACATCTTTAATGTTTGTGTTGCTAAACAAATGTATTTTTAATTTATATCTATAGCCTCGCTTTAGTATTTTTGACAAAAGATTGATATATCCGAAAGCTTAGATTTATAAAAAAAAGTTTTATCTTTTACTTTAGACAATAGGTTATTTAGAGTCGAACCATTTCGTTTCAGAATTTATATGTTATATTTTTTGAAAATATTTTCTAATTTGATGGTTAAATGTTCTATATAGGGGGGGATTAAGATGTTGAAGTAGTATTTTTTTGGTTTTTAGTGTTATTATTGATTCCATAAGGAGTCATGTGATTGTATAGAAGACATTTAATTAAATTGGATGGATAGTTGCTGTTTTTTAGTATGATAAAGCTTTTTTTAATTTTTTTGATATAAAGATGGATGATTAATTTTTTGAATTCTATTTTTTAAACCTAAGATGAAGTTAATTTTAATGTTGTATGAGTGATATGATAAATAATTTAAATATCTGTCGGAATTAATAGGTTTTTGATACCAATCTAAAATAATGTTGTTTTCTGAATTTCTAATTGGTAAAGTATCTAAAAAAGGAATCGAGCGATTATTTTCGTTTTCTATGATAAAGTGTATTTTGTTGTTATAACTATTGAAAATTTGTAAAGTTTCAATGAGTTTATCTTTAGAAATAGCTGTTATTGTGCCATCTACAAATCTCTTTATGAATGGTAAATTGAAAGGTGGTATAGGTATCACATTATCTATTAAAACCGGTTTTGAGATATTAAATTGTTAGCTATGTTTAATCATAAGCTATCAATATTTTGTAACACTAAGTCTTTTGAAATATTTGTGAAGAGTGGTTAGATGCATACCCTCATTGTTTCCAATTCTGAGCTAACCTGCACATTTTCTTGAAATTTCCACGGTCTCTATCTTTCACTATCTGCGTGCAATAGTCTGATCTAGGTCTATCTCTACTTCTTTTTTTCTTATCTCTGTTTATAGTATATCCAGCACTATTCCCCAAAAATGCCTTAGAACATATCCTATCCTTCTTTCTTCTACTTTTTTTTTGTTTTCCACAGATATCTTTATTTTCCTACTATTTCTATAACTTCTTTATTATTAACTTTGTTTGTCCATGCATCCTCATACATCTGAAGCACAGCATTCCTAAAGGTTTCTACCGTTTTTATGTCTGCTTCTCCTACTGCCCCTATTTCATATATGTACTGTGATGTGCTCCACACATATGCTTTCAGCAATTTTCTCCTCTCTTCTATATTTGTTGTCTTCAAATATAGCCTCTGCTGTTTCGTGTTAGATGCAGTTCGGTTCCCTTTCTATTGTTTTCAAATATATACCCTATTTCCCCGATATTCAGTAGTATGTGAAAGGGGTTAAATAGCCTGTGGCTAAAAAGATCCCCAATACTTGAACATTTGCCGAATTAATAGTTTTCCCATATATCCTTTCGCACAATCAACATTATTTGAAAATACTTTAAAATCAACACCTGTAGTTGTTTATAATAATCATCAGATTTAAGTTCAATTATTTTTTCGTCATTAGGTTTTATATCTTGAAACTGCTTGGATGCGTACCTTCACTTATTTCCATTCTGAGTTAGCCTACACCGTTCCCTGAAATTCCCACAACAGCCCATATACAGCTCAGTTCCCCTTCTGTTGTTTCCTAACTATATGCCCTATTTCACCAAAATGCAGCTGTATGTGAAGGGGATCCCGACACAGCTGACTGCTTGAAAAATAGCAGGTGAGCATTTTTCACAAAAATTATGCCCTCGTTCGGATGAGAGGTTAAATGGAGGTCCCGTGTGTGATTGTTGTCACGCACGTTAAAGATCCCTACCTTGCCTTGCCTGGCAAAATTTTAAATTTCCAGGCAATAAAAAGCTTGCCTCCTGGCCAATGTAGTACCTTCGGGTGGAGCATTGGAAATGTAAATGCACGGTATGGGAAGGGGGTTAAGCAGCATGTGGCTGCCAAGGATCCCCCAACACGTAGACATTCACCGAATTAATAATTTTCCAGTAAATTCTTTTGCACAATTAACATTAGTTGAGAGTATTGCAAAACCAATACCCGTAGTTGGTTTAAGTAGTTATTTTTTTCGTCATTAGGTTTTCCATCTTAAAATTGCTTGGATGCGTACCTCCATTGATTTCTATTCTGAGCTAGCCTATACATTTCCCTGAAATTCACACATCCTACATCTTTCACTATCTGTATGCAATAGTCTAACCTAGGTCTACCCCTACCCCTCTTTTTTCCTATCTCTGCTGTTAATATATTCCGCACTTTTCCCTCAAGCTTTAGTATGTGGCTTATCATCCTATCTCTCCTATTTTTTACTGTTTTCCACATACTTCTTTTTTTCCCTACTATTTCTAGTACCTTTTTGTTCTTAACTTTGTCTGTTCATGATATCTTCATCATACGTCTGTAGCACCACATTTCAAAGGCTTCTATCCTTTTCCTGTCCTCTTCTCCTACTGTCCAGCTTTCACAGCCGTACAGTGATGTGCTCCACACATGTGTTTTAAGCAATCTTCTCCTTGTTTCTATGTTTGTTGTCTTTGTACACAGTAGTTACTTTTTCTTGTTAAATGTAGCACGACCTTGTGCTAATCTTTGTTTTATATCTTTTGTGCTTTTTCCATCTTGCATTATTTGACTTCCTAGGTAACAGAAATCCTTAACCTCTTGTAAGTTCTCGTTACCTATTTGTATTCTTGTTTTTGATTTATTTTCTCTTCTTTTGCATACTAGAACTTTAGTTTGAACACAATAGTTGCCTTTTCTTGTTAAATTTAGCACGGCCTTGTGCTAATCTTTGTTTTATATCTTTTGCGTTCTTCCCATCTTGCATTATTTGGCTTCCTAGGTAGCAAAAATCCTTAACTTCTTGTAAGTTATCATTACCTATTTGTATTCTAGTTTTTAATTTATTTTTGTTAAGTTTCATACTGTATCTCTATATTAGAATTGTTTCCATTTCATTAAGAGCAGTTTCTAGCTCATCCTTGCTAGATGCTAATACCGCTATATCATCTGCAAATGTAAGCATATTAATCTTTTGTCCCTGCATAATAATTCCAAATGTTTTTTTTGCATTTGACAGTATTCATTGCCTCTTCTATATACAAGTTAAAATTAATGGGGATAGGGCACATCTCTGTCTCACCCCTTTGCTAATATTTACTTCTCTACATTCCTGCTCTAATTCTATTACCTCAGTTTGCTCTTTGTATAAGCTATGTACTTTCCGTCTATCCCTAAAACTCATTTCAATCTTTTTGAGTATTTCGAACATTTTTTTACATTTTACATTGTCGAATGCTTTTTCCAGATCTACAACCTTATATACACACTTTCCGTTTTTTCTATTATTTTCCCCATCGTCAATATCAGCGCTAGAATAGCTTCGGTTGTTCCTGTGTTTTGCCTAGATCCAAATTGATTTTCTAATATTTCTTTAGCTCATTGTTCCATTCATCTTTGTCTTATGAATGGTAGTTTTAAATCCTCGATTTAAGAAAGAAGAAAATATTTAAAAACTATGTGTGTTAAAATGAATATATAGGCTGTCATAATATAACAAAATATACTGTATTGGGGTATTGTTATTAGGGAGTTATCGCAAGTACAACGCTAAAGATCCGTTAAAGCTAAATGTCACATGATGGTTTAGATTAATGTATTCTATGTAGAAACACAAACTAGAGTTATCGCATCCTACTATATTACTGTATGAAAAATCTAACCTTGAATGTTGTGTGACAATTAATATTTAATTCCTGATTGATGTATTAATGGCAATTCACAATTAAAAACTCAATAATAAATTACAAGGATACATTCAAGTTTTCAAAACTAACGTCAAACTAACTTCAAATAAAACAAAAAGCGTCCGATATGTTGTACACGCTATTTTACGAAAATATTGCACTGCGGCTATTTATTTACCGTACGTAATGTCTGCATGCATGTGGTTTTTGCAAAATTAGCAAAAATAGCGTACGATAAATTTAGCAGTGGTCGTGCGATAACTCCCTATTATTAGAATATGCAGTAAATTATAAAACTTTTTGTTACATAAAAATTATTAATTTATACTGAAACTAAATTAAATAATATTGAAAATAAAATCTCATTGATACTTGGACAAGAAAAGCTGAAGATTGCGAACTCTGCTGTATCATGTGAAAGTTTCGTGAATGTAGATGTCATATGATATTAGTCGTCATAGTTAGAAAGATATTTAGTCAATTGCTTAACTGTAGGTTCCATGGGTATTATTTGAAGTATAATTTCACTCATCAAAACAAATATATTCAGAAAGGAGCTTAAAAGGAAATTCTAGCTTTGATAAAGGACTCTTGTAAAAAACTAAACAATTTTTATAATTGAAGCTAAGATCTCGACACTCGTTTCGTTAATAATAATTTGACTCCATTTCGACACAGTGTTAAAATAATATATAAATTTAAGGATTTTTTGTGTTGATGATATTTCCTATCTTGTGGTATTCATTCATAGTCTGTGTAATAGCTCTATCGGTAAGATCTTTACCATCAATGCTTCAGGATTCTTGCAGTAAATATAATCTGTACTTTAAATTTTTACCTTTTTAATACCAAACAACTGCATTTTTATTATCCTTTTACTTTTATCCTGTTAATATTTGTGCCTACTTTTTAATGTCCGTTCACTGATTTGAAAATTTTATAGTCTTTTTCAACTTTTTAATTAATATTAATAAATGTGTAAAAGAATTAACGATGGTTACTTTCATTTGCTAGTTATACATTGTTAACACACATTTTGTGGTGGCATGTTTCTCTTCTGCACATAAAATTTGTTTTTGCACACAAACTTGGTTATGGTTTTCTATAAAACTAAAAATTTTATGTTCAAGAGAAATATTTTATGTTATTTAAATACGCATGTAAAAAGGTTGTGGTACTAACTGTTTCAGAACTACTGAACTGTCGGATGGAGTTGCTGAAGTAGAAGAACGTCACAATCTTATATGGTAATATATTACTTCTTTTGAATATAATTGCTGTTTCAGCCAATTTAATTATTATTTAATTTTACTAGTGAAAAATGGCAAAATTTGGGAGCACAAATTGAAAACAGGGACCGGCGATTATGCGCTGCTGGTGAAATTCATCGGTTCCACAGAGATGTTGCCGATGCATTATCTAGAATTCATGAGAAAAATGCAGCATTAGGAACTGAACTAGGACGTGATTTAAACTCGGCCATATCCCTTTTACGGCGACAAGAAGCCTTTGAAAATGAACTAGTTGCTTTAGAGGTGCAGTTACAAGTGTTGGTGGATGATGGTGCAAGACTTCAACTTTCATATCCAAGCAACAAAGCACAAATTTTCCAAAAACAGGAATTGGTGGTAACTGCTTGGCAAGGATTAAAGGAACGTGCAGATTTAAGGCGAGATCAGTTACAAGCTAGTGTAGATCTCCAAAAGTTTCTTTCACAAGCACGTGATTTAACTAACTGGTCAACTGGTTTACGTCTTGCAATGAACGCTGATGAAAATGTTCGTAGTGTGGCCAGAGCTCAGGCTCTAAAAGTTGAACATGATGCATTAAAAAGTGAAATTGAAGCTAGGGAAGAAAGTTTCAAAGGTGTTGCTGATATGAGTACTGCAATGGAAGAAACAGGTAATAAAATCACTTATCTGTGACCATCCATATTGAAAGTTAATTTATATGAAAAGCCGTTAAATTGAAATTGCCTTAATTCTGACACTTCTTACGCACATAACATTTTTCTAAGTTTAATTATATTTAATAAACTATATCAATAATTAGTCCTAAATGGAGTTAAAAGAACAGTGATCGTTTTAAATTTGAGACGAGTAAAATATTTCTTAATGGGGACATTTCTTTTAAGCTTCAGTAAAAATTTTGAAAACAGTTCAAAATATAATTCACTTTTTAAATTTTATAGTAGATCAGACTACAAAAATTTGGGTGATATTGATATATTCTTAGCCTACTATTGAAACAATTAAAAGTTGGAACTTAAATTGATACACTTGAACAATGAACCCACAAGGTCTCTGATCCTTTCAAGAAAAAAGGATTCTCTGGTTTGCAAACCAGCCCTTCACAGCTGCTTTTACCTCTTTGTTACACAAAAATTCGTGTCCTTTTAATTATTTTTTTTCAGTTTAGGACAAGTAATAGTCCAAGGGGAATAAATCTAGGGAATGAAGTGTGTTTTCGTAATTCGAATCGTAGATCCCGACTTGAATTCACGACAATGTGCGATTTGTCTGCAGGTGCATTGTCCTGCAAAAACTACACACTTTTTGCTAACATGCCATGTCTTGTTTCTTGAACATTTTTCACTCACGTGGCTTAGTAATTTAGAATAATAATCAGTGATGGTTTGACTGTTTTATAGATAATCGACTATAATTATTGCAAGGATATGTCCAAAAACTGAAGCAAGACCTCTTCCGTGTATTTTTGAACTCAAAAGTGTCAAATCTCTGAAAATGGCATTTGTGGTTTACCAACTAGCCTGTATTATTTCGATACTTAGCAATTTACAACTGTAGTCTAAATCATGAAAGAATGAATTCACATCATAGGTTGCTGAATTAAAAAACGACATTCTTTCAAATCTTATGCATTAAGTATATTCCGATAGATCCTTTAAATGTATGCCGGTGTTTAATTCAGGTACTTATGACATGAATTCATTCTTTCATGATTTAGACTATAGCAATGTATTTGCAGCAACTTTATTTTCAATTTGTCATTTATAAAAAAATGCCACTTAACCTCCACTTTCCTAGCTGTGTCTCTGTGACCTATTGTTAGCATATATATTACACCCATATTGTATAAATTCTAACAATAGTCTTTGAATTTTTCAGGACGCTTTATGCAACGACTATATCGAGTAGTGGGTACATTTTCAGTTTGTTTATTAAGTACATCAACTAAACTATTATTAGGACTACTCTTATATTCTAAGATTGATGGCGGGTTAACTCTTACCATACTACTGTTTTCACCATTTATGCTATCAAAAATATATCTCTTACTTGATATCATTTACAGAAAGGTCATTTGGTGTTCTATATAATGGTTTCATATCAATTCCATTCCTGCAACTCCCTCTCCCTATCATTTATCAACCAAACTTTGTTTGGTTAATGAGATGGTCTAGTCTGTCGGTCGGTCTGTCTGTCTGTCCGTTGCACGGTTCCTGTGATGTTACAAGACATATAATATATGATTCTTATCCAGTTTTTTACGCTGAATACGAATACGCTATTCACTTTTCGATATTTCAATTATTAATCAAGATATTCGACTTTAAATACGAATTTTTACACATTACTATTTATTATTTTCGCGTACAATTAAATTTCAAATATTTAACACAAAGGTAAGTAATATTTGTTGAACTTAATGTCTAAGTTTGGTTGTGAGCCGTACATGCGGCTTAGATTCTTTTTTACAATATAAGACCAGGGTGCACTATGTCTACAAACAATGTTAGCGGATTTCCACATTTTATTTTTATCCCTATTAGCAACTTTTGACTCTGGTAAATCCTGACTGCTTTGATTGTATAGCATTTTTCATTATGATCCCTTCTTCTTTTTTTTTTACTGAACGCGTTACATTTGAGTATAACTTGGGTTGTAAAATATTTGATAAACTTAGTATTTTGGTTATATAAATTCTTTCCACAAAGCAATTGTGGCTGGTGATAAATTGATTATTTTAAGAAGAGAGTTCCAATATTCCATTAGCATCAAGTAGAAATAGAATTCCACAGTACAGATTTTCTTAACATTAGTTTGGCAATGCCTACACCTTTCTGTGCCAAACCATTTGATTGGGGTAGTTTGGACTATGTGTTATAATTTCTAAATTCCAATCTAGAGCAAACTGTTTCATATGTCCACTTGCAAATGGAACATTATCACAAACCAATTGTATTCGGAATGCCTAATCATGAAAATACCAATTTTAAATTACAAACTACTTCTTGAGCTATTGATCTTTCATTTTTATTACCTCTAACCATTTGTATTTGCATGAAAAATTACTAGATAAATTTCATCTGTATACGTAAAAATGTTTACTGCTCCCCTTTCCAGAGATGTTTAGGTATATGAAAAGACATTTAACGCTCTTTACTTTTTTTTTCGACAATTGTTCACAAACTTGGCATTGTTTAACTACATTCTCTACATCATTAGCCATATTTGGCCAGTATAACAGCTGCCTAGCTCGTTCCTTATTATTTTCTATCCAAAAATGTCCTCTATGAATTATGTTAAGTATAATTTTTCTCAATGACTCAGGAACTACTATTTTTTCACCGACAAACAATGCTGAATCTGACACATTAAGTGAATATTTTAATTTATAGTAGTGTTTAACTTCTGTAGGTTTTTATTTTTATTATCCGGCCACCCTTCTACACAATTATCTATAACTTGACTCAAAATTTTATCCCCTTTAACAACTTCAACAAATTGTTTGTTTCCCCTTCTATCGCTAAATTATTGACAAGCGAGTGCATAATCAAGCTCTAAAACATTTTGATCCTCGGTATTTGCCAAACTTGTCCTCCATAACGTATTTCCTGTGTATTGTTTTTTTCCTGGCATATAAACAAATTTTAAACCATAAGTACCTAACTTTAATGGCATGCGTTGTAAACGAGCACTGCATAAATCCTACTTGAAAATTCTCTCCAATGGTTTATGATTAGTTTTAATTGTTACTGATGGACTACCATAAATATAATTGTGAAATTTAGTACATGCAAATGTTATCGCGAACATGTATTTTTCAATCAGTTACCTTTGCTCAGTCACCTTCATACTTCTAGATGAACATGCAACAGGATACCCATTCTGTAATAAACATGCCCCTAATTCATTTTTGAAATACTCAAAAAGATTGGAATGAGTTATAGGGATAGACGAATAGTACATAGCTTATACAAAGAGCAAACAGCAGTAATAGAATTAGAGCAGGAACGTAGAGAAGTAAACATTAGGAGAGGGGTGAGACAGGGATGTGCCCTATCCCCATTGATTTTTAACTTGTACATAGAAGAGGCAATGAATACTGTCAAATGCAGGAAGACATTTGGAATTACTATGCAGGGACAAAAAATTGATATGCTTAGATTTGCAGATGATATACCGGTATTAGCGTCTAGCAAGGAAGAGTTAGAAGCTGCTCTTAATGAAATGGAAACGGTTCTAACAGAGAGATACGGTATGAAAATTAACAAAACTAAAACTAAAGTTCTAGTTTGCAAAGGTGGGGAAAATATATCAAAAACAAGAATACAAGTATTTAACACGAACTTACAAGAGGTTAAGGATTTCTGCTACCTAGGAAGCTAAATAACGCAAGATGGGAAAAGCACAAAAGATATAAAACAAAGATTAGCACAAGGTCGTGCTACATTTAACAAGAAAAAGCAACTACTGTGCTCAAAGACCACAAACAAAGAAACAAGGAAAAGATTGCTTAAAACATATGTGTGGAGCACAGCACTGTATGGCTGTGAAGCCTGGACAGTAGGAGAAGCGGACAAGAAAAAGGTAGAAGCCTTTGAAATGTGGTGTTACAGGCGTATGATGAAGATATCATGGACAGACAAAGTTAAGAACGAAGAGGTACTAAAAATGGTAGGGGAAGAAAGAAATATGTGGAAAACGGTAAAAAATAGGAGAGATAGGATGATAGGCCACATACTACGGCATGAGGGAATAGTGCGGAATATTTTAGAAGCAGAGATAGGAAAAAAGAGAAGAAGAGGCAGACCTAGATTAGACTACTGCACACAGATAGTAAAAGATGTGGGCTGTAGGAGTTTCAGGAGATGTGTAGGCTAGCCCAGAATAGAAATCAATGAGGTACGCATCCAACCACTCCCAAGTAGATAAACTAATGACCAAAAAATAACTGTGCCTAAACATGATGATTATTATAAGCAACTACACGTATTGGTTGGGCAATATTCACGAATAATGTTAAGTGTGTGAAAGGATTTACTGGAAAACCATTATTTCGGCAAATGTCTAAGTGTTGGGGGATCTTGGTAGCCACAGGTTGCTTAACCTCCTTCACTGAATCTCGGTAAAATAGGGTATAAAATTAGAAAACAATAGAAAGGGAACGAGCTGAATACACATACTCCCTGAAAAGAAGCAAAAGAAGAAAACCACCAAAAACGCAAAATCAAAGTAGCTGCTTATATAACCCTACATAAAAATAACTGAGTTGCAAACGAATCCGTGACTTTCAGTAAACAATGGATTCCATTACTAAAAGAAATAACAAATGAAAATCAAATGCCCACAATATCTAGGTAGCATTGCAAGTTTTTCCTGGGTTTTCCTTGCAATATTAACCCGAAATACAGCCTACATACATGATTTCTATTTATACATAAAATAACTAATTACATAAAAATAAGCATATTAACAATCCTTGTAAAACAGCATTGGTATCTGACAAGTATAAATCCACAATAAGGTTACCTCAAAACCATATACAATCTCCGTTGAACAGTATTGGTATCTGACAAGTGTACACCCGCCATAGGGTCGCCTCAGATCCATATACAATCTTCATAGAACAACATTGGTATCTGACAAGTGTAAACCCGCCATAGAGTCGCCTCAGAACCATGTTAAAATCTACCAAAGAGGTAACTTAAATCATTTTGAATTTTCCCTCTCAAAATAAATATAAAAAAACGACTACTTAAGCTTTTCAATAATGCAATCGCACACTTCTTTAATAACCATCCTCTCAATTGTATAAATAGAAACATGTTAAAAAATGTTTTCCAATTCCAAGTTATTGAATTTATATAAAATTCACCAATAAAAATTAATCAGCTGATTTCACGTTAAGCGTATTGGCTACCTAAAGAAAGCCGATCCCAGGTCGCAACACAAATTGAAGGCAATCGTTCTGTTAAACTTTAAAAATTTTTGCTTAGTATACTCAAACCAAATATTTCAAACATCAATAAATCAAAGTCACCTTCAATTTATGTCATAAATGTCAAACTTGAAGTTTTTATTATAATTTTGACAACGATGCTAGGTCATGGATCGAAACGTAAATAAAGTTGATTTTAAAAACTATGAGTGGTTTAATTCCCAAAGAAGATTAACCTGAATACACATGCTGTGTGAGAATTTCAGGGAACTATGTAGGCTAGCTCAGAATATAAATAAGTGCAGGTACGTGTCCAACCAGTTTTGAGACGGAAAACCTAATGGCTGCAAATTACTTGCAACTAATGTTGACTGTGCGAAAAGATAAATTGGAAAATATATTAAATCGCCAAATGGTTAAGTGTTGGGGGAACTTGGCAGCCACAGGCTGCTTACCTCCCTTCACAACCATTGAAGGTCGGAGAAATAGGGCATATAACTGTAAAACAATAGAAAGTGATCGAACTGCATCTAACAAGAAAGAACAGCGCCTACGAGGAAAGACAACAAACATAGAATAAGAAGAAAATTGTTGAAAGCATATGTGTGGAGCACAGCACAGTATGCCTATGAAATACGGGCAGTCTGAAACGCAGACAGAAAAACTGTAGCAGCCTGTTGAAATGCTGTGCTTCAGATGTATGAGGACGATAGCATGGACAAACAAAGATAATAACAAATAAGTTACAGAAATAGTAGGGGAACAAGGATATCTGGGGAAAAAGAGAAATAGTAGGGCGGAATACGTTCTAAGGCATTTTTGGGGAATAGTATGTGATATATTACAAGCAGAGATAGGAAAAAAGAGGTAGATGTAGACCTAGATCAGACAGTTATAGATGCAAACTGTGCATATTTCAGGGAAATCTGTAGGTTAGTTCAGAATAGGGAACAATGATGGTACGCGTCTAACCAGTTCTAGGACTGAAGACCTAATGATGATGAATTCATTTTTACTAGCATCACAATGTATTTCTATATTTTTTTTTCATATCAAAATAAGCTAAGATTGGTGCTTTAGTAATAGCCTGTTTTAAGTTAGATAATGATTTTTTATGAACACTCTACCACTGCCAAGTTGCTGTGTCTTTAGGTAAGTCTATAAGCGGGGCTGTAATCCCCGACTTATTAACTATAAATTTTGATAAAAATTGGTCAAACCTAGCATGCGTAACAATTCTGTTTTGTTTTTTGGACTTAGCACATCACAGATTGCCTGCATATATTCTTTGTTTGGCATTATGCCATTTTCCCAGAACACTTGCTTCATATACCTAACCGTATTTTGTTTAAATTATATTTTTTTTGCATTAAACTTTAATTTTTGAAGCTCATCTAATTTAATTTTTATTCTGTTGTGTAAACTGTATGGCACTCTATGTACTGGTTGAACTTTTGGTTTTGTACTTCAATATTGTTAACTCATCAATGTGCCTAACTCCTTCTTCAGACATGCTTGTAATCGTAGCAGCGGGAATTGGGTATCTATATTAACAAAGACCCTCAGAGCTTCCTACATTTAATAAAAAGTTTTTATTACTATGGCACTATAATTTTGCATTTGTTTTTTCTATCAATCCTATCATATTACTAAAAGTAATGGCAAAACACTCACTTCTGCATATGTATCTAATTTAAATTTTATTACCTCACCTTCAATTATTATTTCTTTATATCAGATGTTTTCATGTTCTGTATTTCTACTAGCCTTATTCCTCAAAAATAGCATTGATATAAACTCATCAGTACCATTTTCTGTACACTGAGCTTATTGTTCTGTAATTTCTTGGATTTTGTTGGGTCTTCTTGTATTCTGGCCTCTATTCGCACGAGCAAAATGATTTTTTTCTTGACATTTGGCACATGTTTTCGTATAGACCAGGCACTTTTATGGTACATGCAAGAAACCACAGTAATTGCATATTCTTTTCCGGCATTAACATCTGGATTACAGTTTGTTTTTAGGAGCTGCTCCGTTATTTACATGTATACCATGTATTTATGTTACCTGTAAGACCTTGGATCGAACTCTACTAGTCTCTACTGCACGGCAAAAATCTACGACTTTTTGCTAGGTTAAATTTGGCTCACGTAATAGTCTTTCTTGTGTTGCTTTATCATTTATTCCAAGCACTATTCTATCACACATTTTTTCATCATTGTGATATTCACAAGTTTTAATTGCCTTTTTTGGTTCAGTAATATATGAATCAAAACACTGAATTTTCTGCGAAATACAAATCTTCCAAATACTATGTACTTCTTGGGCGAGCAGTAGCTTTTAAATTTGCTAATTATTGTTTCATAATTGTTTTTGTATTCTGTAGTTGTATAAGTAAACGTATTGAATAGACTTAAACCTTCATCTCCTATAAAATTTAATAGCATTGCAATCTTTTATCAAGAGCTGCTTTTAGATTGCTTACTTCAAGAAATATATCTCGCTTTTGCTTAAAAATCATTTAATTGTGGCTAATAAATTCGAACCTCAATTTTTCTGGTGTGTTAAAACATGGTTGGAACTGATCTGTCTAATCTGCAAAATCTTCAGTCATCCTGCTTTATTTTCGTTTTTAAAGCAATTTACAATTTTATTACACCTAACACGTTGTATTATTTCGATGCTTCGTTAGCAATTAACATCTAGAGTAGTAAATAATAAGCAATGTGTTTCCAGCAACTTTATTTTCCTCCACTTTCCTAGCTGTCTCGTTTACCTATTGCTAGCATATAGCAGTTGGAGGACGCAATATATACACAGAATACACAAATGTTACCAAATATAATTTACATTTCAAATTAAGCAATGTAAATTAATTAAATAACACTGCTCATCTTATTTAATTTATTTGCATATTAGTTGCTGTGTACCAAATAAGTATTCTTTATCTCATTTGCACCACGAGTCATAAATATGGCCACTTTAGTCCAAATTCCTGTGGTGAAGTTTGCTGGTTTCTTTGACTAAAATCTTAAACAAGAAACACAAGACAAAAGGTATAATATTAATTTAGAATAGGTAAGGAAAGTAATACTTCACCACATGTATGTAATGAACTCCTCAACAGTAGTTAAAGGTAGCAAGGTCATGTAAAGAATGAATAGTGGCACCTGCATTCTCAACGTTAACCCTTTGTTTCTACCATCTTGATTAATTGTAAAATGACGTGTCCATTACAAATCATGGGAATTATATTCAAATTCTTTTCACACGATCTAACAAACTGTTACTATGTTGCAAAATGCAATTCTCCCAATCCTATTTTTTAAAACAAAATTACACATATATGTGTACTAACCTAAATCAATAATATCTTGAGAACATATAGCGTGTAACAAAACTTCTTAGGTTTTGGAGAACCATGATGCTTCTACTCCATGTTTTTGTCTGAATCATAAAAAATGAACACATGTTTCATTCGTAGTCATAACATTGTTCAAAAAATTTGGTGCTTCTTCAAAACGGACACAGATTGACTGTGATGCTTCCACTCTTGCTCGTTTGTGTTCGGCTTTCAGGCATTTGAGAATCCATTTGGTAGAATTTTTTTCATATCCAAATTGATGTGAACTATATGCTGACACGTTCATATGAAAGCCTTAGTGCTTCGACTGTATATTACAGCCCAATTCGGCAATCAGGTCATGAACCGCGTCAATATTTTTGGGAGTTAACACTAAAATCCGTCTTCTTGGTCGCTTTTCATCTTCAATAAAAAAAAATTTAATGGACCCTGAAGGCATATCTTTAAATTACTAATATTTTTTTGTACAAATTTTCTTAAATACACTTCTCTTGTTCCATCTCTGTGTGTGTACAGCGGCTCCGTGGCGTAGTGGTATGTGTGTGACTATTACGCCCAAGGTCCCGGGTTCGAATCCCGACACAGTCCGCTTGAAAAATGTTAGGCGAGCATTTTTCACAAAAATACACCCTCGTTCGGATGAGAGGTAAAATGGAGGTCCCGTGTGTGAGTGTTGTCACGCACGTTAAAGATCCCTACCTTGCTTGGAACAGCAAGGGTTCGGCAAAATTCCAAATTTTCCAGGTAAAAAAAACTCGCCTCCTGGCCAATGTAGTACCTTCGGGTGGAGCATTGGAAAATCACATGTAATGTTCCATCTCTGTACCTCAAGAGAACTGCAGAGAATGGAACAAAATAAATGGCAATGTGCTGCATCTGGCAAGTGCATGATTGCTGAATGTGAAAAGTTTAATATTTGCCTAAGAAAAGCTAACTCGAACAAGAACATTTTTTTATCAAAGTCCAAGTTTTTTTCAGACTTCTTACACATAACTTCTTGTAGTTTCAAAAGTTTTCAATAATGATGTAGGGTATTAGTTTGCTCTTTTGAAGCATACTTATAGTTCAAGCAATTAATAAACCGACTTTCATCACAAAAGACGTCACGGCATATCAACTACAAATGATATTCTTGTCTTATTCTAACTCCCGAAAAAAGTTTCCTTCTCGGTTTTGCAATGTTGCCGCCTTCATTTGAGACATTTGTTGACAACTAATAGTAGTTGTATTGGTTATGTTTGATTTTCCTTGGCGTTCTTATTTCATGTCATTAACCTCTTACATAGTTCTTGTACAGCATTTTGTGTTATTCTTTCTTGCATTTAAAATTGTTCTTTTCAGAACAGATTAGCATTATTTTTGTTTGGGTGAATAAACCAGGTCCGTTTCACATTTAGGAAGTAGAGGGCAAACCTTAAAAACTAATTTTCATAACTGTTCGTCCTCTTACTTTAGTTTAATAAACATAACCTCTGGAAGTCTTGATTATTGGTGGCTATTATTCCATGCCCGGTATAACATCCGTATGGCTATTTAATTAAGAATATATAACACATTAAAAACATTCGATTATATTTAAAATATGCTCGCTAGTACAAATTCCCACATAATAACATTTATTATGAAGCTAAACAGCTTACACTGCAATTTTGTCAGTATAAAATGATTTTACAAGTTACCTTTTAAAAAGTAATAAACCACATTCAGTCACCAATTACTAAATAAATGTAAAATCTACGTTGTACTGATAGTGTCATTGTAGTTACAAGGAATTGCTATTTTGATAGTGGCAACGGTACCAATATATGACATCACAAATATTGATGACGAAAGTTGGTTTAGAAATTCCAAGAACTATATGATGTATTGTTTTTTCATGGGGAGCGGGCATAACACTGTTAATATATTCTCTTTTCCTAAATAAACTTCACAGTTCAATACATTTTACTGTCTTTTTAGGACCAAGTGGTTCAGGACATGTCCATTAAATATTGTTTCTGGGTTTCAAGATCTTATCAACTTTTAATTTGTTCATACTATGATCTTTTTACTGGTCTATAGTTGAATATTCAAGCAACTCTGAAATGACAAACATCTAATGCTTTTTCTGCTCATTTTGTAAGACTTGAATTAAATTTTGCAGCAGTTTGTCTTATAACTTGTCATTAGGTTGAATATATGTATTGTAATATCAGATAATATTGTAACTGCTATAATTCAGATGATTAAAGGGATATTGATCTGAATTAATGAATGTACACTAGAGGCGCTTACTTAGATGTGAGCGTTTAATAGTTGAATTGAATGCCCTTTTGTTTTCCAGGGTTCGCAGACACTTTTAAATCTGCTAAACTGCGAAAAATTTTAGTGCGACGTATAGCTTCATTTACAAAAGCAGTTTTTATTATATCAAACATCTTGATGGCACTTATCTTTACATTACAGAAAAATAATGCAGATATGTTGTTTTGTATTTTCAGACTTTTTTAATGTGAAACTCACAAAAACATAACACATCGAAACCTTTGTGGTACAAACTGCATCTTAGATTGGTTAGATTAGGTGAAGGCGAATGAGAGAAAACAATGACCATGTATGTGCAGTATCGAAATTAAGAATTAAAAGGATTATTAGTATAATAAATAAATTGGATGTGATTTAAGTGTACATGTCTTTTTGCAAATTTCAATGTGCCCATCCATGACCCTCACATAGATAAAATTACAATGAAAGTTTTCTATTAATGGGAGTGTTTCTTGTAATTGAAAGTGAGATGCAGAGCACAACATAAACCTGTTTGGTGCCATTATGTTGTGTTATGCATTTCATGTTGAATATTGCAGTAAGATATAACAATTAATCATGAACGCGTATCTCACCTACCCTATTATTTATTAATTTTACTATCTTATTTTTAATTCTAAATTTCAGAGTGCCCGACCACTTTTACTTCCCTCTCCCTCACTAAGCTAATCTATCTACAAACACGATTGCTGCACCACACCGGTCAACATTTAAAAGACAGATAGCATAATGACATCTGAACAGCTAAATTGCACATTTTTGTAGGATAAATCATAAAGTATTGTATAACATTTATAACCTTTTGATGATTTATTCTAAAGATGTTCCAAGCACAATAGATAATAGCCCAATTTTAAATGAACCTAAACTAATAGAGTGCTTTACAATGTAATTTGTTGATGATCTTTTTTTATAATTGAACAGGCCACTACGCTGCTGCTGAAGCTCTTGAAAGGTGTACTGCACTATTTCTTGAACACAAGAAGCTACATACTGCTTGGCAGGTTAGGAAAGTACATTTGGACCAGCTTATTGATTTACTATTCTTCTTGAGGGAAGCAAAACAGATAGAAAACATATGCAGTACACAAGAAGCTGCACTTGGTAAGTAAGTTTTAAAGTGACTCATTAAAATTACACATAATTCTTAATATAGGTAACACTGATTTTGGCGAAACTGTTGATGAAGTTGCAGCTCAACTAAAAAAACATGACGCGTTTGAAAAGCTTTTTAACTCCCAAGAAGAACGCGTTGATCAGTTACTTAAATCTGCAGATAAATTAATATCCCAGAATCATTTTGAAAGTCCACAAATTGCTACTACAGTTGCTAATGTACAACAAAAACGTCTACATATACGTCAGTTGTGCTTACAAAAACGTTACCAACTTGAAAATGCATTGTTATATGCCCAGTTCATCAGAGACGTTACTGATGCACAAGCTTGGATTTCTGAAAGACAAAAGAAATTACAAGCGGAAAGTAAAAATAGTGAAGTTAGCAATTTGGATGATAAAGTTAAACAATTACAAAAACATCAAGCATTCCAAGCGGAAATAACTGCAAATGAAATTAAAATTAACGAAATAAAAGACAAAGGTGCTTTATTGATTTCAAAACATCATATAGCATCGGACAGTATTAAACAGCAATTAAATCAGCTTATTTATGCATGGAATCAGTTGTTAAATGAGGGAAATTTACGAGCAAAAGGTTTAGAAGAAGCGCAAGATATATTAGAATTTAACAATCAGTTACATAAAATGGATACTTGGATTCGTGATAAAGAAGTTATGGTGTTGGCTGGTGATACTGGTGAAGATTATGAACATTGCCATGCACTGCAAAGAAAACTTGACGATGTTGACAGTGACATGCGTGTTGATGATACTAGAGTCAGAACAATTGCTGCTTTAGCAGATAGACTCATGAAACAGGGATATATGAATGTTGAACATAGACGAAACGATGTTATAAAAAAGTGGCAAAATTTGCAGGGTGCTCTTGGACAATATCAAGATAAACTAGCTGGTGCTTTAGAAGTTCATGTGTTTAATAGAGATGTTGCTGATACTTCACAAAGAATAAGTGAAAAAGCACTTGCAATGCAAGTAGATGATGTAGGGCGCAACCTAAGTGGAGTTGAAGCTCTGCAACGTAAACAAGAAGCATTGGAATTAGAAATGACTGCAGTGGAAAAGAAAATTCACAACCATGATCGCGATGCTTATAAATTATCGTTAAAATACCCTGAGAGTTCTGAACACATCGATAAAAAAATCAACGAACTAGAACAAGATTGGAATAAGTTATTAAATACTAAAAATAGTAGGCGTAATATTTTAGATTCTGCATACACAAAACAGAAATTTTTAGCTGATCTTAAAGATTTAGAGCTCTGGACAAATGAAACAATTAAGAACATGGAAAATCAGAGTAAACCAACAAGTGTGTCAGAAGCTGAAGCATTGCTTGAGCTTCATAATGAAAAGAAAGCGGAAATTGATGGGCGTCAAGACATTTTTACACAACTACTAGAATATGGTCAAAAATTAAATACTGAAGACCCTGACATTAAAAAAGCGCTTATGCAGTTACATAATCTAAACAAGCTTCTTTCAGTTACTTGGAAAACACATAAGGAAAATTTAACACACGAATATCAATTACAGGAGTTTAAGGAACAGGCCGATCAGTTAGACAATTGGCTTGCTTCTAAAGAAGCATTTTTGAATAATGATGATTTAGGGGAAAGTCCGAGAGCAGTAGAAACTCTCATAAGAAAACATCAAGATTTCGAAAAAATGTTACTCCAACAAATGAATCGAGTTGACGATATTGAAAAAATGGCTGACATTATAACAGCTAATAATAAATATGATAATCAGGTCATAACAGATCGTTTGTATGCTATTTTAGAAAGACGGGATCGTTTACTTAATTCTTCTGAAGTTCGTCGGCAAAAGTTAAAAGAGTCTCAAGCATTGTATGAATTTAGAAGAAATATGTATGAAGTAGACAATTGGCTTACACAGAAAATCCAAATTGCAAGTGATGAAAACTATCGAGATCCAAGTAATCTACAAAGTAAGATACAAAAGCACAGTACTTTTGATGCAGAAATGTTAGCTAATCGAAATCGAATGCAAGCAGTAATTGATGAAGGCCAGCTACTAATTTCTTATAAGCATTTTGCTTCTGACGAAATTCAGGGACGACTAGATGACTTGGAAAATGACTGGAAGCACTTGGGAGAACTATCACAGCTTAAACGTGATCGTCTCAATGATGCATATCAAGCTCTATTATTTGATAGAGCTTTAGATGAATTTATAACATGGTTGGATGAAATTGAAACCCAATTACAATCCAAAGATTATGGCAAGGACTTAGCAACAGTAAATAGTTTACTAAAGCGTCATGCAGTGCTAGAGAATGATGTACACCAACATACAGAAAATTGTGAATCCATAAATGAAGTTGCTGAGCAGTTTGTGAAAAATGAACATTTTATGAGTGAAGAGCTTGAGGAACGAGCACAAAGTGCTATAACAAGGTACCATCAACTTCATGAACCCATGCAAGCTAAGCGTGATCTTTTGGAAGCATCATTAATGTTACATCAGTTTACAAGGGATATTGACGATGAGTTGCAGTGGCTTGCAGAAAGAGAACCTTTAGCAGCTTCGTCTGACTTAGGTGAGTATTCTTTTTTGTAATTGTAAGTGGAATAAGATTTATTTCAGTTTTTATTATTAGCATATTGACTATTAATACTCAACATAATTTTTGGCAGTACTAACTAAATTCTTTTACACAGGTATTTGATCATACAAAAAGTTAATTATAAAAAAATACCTATAAATGAACAGAATCCTAATATAAGAGAGCTGTTCTGCAAGACTTTAGTTTCAAACTTTCAAATGATAATAATTTTTCTCTAGAAATCCCTGTAGTTTGAAATTAGACCCTCCCGATTAAGATATATTTCACACACGATGGTATTCCAGAGCCCTTTTCAAACACATACACTGCATGTGCTACTGAGCTAGGCAGCAACCATTCTTGTTGGATATGGTTGAGGTTTTTGGTAATTTACTGAAACACAGAATTTCTAGCGGGGTACTTCCTTCATTGAGTGCTTCTGTTGATTATCGGATAGATTTTCTTGTGCCAAAACTGTACATAACAACATACGTATTTTGGTTTGAGAACAAAGTTGAACGATAAATTTGAATTAGCAGTTTCTAATAATAATAAGTAATTTGTTAAAACATGTTTTATCTGTATGCCAATAACTTTTTGTTATTCAAAACTTTTTTCCATATTTTTAGTACAGTAGACATCAATTTTATGATTTGTAACTTTTTGCAATATGCTTTTGAAAATTGAATCAGGAGAATCTGAGTATTAAGATGTTTATTTAATTATTTTGAAAATTCTTTGAGAATCACTTTTAAATTTCATACTGGTGTTTGTGTCATTTCAGCATAAACACCATGCAACCTAGCCATGGATTACTTTACTATTTGTATGGTGGCAGTACTAATTTTAATGTTATAATTTATAATCGTACATTCTATGTTTGATGTTTTCAAGAAGGTCACTGTTATATAAACTGTTTACTTCTAGGAACAAATTTGACTACTGTTCAAACATTGCAAAAAAAGCATCAGTCACTGGAAGCAGAACTACTTTCTAGAGAACCTGTTGTAGCTGCTTTAATTTCTCGAGCTGCGCATTTAACGAGATCTGGGCGAAATGATGCTATTGTAATTGAAGAAAAAGCAAAATTGTTGAAAAACAGGCTTGCACATGTTCGTGATTTAGCCAGTATTAGGAGACTTAGATTGCAGGATGCTTTAGAATCGCAAATGGTATGTATATTGTAAATTTATAGGTATAACTGATCCTTGAATTTTCATTTGAACATTCGCATTGTCTTAAAATTGTCTAAACTATGTAGTTTCTAATCAAGAGTACAACATAAAAAAGAGTGCAAGCTATATGACACAAATTAGCAACGTCCGAATTTAAAAATCTGCACCACTTGATGTGAACTAACAAAAAGAATTCATTCTTAAGTAATGGTAATTAGGTTAGTTAGATACACTATTTTTACATTTATTTAAAAAAAAAGATGATAGAAAAAGGATGTCCACGTGATAAAATGCTTAATTTTCTTTTGTAAAATGTGTGGACTATATGTAAAATCTATATCGGTTTTTCATCATAGTTGTATGAATCAAAAGAAAATATGTTTTTATTGACGATTTATATGCAATTTATTATTTATCTTAACAATATTGTTTACATCCACCATAAATAATAATACAGAGTTCTTTTGGATGCGAAGTTCGGTGCAGTATAATAGATATTGTAGCACTGAGTTTCCAACATTATGCACATAAGAGTAGTATTTGAACTTATCATCATTAGGGTTTGTCCTGGAACTGGTTGGATATGTACCTCCAGTGTTCCCGATTGTGAGCTAACTTACACATTTCCTCAAAATTCCCAAAGCCTACATCTTTCACTATCCTTGCACAGTCTAATCTAGGTCTACCTCTACCTCTCTTTTTTTCTTCTCTGCTTCTAATACATCCCGCACTATTCCCTCGTGCTTTAGAATATGTCCTATCATCCTATCTCTCTTATTTTTCTACCATTTTCTACAGATTTCTTTCTTCTTCTACATTTATAGTATCTCTTGGTCTTAACTTTGTCTGTCCGTGATATCTTCATCATACATCTGTAGTACCACTTTTCAAATCTTCAGTCTTTTTCCTCTCCACTTAAACTACGTTTAATAAAAACTTAACTAGAGTACTTGTTATTAATTTAAGTGATATAAAGATTATAGTTCAAAAATAATTTCCAGAAACTAACAAATGAAAAATGGATGCAACTTACTGAAACTTATCCAAACAGCATACATGACCAAAAATACAATTGTTCAGTATTTATAATTATCTCCTAAATAGATATTTCATCATAGCGTTTTTAAAACTTACCTCAGAATAACTCTTGAAATTGATCGGTACTCCATTATAGTGAAGAGTGAATATGTTGGAAAAGATCGTTTGTGCATTGTGGTGTTCAGGTGACTGTATAGGTTAAGATGATGTATATCAGTTCTATACCTAATCGTAAGCTAGTTTGGCCTTTTGTCATGAAATAGTTTATGAAGGAATACAATGTGGTGTAAGTATTGCCGATCAAACATAGTTAATTATTTAGCAGTTTGTAATTTGTTTGAAATTTTATGATTAGTTTCAAATAGTCCAAAAACGTAAGCTGACGATTTTCACTCTGTATTTTCATTTTATCACTATTGTTTTTGTAGGAGCCATATACTATATCATAGTAATTAAAATGTAATTAAAAAGTACTAACGATTCACAAAGCATCTTTTTAATTTCTACACCAAGGTATTGCCTATTTTGATAAATGATATGAATATTGAAAAACGCGATCTTCACACATTTATTTATATGTCCTTTGAATCGATGTCTATCATCAATTATTAACCCTAAATATCTAACTTTATCCTAAAGTGCTATATTTAATCCCAAATGTGATAGTGACATCAATTTTTTAACCGATTTAGGATGATATGTACTAGAGAATAGTATTGATTTAGTTTTGGTGGGGTTAAGTTTCAGTGAATGATCTGTTGAAACTTTTGTAAGAATATCTAAATCATCAATAATTTTGCAACGGACGTTTTCAACATCAGTATGTGTGAAAGAATAATATAGTTGGGTGTTATCTGCAAATAGATGGTAATTGCTGTTTGTAAGAGGTTTTCAAATTGTGAGGTGTAAATCACGAAAAGAATCGTGCTTAAGATTGCTTCCTGTCGCATGCCTTGCCTGCGTACGAGACTATAAATAGCTTTTAAAAAGTTTAGTGATTTTTCACAGAAGTTCGTGATTAACTGCATCAAATGGTTTTGAAAAATCTAGCAGGATTTAATGACTAAATTATTATCTATAGTTGAAATTATATCATCTGTAATTATTAACAATATACCACTGCAACTGTACCTTAGTCGAAATCCTGATTCTACCTTTGCCAATATGTTATTTTGATCTACGAATAACTGAATCTGATCATCTAGAACTTTCTTTAATATTTTTGACAAGACAGTCAATATTTAAATCAGATGGAGGTTTTTAAACTCAGAAAGACTAGATACTTTAGGTTAGAGGACAACTTTTCTCCGGGTCTCTGGAAATACAGTTTTCTATGCAGTAATTAATTATGTGACATAAAGGACACAAGATAGTGTGTACATATTTTTATCATCTAAATTGTAAGTCCATCCTGTCTTGTCGCATTAGTTTTGATACGGTTTATGATTTGAATCATCTTTGCATTTATTGTTGGTTTAGTTTCAATTAAGCTGTCGAAGTGAACAGGCGCTTTCACTGCTATCTCACTTTTAACATTCCGATCTGCAGTAGATACGATGCACTATCCTGTGGAGAGACACAAGATGATATGAGGCAAATAACTGAATATGATATGGAAATGCATATATGAGAAGAATCACAATTCTAAATTGTGAAAAGACAGCAGCGAAAGCAAAACCACCACCACCGCTTGTTACACATGGTAAATCAGTAGATCATAAAGCTCTAAGTAGTTTAAATGAAAAATTAAACGGCGGATTTCACACCAATTACGAACGTGAACGAACTAACATATTCGCTCATGATAAAAAAGAATATGTTAGCTTTAAGGAAAAATTACAGGATGAAAACCTGGATTTTCACACATTTACCAAAAAATCTGAAGTCACACGTCTTTGTGTTATGTGGCCTAGATGATCCAGAAATTTTGGAAATTCAAAAAGATCTAAAAGAAAATATTGGCTGCCGCTAACGTAGTTTATAAAATGCGCACCAAGTATAGGCCAATCTTTATAGTTACGACTGAGAGTACGATAAAACTAACTCAGCTACAATCAAAAATCAAATTATAGATATTTATGGCTTTGACAATATCACAAAAATCAAATTACAACATGCAAAAATAGAATGGCAACATCACATTAATACAAAGCAAATTATACAGTACTGTCGCTGCCAAGAGTGGAGCCATGCAACATCAAGTTGTTGGGTCTCGCCAGTATGCCTAAAATGCACTGGTAAGCATTGGATACAGGAGTGCACAAAAGACATCATCATGCCACCGAAATGTGCAAACTGTAGTGGTTCACATAACAGCAAACACTATCCACTGGCCGATACTCATTGAAAATGTTGTTCCTTTCGATGTTTCATTCATCCTTGGAGACAGATGAATGAAACAATGAAAGGAACAACATCTATGGAAAAATCACGGCTCACAAAATTTTAATGCGAAAGTCTCATCTGTGAAACCACTAGCATGTAGCGCCTCTTCTGTCAATAATTGGAATAGGGCTGCATGACATTTGAACCCATCGACCAATAGTGACACTACTAACCCACAAACATATTAATGTGTTTGTTAGGGAACTGAAGATACTAAATAGTTTAATTAACGTCCTGTCGATGCTCATGGCTGTACAAGAATTCAACATTTGGTTTATCAAGTTCGAAGCATTTAACGATTGTTTTAAATTTAGATGGCTAAAACAATTAAAATAGCAATGTGGATTGCCAACAGCGTGAAAGCACAGTATTCACAAATATTAGACATGGCATTCATATTGTAGCGGGCTACCATTAACGCGTTTCACTAATTTAGAACAAGTAATAACAAAAGTCTTTATTACTCACTATTCACAAATCTAATTAACAGTATATGTCTTATTTATAGATGTTTTCAGTCCAATTAACACTTAATTCCTTCACCTATGCATCATTCTTCAATAAAAATTGTTTTTGTGTTACTTGAATTCCTAAAGCCAAGAACATCTTTCTCAAGGATGCCACGTTTTCGTTCCCAACCAAATGAGACTACATAAAATCTTCCAAATTTAAAGATGATATTAGATGAATTATAGATGAGTTTCTGATGGATATTACATGTGATTTACAGGAATACTAGATGAATTATAGTTGAGCTTTGTTTTAGAAAGCGTTTTAGAGAACTTTTTAGAGAGCGCTACACTTAAACTATTAATTAATTAATAAATAATTTTACCTGATTACCGCTAACAGGAATCAATGGGGTTTAAGTGCTTTTAGCACTTGAAGGCACAACCACATTTTGCAATTCGCTGGCTCGGTTTCTTTGAAACCCCATGTTGCTGTTATCGCAGCAGCAACCAGACACGACGAACAAATATCTTCCCTCGTCCGAAGTATAGTTCAAATAACCATCATTTAAAGAATGAGTCGATATTATTATTTTTAAATAGTATATGACTCGTGTTTGGACAATACGGTAGATATCTGAATAATTATTATTATCAGGGAATTGATTACTTACTTGAATAAGTATTGTAGTGTATAAAATAACTAATGGATATGGCCTTTTATAAGCGTCAACAAAAATTGTTACAGTGTCACTTTAAACAGCTTTATCAGTTGCAATCGAATCTTTTTGGGATGTTTGATATTTTAACAATAATCCACTAATTGTATTTTTCAATTTGCATTATTTGATGTTTTGCATTTAATTATTTTTTTGCAATTTTTTATATCTATTTTTTCATTATAATTCAAAATCAGTTAACTATTTACTTACTTATTTAGTATTAACTTTTTTTTCAGACGTAATATAAAAATGTGTTTATTGTTGTAGTTCTATACTGAGACTGCTGAAGCAGAGGCTTGGCTTAATGATAAAATGCCATTAGTAGCATCAAGAGAAATTGGTAAAGATGAAGATTCTGCTCAAACCTTGAAACGTAAACTAGAGGCTATCATATGTGAAATTGATGCATTTAGAACCAAAATTATACATCTAGCATTGTTAGCATCTAATATTGCCGAAAGGAATCATTTTGATTCTGAAAATGTTCAGATAAAACAGGTAAATTTGAAATTTATAGGAAATTTATATTTCTGTATGTGTTGTTTAGGAACAAATTGAACACAAATTTGAAGAAATTCAGAGATTTGCAAGTATAAGAGAAAAACATCTTATTGAGGCACTTACTTATTTTAGTTTTGCACGAGAATGTAGTGAAATGCAGGAATGGATGCACGATCAACAAACCAAAGCAGCATCAGAAGATTATGGAACCGATGTTGAACATGTAGAATTGCTTATACAAGCATTTGAAACATTTTTAGCTAGTCTTAACAATAGTGAACTAAGAGTACAAAATTGTATTGATAATGGAACAAAATTAATAAGTACTCAAAATGAGCACAAAAGTAAAATTGAACAAAAAGTTTCTGAAATTAAAGATCAATGGGAAGATCTGATGGAATTAGCACAAGCACGCCATGAAGCACTAGCTGGTGCTAAACAAGTTCACATATTTGATCGAACAGCAGATGAAACCATTGCTTGGATTTTAGAGAAAGAAGCTACTTTGGCAATAGATACATATGATCAAGATTTGGAAAGCATTCAAGCACTAGCACGTAAACATGCTGCATTTGAGGGTGAGCTAGTTGCAGTTAAGGAACAAGTTGAAGCAGTTGAACAAGAAGCTCGTAGATTAAGTGAATTATTCCCAGATGCCGAAGAACATATTGAAGTTAAAAGAGAAGATACGATCAATGCTTGGCATGAGCTACAGACTAAGGCTGAAAGTAGGCGTGAAAATCTTCAACAAGCAGAACAGTTGCAAGCTTATTTCGATCAGTATCAGGATTTAATGTAAGTTTTTATTTTTTACTGTATTTGCCTAGAATGTGAATCAAATTAATTTTTGATTTTTTTGGTAGTTTTTTTAAGACTCTTGAACGAGTTTCACATCAAATGTATCATTATTGTAACCACATAAATAACACAAAATCTAAACAACTGCAATTTATTATTTCAGTATGACAAAGGTACAATTTGGTATTAAAGTAATTAGAAACAAGTATTTTTCTAAAATCTTCTTTAGAAATTAAAGCGCTCATAGTTTTTAAAATCATGTTTATTTACGTTTCGATCCATGACCTAGGATCGTTGTCAAAATAATAACAAGTTTCACATTTATGACATAAATTGAAGGTGACTTTGATTTATTGATGTTTGATATATTTGGTTTGAGTACATTAGGTGAAAATTTTAAAGTTTAAAAGAATGATTGCCTTTAATTTGTGTTGCGGCCTGGGACCAACTTTTTAGGTAGCCAATACACTTAACGTGAAATCAGCTGATTAATTTTTATTGGTAAGTTCAAATAAATTCAGTAGTTTGAGGTTTGGAAAACATTTTTTAACATGTTTCTATTTACACGGTTGAGAGGATGGTTATTAAAGAAGTGTGTGATTACGTTACCGTAAGGCTTAAGCAGCGGAGGCGGCTAATATGCCTATTGTTAGTAATTAGTTGTTGTATATATAAATAGAAATCAAGTCTGTAAGCTGTATTTCATGTTAATATCGCAAGGAAAACCCAGGAAAAACCTGCAATGCTACCTAGATGTTGTGGGCATTTGAATTTCATTTGTTATTTCTTTTAGTAATGGAATCCATTGCTTACTGAAAGTCACGGATTCGTTTGCTACGCAGTTATTTTTAGGTAGGGTTATATAAGCAGCTTCTTTGATTTTGCGTTTTTGGTCTTCTTCTTTGTTGATAATTCTTGTGTCTTCCCATTTTATTTTATGACTGGAGTCCCATGCATGTTGGCAAATCATGGATTTTTCAAATTTTCTATTTTTATATATGATTTATGTTCTTTTAATTGGACTTCAAATTGTTTGGTATTTTACCCTATGATATGATATGTATGAATGATACCCCAAAAATATATAGTTCTGCTAAATTTAGATAGCGGTCACAGTAAGAAATGTTTGAATGTCCAAACATTTTAGGTTAAGTAACTTCATTTTATTTCGCAGTGCCATTCCCCTGTACATTAAAATGATAAACCTCTGAAACTTTAATGACCAGGACTGAAGACATAATGATGATGAGACATTAAAGATTAAAAAAACGTATTTGATACTAATTTGCTGGAAACGCATTGGTTTCCGTTGACCAACCTCCTCGTTTTGCATTGGATGTAGTACCTTACTAGAAGGTCCACCAGTGCATAAGTAAGTAATCGGTCATTTATTTATTTTCATTTTTAACTAATACGTTATTCTAATAATTCCATAAAACTTTAAAACACAACTGTCACAGAAGTTGTAATATACTACTTTCAGGTCCCTCAATTTCTTTTCAGGTTTTGTTTTTATAAACATACAACAGCAGCTAATTTTCTTTTCTAATAGTGTATCACAGTCTTTCTTTCGTTTTGTGGTAGGGTAATATACTAAACACTCAAAAATATTTGCATCTAATTATTCAGTGTGCCATCTTCTAATAAAACACTATGACTAATCTTTAAGGTTTTATTTTTCTTTGCGATTGTTCCGCTAACCTTTCGCTCAAGAAATTTAAATAAACACTAAACAACACAGTAATAAGTATCAAAAAAAAATTATAATTAATTATGCCCCTTTTTAATTTTTTTTTTGTATGATTATAAAGTATATGTTATTATGACTATCGCAACATGTTATCTTGGAAAAGAAGGATAAACACTTAAAGCAAATTTGTCTTCAAATGAACATTGGTTAATAAAATCGAATACTCAGTTTTTATCTACACTAGTTCCTTTCCCACAATATGGAATGATAATTATTGACTAGCCGAATTGACCCTCGGAGAAATTATTTATAGTCTAATACTTAGCCTACGGAAAGCAGACTTTCCACTAATACATTATGACTCCTCGACAGATGCACATGTGCATAAAACAATTTCAATCAGGAAACTTATTATCCCTTGAATACTTTAAGGAACAAGAACTACAACTCTGGTACCTAGCAAAATTCTTGGATTTCTGATGAGCTTCCCAAGAGTCCATACAAACTTATATCCAATAAAAAAATCTAATAGTTTTAATTTGTATGATTTAAAATAGTATTTATTTTATGCTTATCCTGGGATAAGGATGTTGGTTTTAATTAAAATATGACCAACTTACATTACATGTGGGTCAATCTATATCAAGTGGTACAAGCAAAAATAATTGGCAGCTTGGTCATCTCAGAAAAATTTGATATTTGCTGGGTGAATTAGGTCTTCAGTCCTGGAACTGGTTAGACGCATACTGGTTAGATGCTCATTTCCCTGAAATTCCTACAGTCTATATCTTTCACTATCTGGGTGTAATAGTTTGAACTAGGTCTACTTCTAATCTTTCTTTTTACCAATCTCTGCTTGTAATATATTCGCACTATCCCCCAAATGCCTTAGAGTGTGTCATTTTCTTCTATTTTTCTATTTTTGTTTGTTTTCCACTGATATCTTTCTTCCTCTAATGTTTAGTTAAAATTTTTTTATTGTTTATCATTTAGAAACCGTGACCATTTTTGTTTCAGACTGTAAGCTTTTTTTCGTTTTTATATGCATCTGTGGTTTTTTTAATAATTTAATAATGGGTTGTCCTAGGCCTTTCAAATAAAAAATATTTAGTTCGGCGCACTCTGACCAACAAATTAAAACCATTATCATCTAGCTGAATTTATTTGTTAATATATTTTTAAATAGCTAAAGTCATGAGTCACAATTTTCAGAACTCATTCTTGAACAGTAGTTTTATCAGCCTTAATATTTTTGGGCTATTACATTACATATCAATGGTGAGAAGGTTACTAGAAAATACACTACTTTAAAAAACAGATTTTTTGAATTTTTTGGTTTCCAATATCTTTGTTAGGGGACCTGATGAAATCTGAAAATTGCACACTTAATGGACTTTTATGATACCAAACTTCAGTATAAATTTCAACTTTTAGATTCAATTGGAAGTTTGAAAAAATATTACAAATATGAGTCGGAAATACTCACGACCAGATCCAAGAGACAAAAAAAAATTAATTTCCAACAACATAAGAGGAAACAAATCTCTTACCCTTTTCTATACATTTAATATTGACGAAATTGACCTGCTTACAAGTAGACGACTGACAACACCTGCTACTGCTTCAGGATAGTCGACCTTAGCAGCAATGCTAATCTCCAACTAGATGTTTTCTCTTACGACAACCTAAAGTTATTTTCCATTGAATCTGGCTATAATTACGTTTTAATTTGCAAAAATTGTTAAATTGCTTGAAGTTAATTCTAACGCAAGACATCTAGTGATCAATATACGTGGTAGTACGTTAGTTTAACCTTCGTTTGTTGCACTGGAATAATACTTAAAGGGAGTAACTAAATCCTAATGGTGGAATTCGCTAATACAGAAACTATTGAAATGAAATGTGATTATAAGTATTTCTAAAGAACGTCATAAGTTGGATACAGACTATACATTTTTTTTTAATTATATTATCATGACGATAACAAGTGAGTAAAGAAAAAATAAATTCAAAGTCGCATGGAAGAAAAGAAAACAAAATAGCTGCCATTCAATGCGTGAGGAGTCTCATAATGCTATATCGACTTATCTACACATTGCTTATTATTTCACATGTGTATTTTCTATTCTTCAACTAAGTGAACTCTAACTAATTACGACGAGTCCATGTTACACACTATCGCTGGGTTTTATCTCTCCATAAATCATATCACATTCGAAACCACCATTTATTTTATTCACTTTCCACAAACCAATGTACTTCAATGTTCATGAGCAAGTGTTTATAACTTTTTACCCAACCAAATTGTGGCAGGCACAAAGGAAGTTTGTAACGGGATGGGGATGACAGGTATTGTTATTTATAACCATGAATTGCAACTACATACTTATTTAAGTCTTCACAAATGCTGCAAAATAGAGAATCGAGAGTAATTTTAAAATGTAGCCGTTATACATCAGTTAAGAAGATGTTGTATGTCCTAGGCTGGTTTGTTTCAATGTAAAAACTCAAATAAGCATATACATGATTTTAATTTACAAAATCTTACACGGAAAATTAACTACTTGGCTAAATACATCACTTATAATTCTAAAACACAGTTATATTTTACTAGAAAGAGCGATAATATGCATATAAGAAGAACGTATTTAAAATCATCAATGAACACACTTTTTATTAAAGGGCTCATAATTCGTTACCCTGTGAAATCAAACAATCTAGCACTATTGAAATGTTCAAATGCAGAATAAAAGAACATTTTCCACAAAATTTATAGTTTGCTAGAAGTGGTTTGTACTCTCTCTGTAAGTTAGTTGTTTTCATCCTGGCCGCCTTTTGCCCTGACCGCACTTCGCCCCGCCCGCCTTATGCTCCAACCGCCTTAAACCCCGATCACCTTACGCCATGACCGCCTTATACCCTGGCCACCTTTTCTCCTGACGCCTCTTTCCCCCCCCCATTGCTCTGGTCTCCATGTAAATTCAAGAAAATCTTTTTTACTTCGATACTCCAATAATTGCAACTAATAATAGAAATCCTCGAGCAAAAATCACATCCTAGTATTGCCATTTTGAAAGTGTTGCATTAATACGTCCATTTATGTGATACAGTTGAACCGGAACCTTTCGAATTACGAATTAGCCTAAAATAATTTTGCAGCAGCATAGCCCCATTTTCAACTTTTTTGAAGAGCCCCACCTAAAAAAAGCATATAATTAAAGAAAATTGTAAAATAATGATCTTAGTTATCGTTTTTATTTGAACCCTCGTTCCATTGCAACAAATGTTACTAATGCGGTGGATATTGAAATACAAATATTAGAACAAAAACTTATCTCAGCGTTCTAAAAGAAATACATTTTCCTTGGTGAAACGTGCTTACTCTGTAAAATGTAAAAAAAGGGGTCAATCTGGGCACCGATTCGCACTCTATTCGGAATCTTTGGAAAACTATTGCCCATGACAAATATGACAATCCCGTTTGTGGTATGCATGTGTTAGCGGAATGTTATGCAAACTTCACGAACTAATATAACTATTCGGTCGGGTCCGTTCATTTCCACTAAATAAATTGAATTATTTTTCTTTAAAAATAGACCAACTATATTACAAATCGATTCGTTTTTATATTCCTAATTTATATGGAAAGCAAAATATATACTAGGTTATTATAGCATTTTATTTTGAAACTTATGAAAAATCTGTCATCTTAGATTTTGACAGTGGCAATTCGTCTGCCTACGGCTACTTTCAATATAATTTTTTTGACAGCTCTCTATTCAATTTTAAAAACTGTACGCACAAATGTTTAAGAAAATACAACATGCAATGCGAAGCCGGGCCGAATTGAAGCTCCATTTTACTTGTAGGACGTTCCCGCGCATATTAAATATTTTATAAAGACCCGTGTCTATTTCTTGAAACCATCTCGATCTGGTTTCTCTATCTTGCTAATGTGTTTACTAACATTGCTTTCGCTCCTGTGCTGTGCATTCGGCTACTCAGTTCGTAAAAATTTGGTTGAGTAGTACTTTTGAGAAACTTAAAATACAACGTTAGCACAAAACAGACAAATCCCAGAAAACCGCTACTTACCTCCTAAAATATGCACTTCCATTCCATGAAAACCCGCGTACTGGATGTAGGACATTATTCCTAGTCAAACCTTCCCTCTCAGAGGTAAATCTCAATTAGTCACCTTCTCTTTCAACGTAATAGTGTAAGTCTAAGCGAAAGTGGACTGTCAATTTTATAGTTATTTGATAGTAAGATATGAATATTTGTATGAAAAAATGATTAGTGCTTACTGCATTTTAAGGTATATTGTATTAGACTTTAGTCTAGTTAATAAATAAATTTCTTTCCAAAAAAACCCTGAAAACGTGCCACAAAGGGACTAAACAGTGACTTTTATAATTAAAATAAAATTTAAAAGTGTAAAAATTGGAATTATTGCAGATTTGAAATTAATGTTGTGATATATCAATATGAAGAGAAAAAGAAAAGAACTTTGACAATGGCAAAAACAATACGTCATCCATAAGAAATCACAAAATTGGTGTGTACAGTTTGGTCATCTTGTAATCAAAAAGATTTTTGTTTGCATTTCTTAATCATTGTAATTATAGTTAGCAACTTTTATTTGAAAGGTATTTTCAGAAAAATTTTAATAAAAACTAATAGACAGTTCGAGTACATTCCTGCTTTTTTGAAGTCTGTTAAAAAGAATAATTATATCTCCTTTATATTAGATATGCACAACTGCTTAAATAATTATTTACTAATGTAGAAAGTAATACTTACAGAAATACTTGTAAATATGCATATATGTTTTATTAAAATTGGTCTTAAATAATCTTATACAATGATTCAATCAAACCCACAAAGCTCGTAGTGACTATATGAACTGTAAATACTGCATAAAGACTGAACAGAACAACATGACAATGGATTATCTCCCACTACTTTTGCTAACATCATAATTTTAGTAAAGGAAGTGTTGAGCCTTTCAATTTGTTAACCTTTGTTTACTTGATAATTTGCTTATAAATTTAACAATGATTATGAGAATAAATAGTTTATATTACAAATACTTTTGTTTATGTGTTCTATTTATCAAAGGATATTGAAAAAATTACAAGGAATGCTATAATCCCTTTTAATGAAATTACAACCGTAATGTCCATTTTTAGCAAGTATGTAGCGAAAAACCATAAGCAGTCTTTAACCATAGGTTCTAACTCGGTAGGCTCCTGAAAGTCTGTATCGTTGTGTGTAACAGCAATATGCAAAAACAGCCAACAATAATTACTATTTTTCTGTGACGGGAAAAAATTTCACATTTAATGTTTCTTGACAGGTAACAAAATGTCACTTTTTATGAATTTACTTTTTTCCCCCGGGAAAAAAATGAGTACTTTTTTCCCGGGTATGTGCGAATAAGTAAGAACACTAAGATATTTAATTTAAAGCTGGGTGCAACACATGTGTGGACGTGAAGTGCAAAACTGTCCATTTATGATTTCTGAATATTCAAAACAACCGATATAAACAACTTAAGTAAGCAATTTTTGAAACCACTCGCAGAATTAAATTGACAGATATTTGATTACTTTAAAGGTTTCCTTAGCAACGCAAGTCTAACTTTCCCTATAAGTACAACAACCTACTTGTTTGAAACTTCAAATTTGACATCGATTGATTTTTTTACTTTAATATATTGTAATATTTTTTTCAATATTAAATCACCGTTTTGCCTGTCACAGAAAAAAATAGTGTATTATACACGGGTGAAAATGTAAGATTTTAACTCTTGGTGTTTTGTCTCCCTCTGCTTCGCGTCGGGAGACAAACACACCTCGAGCTAAAATCTAGTACTTTTTTCTCTTGTATAATAAATAACTATTTTTTATTAATCTTCATCACTATTATGAGGAAGTGGTGGTTAGACTCGTACCTCCATTCCTATTCTGAGCTAACCTGCACATTTCCCTGAAATTCCCATAGTGTACATCTTTCACTATCTGCTGCAAACGTCTAATGTAGGTCTATATCTACCTATCTTTTTCCTATCTTTGCTTTTAATATATACCACACTATTCTCTCATGCTTTAGAATGTGTCCTATTATCCTATTATTTTATTCTTTTCCACATTGATAGTTAGTTATCAAAAAAATCTTACTGAAATGTTTTACTTTAAAATTCTAATGCACTTATAGGTAGCACTTGATTGGTGAAAATGTTTACAATTTGAACATTCTATACTGTTTGTAAATTACCATTGCGATTTCTGTGAAAAACAACGATACATTTTTTTTCTAAAACAGTCAAAAATAGTTTTGAATAAACTATTTCACTGAAAATAAATAAAATCAAGAAACAATAAAAAAATACAATATATACATTCGAAATTTTAAACATCTGAAAAAAATACAGAAATGAAAGCAATAGTGAAGTGATGAGCAGGTTTGAAATATCAAATTACTGTTGCAAATTAGTTATCACACGTAAATAAATTAAGCTTGGTGTGAACATGGCTGTAAAGACTATATCACACCATGCATTTCTCTTGCAGCAACTTTGTTGCTGCATCAAAATTGCGGCATTTCTTCCAATCACATTATGTATTCCTCTTGGGCATCAAAGTTGCATGCACTTAAAACAGGTTCTGTTTTTTTTTTAAAAATGCACGCATTTCTGGTAATTTTCAGTTATGCAAACTTCTGCAAAATTTCTCTTTTCATATTTCCTTCCTCAACTTTTTGTATTGTTTTAAATATTAGCAGCATTTATTCTTTGAGAAAAAGTAAAACGAATTTTAATCAGTCTGTCGATTTTAAGAGCCCATTGGTCATGAGAATCCATAGCATTCCTCTCGAATTATGCCAAGGACAACATAATTTATAAATAAATTATTCATTCTTAACGTTCAATTAACAAAGTATAATTTAATCGACTTCACCCAACCATACAAAAAATATACAAATTAAATCAACACACCCTAAAAGAACAGTAAATTTAAAATCATTTGCAAGGTCATATTTGTGTTGCACAAGGCTGTGTACATTAGAAATATTTGGTTCTTTATTTAATACAGTTTGTTAAAAATATGTGAACATTGAAGACTTAATCTTTTAGGAATTGCAGTATAGTATAATAACGTAACTACGACGAATTCGTATTGCTGGAACAGTATACAGAATCGATCGATGAACTTATTACTTAGCATTATTACAGATTAATTAAAACAAAATGTGCAACATGCTTTGTTAAACAGGGTGATCTGTTACATATCCACTCCCTGAAAATGACTTTTTCTATGTCCATGTAAGAAATGCATTCTCAGCAGGCGAACAAAGCAATCCTGAAGTCTAAGATGAGAATAAAATAGTAATAAAAAGAAGTCTAAAATTACCTAAATTTTTTCACAACAATAATAGTAATATAAAATAAATAAAATCCAAATAAAAATGTTTCAATATCTAATCTAGACCTCTTACTTTATAGAGTAAACCAAGGTTAAATATAGTTTCACAACATTTTAAAATAAATATAAAATATTAACTATTAATATCAGGACATCTTATATATTCGATGATTTTTGTGTCCTGTGATTTCCTTTCTGATATCATTGCTTTTTGTAATACATTTTGGACTTTCTACTGAAAGAAACTCTAGTTTTGAGTCAAAATAATTGTTCTTTTGGACTTTCGATTGTTCGTGATATTTATTAGCCTTTTTATGTGTGTATTGTAACCTATATCTAATTTCTTGGTTGTAGGCATCAATTTTGTATCATGTATCTATCCGGCAACCTTCAAGCATTTTGGATTAATTTTTCCTCCCAAAAACTAACTCATATAGTGTTTAATTATGTAGCTACTGGATGTTATATTGTAACAAAAAGCATAATGCTGTGTCCAGGTTGGCCAGTTGCTTTTTGCATCATTAATGTATGCACGTATATATTCGTTTAGAAGGATTCTTCCCGCAAGCCACAACCGACAGATTATGATATGCTGTAGATATCTTGTTTTGTATTTAAGTATTTTGCGATATTTTCATTAACGGATGAAAACCTTAAAGTAAGTGTACCATCAAAAACCATTCCGCTTGACCTAATTGGTCTATATCATCTTTTCTTGGAAGACAAAACCTAGCTGTTACTCACTTTTTTTATTTAGCTTATGAAAATCAATGAAATCTCCAAGATTTTTTGCCACCGCCATTGGGCGATGTTTTTGATCATTTTCCAAATTTGACGATTAATTTTCGCTTTGAGTGTGAGAAATTCTGTAATTTTTACTGTAAACTGGAGTATTTCTGTTAATCCAAGTTTTTGTTTATAGAAGTTATTTATTGTTAATTTATCTGATCTTAAACCAAAAATGTTTGAAAAATTTCAACTCAAATCAACTAAGTCAGTTTTTAGATAATCTGGTATTTTGCTTACGTTAAGATTTAACGTAACCATTTGAAACGCCTTTGATGTTACTAATTAAAACAGTGTTCAATATTTGGTTAGGATTTATGTGGGTTTTTTTAAAAATAGAAATATCTGCTCCTGTATCAATTAAAAATGTATTTTCTGAACGTCATCTCTGTCGAAAGTTCCACAAAATTCATAGTGTTAAAATTGAAAATGTAAATTATTGCTCTTCTTTCTCCGGCCTTTTCTGGGGATTGACCTCGTTTTCAGAAATTGAAACCATGCCTATGGCCCTAACCGATCCCTAAAACCTATATGTGCTGAACCACTAGCATATCTCTCTTGTTTAAAACTATTATTTCCCCAACCTTTTTTACCACGGTTCCTATTTTGACATTGACCACGCTGAGTATTATCAGTAGGATTAAAGTTTCCATGCGACTCTACCCCCAGGACCGTCTGAAACCTCTATTATACCTATTTTGATAATAAAATACGTTTGAGGTAGTAGGTTGGGATGCATTCGTACTTATGTTAACGAATTTGGCTGTAACCTCTGGTAAGGAAGTGAAGTTGCCCGCTTCAATTATGATGCATGCTCTTTCTGTAGTACAGTTTTGAGTCATTGACCTTATTACAATTTCATAACGTATCTTTCTGCTAAAGTTACAGGAAATCTCTCTGATATAAGTGATTTTTTAAGCTGTTCATGTAATGATTTTATCTCTGTAGCATAGACACTGTCTCTTTATGATTTTGTTCAAGTTAAAGATTTCGCGGTTAGCACGTTCGATATTTCACATTTTATCGAGTTTTTAGACTTTAAAGTATTTTCTATGTTAATAAAGTCTTGTGTTTTACACGTGAAGCAAATTTTAATGGAAGCGACTGCATTAACATTTTTACCTTCGGAATTAACATCAAGCAAAGTTTAAGCATCGATAAATGTCTGCAACTTATCGGAAGAGCCATTATAAATGTGTAACATAATTTTACTTGCTAGATTAAAAAATTCCGAATTACTCGTCACTATATTTACAAAATTTTCATTTTCGGTACCTTGCAATTTAATACTATAAATGACCTAACAACTTTATCTATAATTATTTGAAAGGCAGCTCCAATAGAAACCTTTTGAGCTGTATCTAAATCTGTTCCAACCTTCTTTGATAACTGAAATGTTTTATTAAAAGCGCTATAAGATAATCTCGAATATCATCTCTTGTGCGAGTTTTTGGTATTTGTTTCTTCAAGGATTGTTTAGCGTGATTATTAATGTTGTCGCTTAATTTAGCTGATTCCCAATTGACCATCATAAAAATTTAGTATTTTCTTTTAATTATTGAAGTTGATATTTTAATGTGGATTTTCCCTAAAGAATTGTTTTGAGAAATGTTTATCATTCTTACAACTTTTGACTACTATTTCTATATTATATGATCTTCTGATCGAGGGATAACACTTAAACCTAGCTGTTACAGACATATAATTTATTTATTTTCAGACGACTTTAAAAATTTTGAATATGCTGATGGCACATATTGTCTATCTTATTTAAAAATTTAAATAATTATTGTGTTTGCATATAAATAGTGACATCAAAGCTCATTTAAAATATAAAAATAGTGAATCAAATATGTGTTATTAAATTCTTTTTCGAGCAAATAGTTAAATTATGTTAATAAGTTACATTTTAGGGCATGGATAAATGAAATGCTGGCAAAAATAACGGCACCAGATTTACCAAATGATGTTACAGCTGCCGAATTACTTATAGAACACCACAAAGAACATAAAGTTGAAATGGATGCACGATCTGATATCATTAAAGACTTTTATAACACAGGACATCACCTAATAAGAGACGGTCATTTCCTATCTACCGAAATCGAGGAAAGAATTAGTATTCTGAAACATCGTATGGATATATTAGTCCAAACTTGGAAACAAAGATCAATCATATATGATCAAAATTTGGATGTGCAACTATTTAAGCGTGAAGCAAATTTATTGGAAAATTGGATGGTAATTCGTGAAGGTCTTGTTAAAGACACAAATTATGGTGATAGCATAATACAAGCCGAAGATTTATTAAGAAAACATGATGATTTTGAGAAAACAATTGAAGCTCAAGAAGAAAAGTTTATTGCCCTTCAACGTATTACATTAATTGAAGAAATGTTTGCAAAACAAAGAGAAGAAGAACTTCGTGCGAAACAAGCAGAGAGAGAACGTTTAGAACAAGAACGTCTAGATCAACGTAAACGTGCTGAAATGCAGCGTTTAACCGAATTGCGACGTTTAGAAGAACATAGAGAGCGACCTCATGAAAAACCAGAACAACAAATGAATGGTGCTCATTATCCAAATGAAATGCCAGATTCTACAACTACCTCATCGTTGACCAAATCTAATTCAATTGCTCATATGTTTGGTGACAAGCGTCGGGGTGCTGATGCCACAATTAAGCGTGCAGAAAGTATGAAAGTGAATACTATTACTAAACCCGTTAAGAAGACACCATCATTTACTACTCGTAGACGAGCAGGTTCATTTAGGAATAAAGTTTCAGGTATGTAATTTACTTCACTTTCAAAATTTTAAATAAAAATTATCAGGTGAAAATGATCTTCCGCCTGTCGAGATACAGGCATATATAGAACGTAAACAGGTATTGATGCCTGGTACAAAACGAGCACAGAATAGAACATGGAAGAGTTATTATACTGTATTATGTGGTCAGTTATTATGTTTTTTCAAGAACAGAGATGATTTTGCTGCTAGTAAAGCTACATCGTCACCTGTTGTAATACATAATGCTGCTTGTGCAGTTGCTGATGACTATACAAAGCGGAAGCATGTTTTCAGATTAGTTACGTCAGATGGTTCAGAATATTTATTTACATGCAATTCTGAAACGGAAATGTGGGATTGGATAAATAAAATATCATTCAGAGCAAAATTACCGCCTAGTCAACAACTGGTACACTTGGAAGTACAAAAGGTATATGTATTATTTTCAAATATGTAATTTAATGGCAATTATTCTTATAGGATTCACACGAGATTGATCTAAGTTCACAGTCAAGTAGAACGTCAAGTCCTGATATTTCTGATACTGTTGTGCTGAGGCATGACCCACATATACAGAATGGTACATCACAGCATTCTCACGGCTGGAGGCACACAATTACAGCAGGTGCGTTTAGTTTTGTGTTCATTATTGTTAATATGATTAATATGTATGGGCAATTTTCACTCCCAAGCTTTGCTTGGTATATTCAAAATATTGTATACTAATTCTTTGTTGAAATACGTTAAATTGTTGACTGCTGAGTAAAAATACTATATACTGAATCACTTTGTATAAACCCATGCACACATTTTCTATTTTAATTTTGTAATTATAGTAGAAAATCTTTAGTTTTTTAGCGGCAAATGCTCGTTTTATTTCATTTACAAATGTTGTCTAGATGATTATTAATATGTGTGTACTAACCGCAATATAGGATACATATAGGTTACATAATCTCGTAATAGTTTGATGATGAATCTTATGCTAGTGTTACAATCTGTCGTTAAAGAATTCGGTTTGAAAAATAGATTCAACAGTAGTTTTGTTTTGGTTATTCTTTCATTTCACAATCTTTTATAGTATTCAATAGCTGTATTAAAGATGCAAGAAATTTAGGGGTTATTTTTAGTGGAAATCCTATTGAAGTAAAATGTTAATTCCTTGTTTAAAATGGAAAACTGCATTTGATAAATTCTTTGAAGTCGACAAACGACTGTCATTTATTCCTCGGCAAATGTAGAATTTGTTTTTAGTTGTATCATTTTTCAATAGGAAGTGATTCTTTGTTAACATCTAGCAGATCAAGCACACTGCCTTCTTCTTTATCATGAACTCCAATTTCGTTTGTCAGAGTAAATTTTCTAAATTCAAAATTAGAATCAATGTCACTGCCGTTAGCTGCAATGCATGTACGTTACCATACATGGTTCGTTATTTATATTAGTTTCGAAAAATTTTGTAAATGAATGTTTTACAAGTAACTACTTCTCCCTGATCTGTTGGATAGATTAGGGCTGTTATATTTTAATTCAGGTATTTATTTTGCACATCATGGGATAATTCAGATAAATTAACAATGTCCTGAAACATTATTCAATAGCAGTAAGACTTTGTTGTATTCACACAAGGATAATAAAAACAATTGTAATCTTCGAAGAACATTAGCCATTCGAACTTTTTTGACAGTTCAAGACAATTTGTTTCTGGTTCATTTGTTTTAAAGCTGTTGGATTTTTAGAAACGCAAATTAATTAATGCTAATATGCCCACTGCTAAATTGACATACTCAAAATGCTCGCAAGCATTTCGTACCTTTTAATTAGATTTTGCTGTACAGTATCTAAAGTTTGTGGTCTTATACTGATAATAGCTGCAGTAATACTATCTTTGAGTTGCTTGATGTTGGGTTTTTAGCATACACTCAATCCTTTACAGAACCACAAAGGAAAAAGATCTAAAGGCGATAGTTGTGGTGGCCTTGTCAGCTATGGTATAGAACCTGCATTACCAATCCAATTTGGAAAATTATTAGGATAGTCAGAAACGGCTTGAGTGTTGTGAACATAGTTTCTCGAAAAAGTGATTTCGCTACTTTGTTAATATTCAGGCTTAAATTCAATAGTGCTTAAATGTTTGGTAGTATTTGTATAAACAAATCAAAGTTAGTAAATGACTATTGAACAATAATTAACTAAATCTTTAATTTATAAGCCTTATCAGGCCAACTTTGACCTATCATAACAATTACCTGTAAGTGATACAAGTTATTCTTATCTACAGAATATATAAATATAAACTGGACTGGTTTGGTAAATAAAAGAAACTTCTGATAAGATATACTACAGAACTTCTAACATATTGAACAATACAAACAGGTGTGTATACAACTTATCAACTTTAAAATGAATTATTTTAAATGTTGCAAAGATAAACCTGCCAATAACTATATCTGTATAAATTGCCATGGCATATATCATAAAAGCTGTTTTGAAAGGAACCACAACAAGAATATCATTATTCAAGGTAATCAAATAAAATGCTGTACCTCTGTATTACCTCAAGTGAAGAGTAATATCATCAATGAAAAGAAGATTAATATACTGGAAACAAAAATTAAAGAACTGCAACTGGAAATTATATCATTACAAAATCCATAGATGAGAAAACCATGAAATTCAGATACTCACTAAAAATCCCAACATCAGACAGATTCAAAATTTCAATTTATAGAAAAGAATCTTGAATTTTCAGCCACAGAAATGACCACCCAAGAAGTCAACAAGCAGAAAGGGCATAATGTAATAAGAAGTGATAAACACCTGACCCAAGAGATAAGCCAGCTTGTAACTCAAAAGCAGCTAAAGCATTCATCTACATTGTCTGATATATATTTTCGAGATCCTATCACAAGCCCTACAATCGATGCAAACAATAAATCAACTGTAGCTATAAATAGATCTAGGTGTAACAAAAATTCTTTTCTAAAAACAATTCTCTATCAAAAATCTTAATATTAGGTGATAGTCATGTAAGAAATTTAAATAAATTGGTTGATCAGCACTTAGAAAACAATATACAATCCCACTTCAAGCCTAATGCCACAATACGTCAGATTACTGAAGGGTTAAGTAAATCAATAGAAAGCTTTTCATATAAGGACTTTATAATCTTTATTGGTGGGTCAAATGACATAATGCAGAATCGCGAGAGGTGAAATTATGGAATCATTTAAGTATATAATAAATTTATGCAAAATACTAATTTAATATTATTGACAATACCGTACATGTTTGGTGTGACTTCGTACTATAATGCAACAATTAATAAAATAAATGACTCCTTAATTACACTGAGCAAGAAAAATTTTAATTTTAAGTTGTACAATGTGAATGTTTACTTAAATCAAATGCACTATTCAAATAACGGGTTGCATTTAAACGCGATAGGAAACGGGTATTGATAAGATACTTAATTAATATTATCAAATTAAGTAATTTGAAGTGTAATGTAATTCATGTAATAGTTAACAATAGAAATAAAAATTTTTGGTAAAAAATGACTGTGAAGGAAATCCTTTTGTATACAACTTAATCACTATAACTAATTTTACAAGAAAAACAATCTGATAGAGAGCATAGTAAGCAACCCGTAGAGTCTCTTAATTTTAAGCTATATGTTTACTATCAAAATATTCAATCAGTTACAAATAAAACTAATGAACTAGAAGCTTATTTGGAAGACAAAAACTATGATATAATCTGCATTGTAGAGCACTGGCTAAATGAAATCGAGGCATCAATGTTTAGTCTAAATGCTTACTTTACATCATCCTATTTTGCAAGGACAGATAAGTTACATGGTGGAAGTATGATTCTACTACATAATAAATTTAAAAATAGATATCAAACGTTAATTAAGGTGAATAAGTTGTCTGTTGAAGTACATTGTGAAATCTCAGCAATCCTTTTAAATCAACTGAATACAGTTATTATAAATATATATAGATCCCCTTTAGGAGATTTCAATATATTTATCGACACCTTAAATAAAGCTCTAGATCAAATAGATCTATCGAAAGAGGTTATATTGTGTGGTGACTTTAATGTTAAATTTAATACAAAGGAGAAAGATGCGATAGAGCTAACTGACTTATGTCAATCATTTAAATTAGAAAAAACTGTACTCTTTAACACAAGACTTAATAACTGCATAGATAATATTTTTACTAACATAACACTCTTTAACACAGAAAAACAGAATAATATAATATCAGATCATTTTGGTATAAAGTTTAAAGCACATGTAAAAATTTCAAAAGATATTGGGTTAGACATGAAAGTTCGTCATTGGTCTGCAAAGAACAAATACACATTTTACAAACGCCTTGAGGAGATAAATTGGAATTTTTCAATTAAAGATGATGCAGAACAGAATTTTGAAACCTTCCACTCAACTCTGATTGCTACATTTGAAGAATCATTTCCCTTACGAAAAATATCAGGTACTGCAAAGAATGCACATGTGTCGTGGTTTAATGAAAACCTAAGAAATATGCAATATTTTACAACTATTGAATGAATTATACTTAAAATTCCCAACGGCTGAAAATAGATGTAGACGTAACAATTACAGATCAAAATATCGCTGTTCAATAAAAAGCATTAAAATCAAGCATAATTCTAATATTATTAAAAAATCAAGTAACTGTATTAAATCTATGTGGGAGGTGATAAACTCCAAAAGATTAAACACAAAAGAAAATATAAACTCTACATTAACAGCAAATGATTTCAACAGTTATTTCACTACTGTAGCCCAAACCATAATTGCATTAATTGAAAAAAGGAGTAATACTGTGAATAACGTCAATGCCAATATAAATGATCAAGATAAATACAATTATTGTTTCTCTTTTAAATTGGTAACATTCAATGAAGTCAGAGACATAATCAATTCATTAAAATGTAAGACTTACACTGATTATTATGGATTAAATACAAATATAATTAAATGTTGTAAAAACTTATTGATCGCTCCAATCACAAAATTATCAATGCATGCATTAGTTGCAATATTTATCCAAATGCACTAAAGGTAGCTAAAGTTATCCCGATATACAAAAAAGGTGATCCTAATAGTCCAACGAACTACCGTCCCATATCCCTGTTACCAATCATATCAAAAATCTTTGAAAAGGCCCTTAATAATCAAATTGTAAAGTATTTTGAAACAAACTATATCTTCTCCCTAATCAGTATGGTTTCAGAGCTAACAAGTCAACTATCGAGCAATATTACAACTAATTAGTGAAATTACTACTTCTTTTGAACATGGAGAATTTTGCATGACTTCCTTTATCGATCTTAGTAAAGCTTTTGACTGTGTATCTCATGAAATTCTGTTAAATAAGCTGAATTCTTATAAGTTCAGTAAAACAGTTGTTCGTTAATCGAATCGTACTTAAACAACAGAAGTCAACAAGTTATTTATAAGGGTATTAAATCGGATATAAGCGTAATAAAACATGGCATACCGCAAGGTTCTATTTTAGGTCCGACCCTATTTTTAATCTATATAAATGACCTATCGTCTCACCTACAACTGGCAAATTCAATCTTTTTTGCAGACGATACAACTCTTATAAACAAGTCATCATCCTGTATAGACCTAATAAACAAAAGTGTAGTAACACATCATTCTGCAAATCAATGGTTTCTATCGCATAAATTAAACTTAAACTCTGATAAGTCTCAACACATGCTATTCTCCCTTAACAAACATAGTTTTGTAAATCAAACTGCTATAAAATTCTTAGGGGTTTATATAGACCCTAAACTAAAATGGAATGAGCATATCAATGCAACAGCATTAAAACTAAATACATCAATTTACTGCATTCGTTCCTTAAAAAATTATGTTACTGATGATGTAATTCTTGTTGCATATTTCGCACTATTCCACAGTCACATATCTTATGCAATATTGGCCTGGGGACATTCACCATGTGCAAAGCGATTATTTTCATTACAGAGGAAAACTGTGAGAATAATATCCAATTTAAGTTTCAGAGAAAATTGTAAAGAATATTTTGAAACTAAAGATACTTACTTTGCCCTCACTATATATATTGAATTGCCTGATTTATGTACATAAGAACCTGGATAATTTCACAAATAATCGAGAATTACAAATACACAAACATTACATACGAAACAACAATACACTTAGAATCCCATACACTAGGCTAAGTGGAACTAGATACTCAGTAAATTACCATGCAATAAAATTATATAACTGTCTACCACAAAATATTAAATCATTACAGCATTTACAATTTAAAACAAAAATAAAAGCATTTTTAACAAAGCAAGCATTCTACTCACTTGAAGAGTATTATAATAGTGACCTCAATTTCTCTTAGCCAGGGGCCATATACTATAGTAATTTAAGTTTTAATATATATACTAACAGGACATGTGTGTTGAAAATACACTATTTTATTAATTAAGAGCCATATACTCTAGAACTATAGTATATGTTTTTAATCTATGTATTTTATAGGACGTGTGCGTTAAAAAATGTAACATTTTATTGAGCACGAATAAATCTATCTATCTATCTATCTATCTATCTATCAGATGCACTACTGTCATGCTGAAAATATTTAAATTTTTGCAGTAAATGAAGTGTAAAATTATCTAGTATTCCTTGCAATTCGTTTTGTAAAAAATTCAAATGGTGTACTGCGTCTCATTTCAATTATAAAAGAAAGACTTGAGTATGTTATTAACAAAAATGGCACACCATTTATCGAAAATTGATATTGATTCCGTCTTTCTTCTGTTAAATGGGAATTTTCTGACTCCAGGAGACCATATTTTTTCTATTAAACATGCATTTGTTGGTAAATTTAACTTTATCAGTAAACATAATAGTGAAGCCAAAACGAGGATTATCGTGTTTCATTAAGAAACCACCTACAAAACTGTTGTCTTGTCACATAATCCTCAGGATACAGCACCTTGCATACATGGATTTTGTATGGTTTGTGATCGTTTTATTTTAAAATTATGCGAGTTTTTTCTGTAGAAGTAGTGTGCTCAACTGCAGTTTATTGAATAGATGCTGTGGCATAAAATTGTTGTAGGTTAATGCATGTTCTTTATCATCAGTTTTAAATTTTCTCTTAGCAGTAACGGGTTTTGCAAAAGCATTTTTAAATTTTCAAATCGTTTTTTAATTTAGAATACAATCGCTTATTTGGCTGCCTACTTTCCAAATATCTTTTCATAATACATTTTTCATCATTTGTATAAATTTTTTATTATAATCAAATAAATTTAAAAGTCTTCTACACAAAATTTGCAACCCAGAACAAATAAACACTTCAACTAATAATATCTGACAAATGCTGGTTGTTTTTTGTTTATTTGAAATGTTTCCATGGGCTTCTTGATGTCTGCAAATAAAAAAAATCTTTTTTTTTGTTTATTATGAAGAAACTACCTAAAATAAATATATCAACCCTTACGTGGGAGTAACCAGAAATAAATAACCTCCTCTAGTGGCTTATATTAAACTATGGTTTTTATTTAAAGAAAGTGAGGTCATGTTTGCCGCTTGTAAGCCTCTTTTCCTTTAAAGCTGTCATATACACTATTGAATTGTACGTAAAAATTCTACATTACAAGCAGTTTTTATTTTTCGTATAGGTTTTGGAGAGAGGCAAAAAATTAAACTTCTGTACAATTGGCCATACTTAACATTAACGACTAAATTCAAATTACAACCCGTGCAAGGAATATTTCTCATTTTTGTTTGCATTTCAGTATAAACACAATTCATTATTACTACATTTATTCCAGTGATTTCAATCCGCATTGAAATCAATGGCTTCAGTTGTCAATTACAATTCCAAGTGTTTAAATCTAAATGATTTGAAAGTAGAGAAAAAATTTCAATACCAATACATAATGAAATTAAAATTAATTTTTCTTCTAGGTTATGTTGACATTGAAATGAAGCAAAGTTGGGTACAAATATTACCTTTGAAATGCCATTACAAATGAATTGAAGTGCTTCACTGTTTATATTGTCAGTTTCAAGCCACTTCAGTCAAGCCAAGCAGTAAATTTTTAGGATTCACTTGGTTCAAACCATTTGAAATCGTAATCATGTGTGTGTTAAATCAAAGCTTGAAAGTGGTTTACACAAGTCGCTTGATTTCAGTCCGAATTGAAATCACAGATTAAGACATAGTCTATGTTAGCATCATTGTAACAGTGATCGAAGCACTATTTGATTGAAACGTGCATGCATTAAGTAATTTCCGGGTTTGTCATTCCTCGTGGTGGATAATCTAACAAAAATTATAAAAAATTCTTGTTAATTTTGAATTGTTCTAGTCGTTGGTTTTTGTTTTTAGTTATCTATACATGGCAATAACGGTAATGGATATCTTTGTAGTTAGTTCCTTCTGTAAATGCCATATTTAGTAATGTATTTTTTATAATAATATTTTGGACCTAAACATTTTATCGAATCAGATGATGTATCTACTATTTGTTTTATAATGGAGTTGAAAATTGCAAGTAACTGCTGCATATAAATTTTTTATTAATTTAATATACTTAATTAAAAAAATTAATAACTAAATAACTTTTAATTTAGTTCAATTTACAAAAATATAAATTCCCGAAACAAAAACAAATCATTTTGATTTCACAAAGAAAATTATTCTTTAAGTCATAGAGTTTGAAATAAAGAAAAAAATGTACTTGTAATATTTTCTTTTCAAAGATTTCTATCCTCTTGTGTATTTTTATGTTTTGTATTTTTCCCCATTTATAATAAAATTCACATCAGTATGACTATTACGGGAGCCAACTTGGATGACCCCACATTCCCTAAAGTTTAAATACAAGATTTCATTCCAAAACTACTATTGGGAGCCGTAGATCCTCTTGTATGGTAATCGAAATTTGTATTTGTTACCTTTGTTTATATCTTGAAAGAATAACGCAAATTATGTAATTACAAACAGGTTCGTATACCTTTATGTAGAAGAGGCAATGCTATATTGCCCTGTAATTACAACGAAAGTGAAAAATATAACTTTAATAACACTAAAGTTTATAAAAATTAATACAGATTAATTTTACACTTGCTGACCATTTGGGAATTGAAATGTAATAGATGACTTGTGCGTTGCTGGAGTAGACAAAATTTGAAGAGGCTGAATAACAGCGATAATCAAATGTTACATAGAGTGCATATAAATTGTAAAAAATTATACACAATAGGTTTAAATATTTATCAAAATAGATTTTATATTAAAATCATTGCGAAAAATACACATAAACCTTAACATCTGCTTTCTACCTAACTATTTCTAATTTTAAATTTTGCCACGTCCCTACCATACATGTGTCATGTTTTAATTTGTCCTTTTGTATCTTTCTTCTTCTTTAGTGATCTGTCCCTTCTCAAAATTGAAATAGGAACGACCTACTGCAAAGGAGAGAGGTACTAATAGAATGGCTTTTTCCGTTTTCCCATCTTCATAATTTTAAACTGTAATTATAGAGAAAAAATACAGTGGCTGTTTTATCGTGCACCAAGAAATTGAAATGATCTAGAAAAAGATATTAGAATTAAAGAAACGGAGAATCTTGATTACAGATGGTATGTAGTAGACCATTAAGTAAGAATTTTTCAATTAATTTGATGGAAGCTACCTACCTGTACCATCAGGTATTTTTGGTATAAAAAACATATATTTACTATTTTTAAACATATTAGCTTAATTAATGCATTCCTTTCTAGTAGTGTTCAATTAGCCTACAGCCTCTTTAATTTCTCTCCAAAATCCTACCCACTACTGCTTTTCCCGTCTTGCCTTGACCTAGCACTGCATTCAATCATCTATAAGTAGCAATCGCTCTTCTTTGTAACTTCTTGAAATATTGAATTTGATCATACATTTGTTACTGGTGATTGAAGCATTAAATTATTAAATTTGAAAGTTTCTGTGGATCTTAATATAACAATATGCATAGTTTTACCTGACACGTAATAGTATCCAGCACTATTCAAGCAGTTACGTTATTGAATTATAAATTACACTATTGAAACATGGATGTATATAATTGGATGTCAGGCTTGGATAGTAAACAATTTTTAATGGACTTTGCATCTCTTCTGATGTGTTGATTGTACTAGGTCATACTCACACCACATACATTAACTGCATTGAATACACAGGGATATGGAGACAATTTCAATATTTTATGTCTGTATTGTTTGGCCAGCAATTCCACTTTAAAAACCTCTGGTGTTTTATGTCTACAATTTAAAAAAATAACTGATACGTTACAAAACACATTATTTTGACCTACATCTTGGCAAGTTGAAAAAGCTTTGCTTTAAAAGCATTCGTTTCAAAAGAAATTGGTTGTTTACCAAGTCATTCTGCAATGTCACTTTTTCCAGAAACTGTTAGGTATTTTATTTAATACAATACATAGCTATGAAATGTCCAAAACTGCAGACAGTGCTTCCAAATTCTTTAATAATTGATTTTCAAACCAATACAAGAAATTTTGCTCATTCATTTCTCCATGGCAATTTGGATTTTTTTATGCCGAAAAAAGAAAACAGCTCCATTTATGGGCGTTTACGTTTTAGTTCAGTCAAATTGTATCAAAAAATGTCGAATGAAAACAAAAATTAGGGTAGTAGTTTGATATGTTGTATATGTTGGCATTGTGTTGAAAACCCCGTTTTCCAACTCGGGAAACCACCGCGTGCGATGCCATCTTGGAAAAACTGCAAAAATGTTTGACTTGTTCTAGGTTTTCTCAAATATCTCCCAAAATATAGTTCTGATGGAAAATTACTAAGTGAGATGTTTGTAACTAGAGTGTGTGTCCTACAATATAAGATCAAAACGAATGTGGTAGCTCTGATAATTATCGAGATAGAGCTCTTTGAAATCTAACAGTGTTTCTCAAAAATGTGAAAAATACTTATTTTCACTCAACTTTTGCTCGATAAAAAGGAAATGGTGAGTCCTACCACAAAGTGTTATATAAACTTATTTGTAGTGCATTTAAATACCTACAGTTTAAGATAAAATTGACTTAAATAGGTAGTAAAAACATGGATATATAATTTTTTTAGCTTTAATGGTGTTTGGGATATTTCATAAAAATTGAACATTGAGAATACCCATTGTATTCAATATTCCACAAAAGTTTCGGCATCTTTTAATTTAAAAAGTTACGTATTATATACAATTAATTACAAATAAATTTAAAAAATTAGGGGCTGCATCATGTATGCAGATAAAAAATAAATAAAATTGGGGTAGTATATGCCAAGTATATCTAAGCAATAAACAAGCTTGGAAACTGTATTTTTCGAGAGAGATTGGAGTTGTTTTGTGAGTGTTGATGGCACGTGACAAAGGGGTGATTCAGGCAGGTACATTAGAAGGGTGACACCTGACTTGTTTACCACAAATCTTATATCACGGAAACAGTTCAACTGCACCATGGGCGGTGAGTAGATTCTTAGTAGCAACGTCTTATCGTGCGCATAACACGTATTCATATCAAACATTCTTACAAACGGTTTAGTTTAATTTTATCATCGGTGATATTGAGTCTACAATGGCTACTATGATTGCAAAGGTATGTTTTATATGTAATACAAAGTTGAGTGAGGGTAATGCTGTTGTAGTCTAGAAAAAAAGAATCGATAATCTGACAAAGTCCAGAGTTTTACGCATGCTCACGGATCATACCAATTTGTTGAAAGACACATGAAATTAGTGTGCATATAACTTGCTGGAAAATCTATATCAATATAGATATGATTGCAGCCTCCATCAAACGGCATTCTTTAGTAGTATCAGAAAATGAAAAGACAACTCGATCGAAAGCTCCAATTTTCGACTTCAAAGGGCACTGCATTTTGTGTGATGAAAAAAGGATAATGTGGTCACCGCGTAGATGCCGAAATTGAGGGAAACCATTTGGAAAGTTGCTGGAAATCACTGACATGAGTGGTCATAGCAAATAATAAATCGGATGCAGAATACAGACGATTTGGTGAACGATGACGCACAATACCATTGGTTTTGCCAACGAACGCTTTTAAGCAACCATCAGCAAGCCTAAAAGGAGACGTAAGTCAGCCAACAGTATAAATGAGGCGATCGTACAAATAATCGCAGTATGGATGGGCTGTTTGATCAAATTGAAGGAAACTATGTCCCTGATAAGGGAACTGCGAAAGCTCGCCTCCTGGATTACTATGGAAAAGACATCTTGTTTGCTGTGAACAGTCGGAAAAAGACCATAATTTGTTTGAAAAGAGTTGGGTGCAAAATTCTTTCACACCATCGGTATATGTAAAAGAAATCGAACCTTGAGGAAGAAAAACTGCGGGTAATTAAGGCTGCAGCCGATATTATTGTTGGAGGCATTTGCTCACGTGTCTATAATACTACTGAATTTATACCGACAGATGCTGTTATTGTGCCAACTCTGCTTCACTTTTTTGAATCTGTGATTTTAAAGCATAAACGGGGGTCTATGGATGGCTGGAAAAAGAAGATGTTGCGCTATCCCATGCAGTTATTTCAGCTGTGAGGCCTCACTCTTTCATTTCTTCTCTCTTAAATGGAGTTGGAATATATTTGTATCAACGTTTCGGACCTAACAATCTGATAAACCTATTGTCTGCTTTGGGATTTTCGAGCACTTACACTGATGCATTGTTACTTGAATTGTCGGCAATATTACAACCTCTAAAACCAGATACTCAGAACAATGCATTCGCACAGTTCATAGTCGACAACATGGACTGCAACGTGAACATCCTTGATGGGTTGGGAACTTTCCACGCTATGGGAGGCATTATGGCAGTCACTCGTTATGAAACAATAGCACTTGACATCGACATCGCACATGTTGGTCGGTTTTCAACTATTGAAATAATACAAAAAGCTGACGACAGCATCGAATTGGCAACACATAAAAAACGAAATCCCTTTAATAATGAGAGTATTCCTTCAGGCTCAGACATTCTTTGGTTGTATGGCAAGAAATCAGATAGCAGTGAGCTCCCTGGTATTGGAATGGGCTCATGGAAGGAACCCACTCAACATGAAGAGTACCAACGCGCTCCAAGATTGTATGTCTTCCATTCATTAATTATCCTCCAACTCAATATGACACAATCTATGTCGCTCTTAAAATTGCAAGAGAGATGACGACAAAAGCTCATCAAAAATGTGCTTCGTCAATTCAACCAGCCTCTCTAATCGAAGTTCAAGAAATAATGAGAAATAAACTGCCATAGATCTGAAATGAAGAACATAGAGGTGCGTCTGGGAGGATTTCACCTCCTAATGTCCTTCATGGGAACCGTTGGAATAATTATGGCTGGAAGTGGTTTAATAGAACTGTTGATAATGATTTATGTAGAAAACAGTATGGAGAAAATTTTTAGCGGTTATGGTTACTCAAGGGCTGTATGGGGGTCACATCTTGATTCATCTTGTCTTGGCCAAACTGATTTGGGAGTCTGTAAACCTGCCAGACGACACAGCAGTGATGATGAAAAGCATGCTTAGCAACATTGATAAAACAGTTTTCAATGTTGAGGGAAATTAGTTATTGAAAGTTGTTTCAGCAAAATTTGGGGAAGCTTTGCATACACTTGGAAGTTGTGGACCTACCACTAAGTTGTGGCTACAGTATTTTTCGATGGTGACTCTAATTAAGCAGTTTATAGAGACTGAAATGATAGGAAATTGGACCCACCACCTTGCGACTACCCAAAAAATGTTGCAATTTTTTCATGCTGCTGAGCATTTTTTGTATGCGAAATGTGTGCACTTGTACTTGCAAGATATGTTAACAACGTAGAAGATAGAATAGAAGCCGCTGAATATCGCGCGTTTACAGTTTCCGGGTATTTTACAGTCAGGCGGACACAAAAATTCTGGTCCGGTATTTGGACTGATCAGACTATAAAACCAACTCTCAAGCAAATGATGAAAACATCTGGTGGATTGACAACTGGTAGGGGAGTTTTCATACGATAGACACTTGGAATGATACATCTGCAAAACAATTGTTCTGATATAGAGAAATTATGTGATGTAGCACTAGAATCCTCAGAACGACATGTCAATACGAGACCTTGAATGGACAGAGACAAGAAAGATGCAGCAAAGCTTTCTCATTGGCTTTCTGAGCACAATTCCTAACATTGATGTGATAATGTCAATAGATTCAGGAATTGTGTGCAGCAGTGACTTAAATTGCCATTTATCTGAAGTGATTGATAAAGGAATGATTCTAAAATTGTCAGAAAAAGTTTTGAAAAGTTAAATTCAAGCAAAGGGATAAAATAGTTACATTTGCTTTCATAATACTACTTCTAAATTTGGAAGCATGAGCGTTGTCATGGATCCCCTTATGCTTTTCGACAGATTATGCTTTTCGAAGTAATCAGGTGAAGATCTAAAAGCATGTTTCAAGTTCGATCTTTCACCTTTTCCTATGTCTTTATTCACAGAAGTAGGCATGCGCAAGGGAACAAAATCTTCATTATACACATCCTTGAGACCCATTCCATAGGAGACCATACCTCTGGGACTTAACTTTGCTGTGGTCGATGGTGGTCATTTGTTACACAAATTTGTGTGGAGGAAGCAAGCTCCTTTCGGCGAAATCGCTAAGAGCTATGTTCAATATTTACGAAATCACTACGATCAAAATGTAGTTGTGATATTTGATGGATACCCTGAATCTTGTAATAAGAACACAAAAAATTGTGAGCAACTTCGATGAGCCGCCTATTCATCACCCAGTGTGATGTTTCATGAAGAAACGGTGTTTCAAAGTACCCAGGAAAACTTCTTGCTAATGAAAATAATAAAATAAGGTTTATCGAATTTCTCATGAAAACGATTGAAAAAACGAAGATCTGCGTGTAACCGGCAGTTGAAGATGCCGATGTTATGATTGTTAATACTGCCATTTCAGCTGCCTTTGACTATGCCTCTGTACGTGTGGTTGGTGACGATATAGACCTTCTAGTTCTTCTCACTGGACTAGCACCAACGTACAACAACCTTTTCTTTCAAAAGTGCTGTAGAAGGCAAATACCGGATATTTTTTACTCGACGACATCTTTCACTCACGCATTTTCCAACGTGCTTATAGTCATTCATGCGATCAGTGGGTATGACACTACATCAGGGTTGTTTGGTCAGGGAAAGAACAAATTTATCAGTTTATATATCCAGAGCTGATTAATTAAAGCAGAGTCATTTCTTAACCCTCAGTCAACATCAGATTAAATTGCTCAAGTAGGAGAGCAGGTTCTGATCACAGTGTATGGTGATAATTCTGCGACTAAAATCTTAACGAACTACGGTATCGCACATTTCCTAAAGTTGCAGCTAAAACTAAATTTAATCTTGCCAGACTGCCACCAATTACAGATGCAGCAAATCTGCATTTCAAGAGATCTTACCACCAGATACAGACATGGTTGGGCAACAATAAAGATCCCTTAAAATGGAGTTGGATGGACACTCAGTCAGACCTCTTTCCTATAAAGGCTAAAAAGGATCTAGCGGCAGATTTCCTTCTTCACTCCATAATTGTAAAACTGGAGATGTTAAAGTATGTAGCTGCAGGAAAGCAGGCTTGCTCTGCTCATTATTATGCAAACCTTGCAATGGACAGTCTTGTGACAACACTATACCAGTCCTTTTAGACTACGAAGCTGAAGAGGAAGATGCCTCAACAGCTATTGACATGGTATCCGAACAAATTGAATGTGAAGATGTTGAATTCGAAGTGGAAAAACGTTGCTTAGTACGGCATGGGAGTGAAATCAGTGAGGAATTCGGTGCAGACACAATGCGAATGAAAATGTGATTTTTTTGTTTTCATAATTAAATTTTTATTTTATTTGTAATTAACTGTATATTATACATAACTTTTTAAATTAAAAGGAGCAGAGATTTGTGTAGGATGTTGAATTCAATGGATATTCTCAATGTTCAATTTTTATGAAATATCCCAAAAACCATTAAAGCTAAAAAAATTATATCTCCGTGTTTTTAATATCCATTGAAGTCAATTTATCTTAAACTGTAGGTATTTAAATGCGATACAAATAAGTTTATATAACACTTTGTGGTAGGAATCACAAAAATTGAGGGAAAATAAGTATTTTTCGCATTTTTGAGAAACATTGTCAGATTTTGAAGAGCTCTATCTCGGTAAGTATCAGAGTTACCACCTTCTTTTTGGTCTTATATTGTAGGGTACACACTCTAATTACAAATATCTCTCTTAATAATTTTCCATCAGACCTATATTTTGGGAGTTATTTGAGAAAACCCAGAACAAGTCAAAAAATTTGGCAATTTTTCCAAGATGACGTCGCACGTGGAGGTGTTCCGAGTTGGAAAACTTGAGGTTTTCAACACAATGCCAACCTATACAACATCAAAAAATCGCTACTACCCTAATTTTTGTTTTCATTACTGACAGTTTGACAGATATTTCTGGTACTGATTATTTTCATTTACGTATGTCTTCAGGAATTGTAATCTTTTATCCACAATATTTTGTAATTCAGTTAGACCCCTTCTTGGGTTATTTTTTTGCCATTTAAATCCAATATTGTCTGAGGCTATATTCAGGGATCCGTTTACAACATTTAAAAAGTTTATCATATTTCAGATTCTGCTACAAAGAAATATGATCATTTACTAATAATTAAATGTCGCACTATAAATTTAACTTCGAAATGAGTATTCTCAATTTTTATACAACTTATGCATCACATTTTGAATTCCACAGTGCCAGGTTTTGTATGACTTTGTTTTTTGTGTAAAGTGATTATTTCTCGCAATTGGTATGAAATCGATTTTACTGTGCCGATACGTAGATCCAGGGCACTTGGCAGTCTCTAAAAATATGCATAATAAATTGTTTTTGAACTACACAAAAAACTAAATTGCCTCACGAACTGCTATTAAAAAAATAGACGGTTCACCATTATCTCTTTCTTGTTCAAAAAATGTGATCAAACTAGCAACAACTTACCTAGCTATGATGCCTAAATGAATCCCGTTCATTACTTTTGATGATCGGAGTTCAGAACTGTTTGAAGCAAAAACCAACCAAATATCAATGTATAAAGATGGAAAAATGCACGAGGTTATCGACACAAACTAAACAACGAATGACACATAACTTGAAATATAAAGGTCGTTATATTTACAGTAATTTCGGTACAAATTTAATGAAATTAAACTTTTCCGGCATCGATTAATCATGCATAACCCTGACGCAAAAAGAATTACACCCACAAATTCAGTTGCATGAGTAAAGTACACAAGTTAATAAAAACAACTCGGAAGCTTTCTTAGTTTTTACTTAAGCCAAGACGGCCCTTGTTTTTCAGATCTAGGTTATAGACTAGTGTTTCTTCCTGATGCCGTCCAGATTTAGAACGACAAAGTACGGTAGTTTTTAGATATAGGAAGGTACAAACATATGAAAGGGAATCACTTTACCAAACTTAACTCCATGCACATCAGACCTCGTCAAAAACCAATAGTAAAGCCCCCTCTTTTAAGAGGCTTAATTCCAACGAGCATTCATAACCCATCATTTTTTTCCATGGTCTCACAGCCAAAAGCGCTAACTACAGCTACATTCTTTTCTGGAACGCTTGGGAAGATATAATTGTGAAACATATACGTAGAAACTTAAATTAAGAATAATAAAGGAAGACTTTCTTATGCTGGATTTAAAATGCCCTAAATTTAAATATTAAAATAAAATGTAAAGCCAAAAATAAGGCGCAACATCAACATACAATATTCTGGTATAAAATTGTTGGCAGCATAGCGTTTGCTTATTATTCTAACGGAAACTGTAACATAGGTTATTGTACAGTATTGTAGTGGCAAACATCTGCATAAATAGTTAGTACATGTGTAACATCGCAGATGATGTGGTCTATTTAAAAATCGCGAGAAGCATATATGCTCACTATTTACTAATAGCAACTTTTTATTTGGTGAACTTTACCCATACATAATTATTTAATGACTGATAGTTTTTAATATAAATTATTATAACTAGGATTTAATGTTCTAACACAACTAATATATGGGTTTAGTAAACTATGTGCAGTGTGTTATCCGTTACTCTAATAAATTTGTTTTGTTGAATATGTTTATCTTTATCTTCTACTAATATAGGAGAAAGTCCACCACCTTTACCAAGAAGTGAACCGCCAAGTAATAGCCAAGTGACTCTTCGACATCATACTGTAGAAACCAGCAGCAATGATCTTCATGGTTAGTTATAATTAGTGTTAGTCCTGCATGTGGAGTTTTACATATATGGTGTTTGTTTGTCTTTTTTTGGGCTTCTGAAAATATTTAATAATAAATATATAAATATTTTTATCATTTGTTTTTCATGTTTTAGGTTATGGTGATACAAGTACCAGCTCTTCGAAATCTGATTGGCAGTCAACTTCTCCAGCAACACGCTCTGCTAGTATACAATCTAATGATCAGAAAAAATCTTCTCGAATTATGGATTTGTTTAGGAAAAAACGCCATTCCCATATGTAATGTGTTGGGCATGATAAGTAAACCTACACATATGATTCTGTTACTTTTTTTAACAAGTACCAAAAGTATTGAGGCATCTACTTATATAATAATTGTACCTAGTTAGTTTAAGCAAAGATTGTAAATAGTTTATATGTTGGTAAATTTATTAAATATGCTGTAAGAGAACTTTAAATATATTTTACTGTATAATCTTGTTACACAAATATATTTTTTGAAACTATTTTTAATGATTCATTTGGGTTTTCATTCTGCAATTAAATGTTGGAAATTTAAATAACTGGAACAACATGCTGAGAAATCAGAAGGTGAGTTCAGTGGTTACTTAAAAACTCTAGGAATTATACTGACGAACAGCTATTTAAAGTGCAAACTGTGCAGTGAAGTATGCTTTAACTCCCTCACACGTTCCGTATAATTAGCGTCTGTGTTCTTTAAAGTGTAGGCTTCAACAACATTTCATTGCAGGAATCTGGACAAAACAGGTGAATGACTTACGAACGGGCTTTACATTTAGACATTTTGTGCTAAAGTAAGTAAATCTGTAAATGTATAATGCGATAAATGGTGTTCTAATTAATGGGTGGTTTCCCATGACAAAATGTTTAGCAATTAAAAATGTTAAACCAACCTAGTTAGGGGGCAGAAATAAGTATAATTAACCATACGATAAGGCACACAAAATAATGATGTATCTCTGGTATTATGCAGTGGTATCCTAAGGCTAATCAGACTAAGTTTCCTGCCAAAACTTTATACAAAACCAAAAGGTCATTATAATCACGTAGGGTTTCCAGGAGTAGTAATTGCAAAACCTGGCGAATCACAATTAAATTTACTGAATACAGATCCAGTATTATATGCACAAAATCGTAGGAACCTATTCTGCACTGCCTCAAGAGTTCGAATGTGTACATTATAATGGGGAGACCAGATCGGAAAGGCATACATAAGTATACTCCGAACGTAACATAAATACAATGTTCTAATCGCTGTTACTGAGAGGTCCCGCACATGTCTAGAAATGAATCCTAATGCTCTTAGGAATTTTAATGTGATAGTATTAATTACCAGGAACAAAAGATACCTTGCTATCAAAATAAACACCCAGATCAACACTTTTCAAATGTGCTCCATTGATAAGAGTATACATACTTAATGGGGTTTCTAAAAGATGAGAAAGTTATACTGCAGCATTTGAAAATATTAAGAAACATCCCATTGTTCTCGCACCAATTAGAAAATGAATCGAGTTCTTTGTGAAGCTCACGACAATCAGATTCACTCCCAACTACCCTTAACAGTTTACAATCGTCAGTAAATAGCAAGAACTTGCTGCTGGGAAGAAACAAGCCAAGGTCATTTACAAATAAGTAGCAGGGGCCGTAAGTGTGACCCCTGTGGCACTCCAGATAAAACTTTCATAGGTGCTAAAATAAAATTTTTAATCTTTACCGACTGTGACCTGCCACTGAGATAATAAATCTTTAGCCATTCAAGTAAGTAATGTGGAAATCCTATGGCTTTCAATTTTCCTAACAATATGGAATGGTTGACTTTATCGAAAGCTTTAGAGAAATCTGTATATATTGAATCAACCTGCAACCCATGCTACAAAGCAGTGGTAATTGTGTTTTGATAGAGTAGTAGGTTAAAAATTGTCGATCTTTTCTGAATGAACTCGTACTGGTTATCAGATATTAATTTTCAACAATACCAATTTAACTACACAATTAGTAACCTTTCAAGTAGTTGAGGTATAGAAGACAACAGACATATTGGCCATATTCCCTTTATTACCATTTTTAAAAATGGGTATGACATAACTTGTACTCCACATCCATGGAAATTTTTGAAGTTTCAATGTCGAGTTCAATACGAGTTGAAGTGCTTTACACAAAGTAAAAATACACTTCTTTAGAAAAATAGGTGGAATCCCGTCAGGACCCGTTAACAACCTATCAGGATACCATTGAATACCTTCTTCATGCAAAACTTGGAACCCTTAAAACAAATTCCTGTGCATCTGCAAGAATATCTAATAAAATTTCTCTTACCGATTCCCAAAATGTAATTCTTAACTCTACAATCGACAAATTTCGTAAACTTAATACCTCTGAACTTGGTTGCGTTACTACTGCAACACATGTTATCTCTACAGGTAATGCCCTCCCTTTTAAGCAACGTCAATATCCGTTATCACCTGCATTACAAAAGCATTTATTTCCGAAATAGATAAAATGTTAGAATCTGGTGTTATCTCTCCCTCAAATTCACCATGGATGTCTCCCGTATTATTAGTCCGTAAGAAAAATGACGAATGGCGTGTTTGTATTGATGGCAGAAAGCTGAATTCTGTAACTGTCTCTGACGCTTACCCTCTACCTAGAACTGACTCGATTTTAAGCCGACTTCGAAATGCAAAATTTATCTCATCTATCGACCTTAGACAAGCTTTTTATCAGATACCCCTCGACTTACCTTCCCGTCCTAAAACTGCTTTTTGTGTTCCAGGCCGAGGTCTTTTCGAATATAATTTTTTGCCATTTGGTCTCTGTAACGCACCACAAACCTTACAACATACTATGGATCAAATGTTAGGTCCTATCTTACATCAAGAACGTGCCTTTGTATTTTTAGATGATATTTTAGTTATCTCAAGTTCCTTTGACGAACATATCGCCACATTAAATGAAGTTGCAGAATGCCTAAATGCAGCAGGTTTTAAGATAAACTGGGAGAAATGTCAATTTTGTTGTTCATCCCTTACATTTCTTGGTTTTATTATCGATGGAACTGGTCTACGGGCAGATCCTGCTAAAGTCGACGCTATTACTAAATTCAGAACACCAAAAACTGTTACCGAAATCAAACGTTTAATTGGAATGATTAGCTACTATCGCATCTTTTTACCCAATCTTTCAACTATATCTGCACCAATTACCGCTTTAATTAAAAATAAAAAGAAGTCGCAAACTATCGAGTGGAATTTAGAATCTCAACAGACTTTCAAACAAATTAAAACGTTAATCACTTCAGCATCTATCTTAATCTAGCCCAATTTCGATAAAAAAATTTATATACAAACCGATGCCTCACTTACTGGTTTAGGTGCAATGTTGTTCCAGGTAAGCAATGGCTTAGAACACCCAATCGCCTATGCAAGTCGCGCCTTAACTTTTGCCGAACAAAAATACTCAGCTACCGAACGAGAATTATTGGGAGTTATATTTGGCATCAAAAAATTTAGAGGAAATGTTGAAGGTACACATTTTACCGTAATTACTGATTGTGCAGCCCTCACATGGCTAAATAACTTAAAACAACCCGCAGGTCGTTTGGCAAGATGGAACTTGCGTATCTCTCAATTCACCTTTGATGTTAGGCATAGGCCTGGCAAATTAAATATCGTACCTGATGCCTTATCTCGTGATGTCGTTTCTCTTAACCTTCCAAATCTAATTCCCGATACTTGGTATCTTAATATGATTAAAAAAGTTTTTGAAAATCTCGATAAATTTCCTACCTTTCGTGTAGCCAACAATAGATTATATAAATTTGTAACTTCTTCACCTCACAAAATATATAACATCCCTGAATGGAAACTTGTGGTCCCTACCGCTAACCGCAGTGAAGTGCTTAAATTATGTCATGATGATCCCATAGCTGCTCATCTTGGTGTTACAAAAACTCTCGCTAAAATATCTGAATTATATTATTGGCCCAAACTTAAACAATCTGTTTGTCGTTATATTAGGAACTGTAAAATTTGTGGTTCTCATAAGAGCTCACAAGCAGCTCGTTCTGGCTTAATGGGTAACTTTAAACGTGTATCTTATCCCTTTCAATTAATTTCGCTTGACTTATTAGGACCTCTCCCCCGATCGAAAAGAGGTAACCAATATCTTTTAGTTGTCACCGATTGGTTTTCTAAATTTGTTATGGCGCAACCCTTACGTAAAGCTACATCTGCAGCTATAATTAAATTTCTAGAGCAAAATGTATTTCTTATCTTCGGTGTTCCTCAGATTATTCTTTGTGACAATGGGGCACAATTTATCTCTAAAGATTTTCAAAATTTCGTTAAGAGTTACAAAGTACAAAAAATTTGGTTTTACGCAAAATACCATCCTCGAGTAAACCCTACCGAAAGAGTAAATAGAGTTTTAATTACCGCTATCTCTTCCTATATTGATTCAGACCTTACTACATGGGATGAACATATTTTTAAAATTGCTCAAGCTTTGCGTACATCTAAACATGAAGCAACCCAATTCACTCCGTCATTTCTTGTTTTTGGAAGATATACCCCAATTGATGGGAGTTATTATGGTTTAGTTCCTGACGATACTAACGTAATTGAATTTGACGATAAAGTACGCTGGGACAAAGACCAACAATCATTACCTTCTATCTTTAACGACGTTAGGAAAAATTTGTTAAAAGCTTACGAAAAGAGTAAGGACCATTATAACTTACGTAAACGAAATGTTTCCTTCGCCTTGGACGAACAAGTTTGGAAAAGGAATTATGTCTTATCGGATGCATCTAAGAAATTTTCTTCAAAATTAGCCCTGAAATTTATTCTTTGTAAAGTCACCCGTGTCGTTAGTCCACTTATCTACGAACTTCAAGACGCTGAAGGAAAACGCCAAGGCAGGTGGCATATTAAAGACCTTAAGCCATTCTCTGCTGACCCAAATGCTACTTAAGTTTTTCACGTTCCATTCCCCTCACGATTTACGTAATATTTTTTGTTCTCACCATCAATTAGTATCTTCAATTACTTATTCCTTCTCTGATACAGCTACCTTTTATATGCTTAACTTATTTACCTTAAACCTTTTTGCATCTGGTTGAATTTTCCTTAAATTTACCGTTACTTATATATCGCTTTATTCTCTAGACCCCCCAGTATAACTCTGTCGTTTCATTTAATTAATCCTCGAACTTTTCCTATAGCATAGTATTTGCTTTTTAGTATTTATCTTACATCGTTTAATTGTGTGGTAATTGTCATAACTTTGGTTGTAATAACTCATTGAATTTTTATGATTGGTTTGAGCTGATGTTAGAGTGGATGCTTTCTTCTTTGGGCTCAACAGGAGCCTCGGCCTATGCCATTGTAAGAAATAGTTCATCTTTGCAGTTGCAAAAAACTAGGATTTTCTATTCCATGTGTTTTTCCTCTGAATTATTACAGTCGCCCACATTATCCTAGACAATTATTTCCTTCTTTTCCTACTAAATCACCATAACTTATAAACCTTTTTTTTATTGTTTTTTATTGAACTTCGTGGTGAGGTGCTATCGCTTCTTGTGGATATCTTATTAAAATCTCGGTTGTTTTAGCATATTGGGACAGTGTGTCTGTATTTAATTGCTTATAATTAGGCATCTTTGTGTGTTTATGGTGTTACCGTTTTAAAAAATTACCTTAAAACAGTTTGTTTTGTGTGAATGTATCTGTAGTGATACTTTTAAGTTGTTTGTCAACTTTTGTCTGATTCTCTTATCGTAGTGGATGCACTCGTTAGGAAAATGATTGTACTAGTTCTCTTAAGAGTCTAGTGAATTTTTTAACTTATGATATACCTTAACTCGTCAGATTAATATCGCAGGTGGTCCTTCAGACCAATCTGTGTTTTAACAGGGACAACTCTACCTTCTTTCGGACGCTTGTCCAAAAACTCTACTTTTTCGTATCCTGCTGTCTCCGTTTCTGCCTTATCTTTCTTTCGGTAAACCTGTTCTCGTCCCGGAACACCCGTCTACCACATAAGAGTGATTTTTCCTTCACTCCGGGCTACTGACTACATTGGCTGGTTAAGTAGTGTTTTGCTATCCACCTTTTCTGTCTCTTTAGCTCAACGCGAGCCCTTCCTCTATTTTTTCTTCTACCTGTAAGTGCCTCTTATGCATTCCAAATACCTACCTCCCTCTTTCTACCGTTCCTATTTCTACTGCCTTTTCATTTCCGTTAGTCAACGTGTGGTTGCGCGGGGGGTTTTCACAGACACCTGGACCACGTCTCTGGGAATCTTTCGTGAGATCATGCGTTGCCGCTGTCAGCGCATATGGGCGCTAACTGTGAATATATGTATGAGTGTGTGAATGTGTGAAGGTATGTGGATATATATCGTGTGGATGTCGTGTGATTACCTCACCGATATCAATTAACGCCGGGTGCAGGGATGCACCCAAATGCTTTTGCCGGTCCCTCGTACCGTTTATTGCAAACGGGCCTGCTTCACAGGTTGCTCTTTTTAGGGTATACGAGAAATTCCCATTTTACGGCTCCACGGAGTCACTCTATCGTTATCTTATCTATTATCTTTGACAATAACTTAAGCTCAATATCGTTATCTTATCTATTATCTTCGATAACAACTTGAGATCTTGTTTTATCTTTTTACCTTTCTAACGTTTGGTATTTATGACCAGACGTGGGAATTATTTTTCTTGAATATTAAGTGAAAAAGCTAACCTGATGGTAGAATTGTAATTTGTTAGGTTAGCAATGTAAGGATTTAGTAAGGTGGTACGTTTGGTAAATTTGTTGATTCACAACCATGTCATGGACAAGTTTTGATGTGTATTGTTTATTAAACCAGAGTACCAGTAACTAAAAATTTGCTAGAGTGTAGAGTAACTCACTCTTTTGAACATTTTTAAATTTGGGCACTTTTTTGCCAACAAAGAAACAGTTTTGAGGCAACGCTCATGTGCGTCTGCACTTAGGAAACTCTAATTTTAGCTTTAGGTTAGTATATAGGTTAGGCGACTTGTCGCATTTGTTTTATTTTAAGTAGTGTTTCATGCTCCCCGACAAATTTGTGCTGTCGATTATAACTGCGCCACATTAAAGACTCGTGTGTGCACTTTTCTGTTTCCTGGTAATCCGGAAGACGTGTTATCGGTCGAAAAAACCAGGTGGCGCCTCAAATAAACATTTTGTAGGATTTAAGTTAGGATTTATGTAGGGTGGTTAGGATTTAGATTTTAAGATGTTACTGTGCTAACAGTCTTTTTCTTTTTTTTAAGTTTTTTCTTTTATGGCTTTGTCGCGATTGTTATGTGCCAAAAATTTTGGCACTAGACATTTTTAATTAAGTTTTAATATGTGAGGATTTCGCGCCATAAATTTAAAAGGCTTGTTGCGCGTATTTCCGTCACTTCAGAAGTGCGTTGCGCGAGATTCGCGTCAACGCGTGTGGGGAAAGAAAGAAGTGGGGAATTTCTGAAAGACGTGTAGGGACTTGGCTCCGAAACGCGAAGAAGAGTAGTTGGTCTGGTATCTTATCGTATCTTTTTGTTATGTAGATCCCTTTTTTCTCTTATCTGTGATTTTCGTTCCTTATAAACCCGTTCCTGTCGTTCCCTCTACATAGGAAGAAGATATTAAATTTGGATGCAACCTGGCTTAGGAGATCCACGACCCGAGAGATATTAGCGAAGCCACGGCGCGGCCTTCATGAAGTAATCCTGTAGGAAGCCGCGACCATCATGGAGTGATCCTGAAGGAAGCTCTACTTGTTCACGTAAGTGCCCCCTTTGGGGGTTTTTTTTTAAATTTATTTCCTTTATAATTTGTGAAATTGGTAAATTGTGTCGCCCTAATTTGCATATTGACGTCATCGAAATTTGCGCGTCAATCTTCACATTATGTAATATCGTTACCAACTGTCTTTTGTGACGCGTGTACCGCGTTTACGAGACTATAATAACTTATTTAATATAAAAGCAAAATCTATTTGAAACTGTATACATTAATTGTTACTTTAAAATTCTGAGTATTGTTAACTATTAAAGTAAGACCATGCTGATGCTGAAAATGTCACTATCGGACATATTTTGTGTCAAAGTACAAATACAACCTTTAACAATGCGGTATAGACGTAACTCATGCAATATTATGTCAAAATCAACAAACATAATGTATCCTAGCAACGGTCTCACAGATGTCTTTGTTGAAATAATTTATCAAATTATATAAAAATTAAAATGATTTGACACTTATTTATATTTACTAACCGATTGTGAGTAATAGTATATTATTCAACATACTAGGCGAAACAGGGGAACACGGGAAGCTATCTTAGCTCTGAGGGTGATAATGGAGAAAACAATAGAAAAAGGGGAAAGCGTGTATATAGGGTTTGTAGATCTGGAAAAAGCATTTGACAATGTAAAATGGAAAAAAATGTTCGAAATACTCAAAAAGATTGGAATGAGTTATAAGGATAGACGGATAGTACATAGCTTATACAAAGAACAAACAGGAGTAATAGAAATAGAGCAGGAACGTAGAGAAGTAAACATCAGGAAAGGGGTGAGACAGGGATGTTCCCTATCCCCACTAATTTTTAACTTGTACATTGAAGAGGCAATGAATACTGTCAAATGCAGGAAGACATTTGGAATTAATATGCAGGGACAAAAAATTGATATGCTTAGATTTGCAGATGATATAGCGGTATTAACATCTAGCAGGGAAGAGTTAGAAGCTGCTCTCAATGAAATGGAAACGGTTCTAACAGAGAGATACGGTATGAAAATTAACAAAAGTAAAACTAAAGTACTACAGTATTGCCCGAAATAAACAGTACTGAAATTGTAATTGTTTTGTATATTTAAAAAATACATATTATTGACACTTTATTATATGTTCTAAATGTGCACCTCCTCGTTCGAGACAGACTTCATAACGATGTTCTAAGTTTCTGGTCATGTTATTGAATAAGGGTTGTCTCAGGGCTGCGAAGAAGACTCTAACGGCATCCTTTAATTCATCGATGGTTTGTGGTGCCCGTTTGAAAACGGCATTTTTAGCCATGCCCCAAATGTATGCGTCTAGAGGTGTGAGGTCTGGAGAATGTGAAGAATAAGGGAAGTCAGTAAATCGTGATATGAATTTGCTTGGAAAATGTTCTTGAAGAAATTGACGAATTGCGGCAGCAGTATGGCAAGTTGCCCCGTCCTGCTGAAAAATTGGTTTCGAAATGCCAAGTTACGTGCACGACAGAATTGACGTAGATCAGGGATAAATCGTGTTAAAATTTGTCTGTACCTCTGTTGATTAAGTGTGACTTGCCTACCATTCTCTTCGATAAAGTACGGACCAATGATTCCGTGTCCGGAAACAGCACACCAGACACTCACTTTTTCACTATGTAAAGGAACCTCTTGAACCTCATCGGGTCTGGCAAAGCCCAGAAATCGATTTGTGCGACGATTCACATAGCCTGACAAGTGAAAATGTGCTTCGTCTGAAAACCAAACATTTTTCAAAAATTCAGGATTTTCATACTGTAACGCGAGAATTCTGGCGCAATATTCCACTCTACTGCGATAATCCCGAGGACGTAGTTGTTGATGTACCTGAATCACATACGAAAATGTACCCAGCTCTTTCAGGATTCTTTGAAAGGAAGTTCTTTTTAAATCAAGTTGTAACGCTGTCCTTGCCTGGCTGACTTTCGGATTTTCTAAGATTTGCTCAAAAACACGTTCATGCATGGTTATTGTTGTTGTTAACTGTCCTGGGACGCCCCGAGTTTCCTTTTCGTTGGCACAATACACTACCTGTATTTCTAAACTTTTCAATAACCTTCAAAATTACAGCATTACTTGGAGAACGTTTATTAAACCTTTATGTGAATTGATCAGGCACGTATAGCAAACTTGCACCATTACGTCGGCCGATTCCGTATGAACGAAAATAATGCTCTACCAGAAACACTTTCTCCTCTGTACTTAACACCATTTTTAACAATTAGGCCCTACTAATTACTTGTTTGAGGTTTACTTGACAGGTCTATACTAGCTAACTTGAGTGTGACAGCGCACGCATAAAAACACCGCCAACTTAGTTTCAGTACTGTTTATTTCGGGCAATACTGTAGTATGCAAAGGAGGGAAAAATAAATCAAAAACAAGAATACAAATATGCAACACGATCTTACAAGAGGTTAAAGATTTCTGCTACCTAGGAAGCCAAATAACGCAAGATGGGAAAAGCACAAAAGATATAAAACAAGATTAGCACAAGGTCGTGCTACATTTAACAAGAAAAAGCAACTACTGTGCTCAAAGACCACAAACATAGAAACAAGGAAAAGATTGCTCAAAACATATGTGTGGAGCACAGCACTGTATGGCTGTGAAGCCTGGACAGTGGGAGAAGCGGACAAGAAAAAGGTAGAAGCCTTTGAAATGTGGTGCTATAGACGTATGATGAAGATACCATGGACAGACAAAGTTAAGAACGAAGAGGTACTAAAAATGGTAGGGGAAGAAAGAAATATGTGGAAAACAATAAAAAATAGGAGAGATAGGATGATAGGCCACATACTACGGCACGAGGGACTAGTGCGGAATATACTAGAAGCAGAGATAGGAAAAAAGAGAAGAAGAGGTAGACCTAGGTTAGACTACTGCACACAGATAGTGAAAGATGTAGGCTGTAGGAGTTTCAGGGAAATGTGTAGGCTAGCTCAGAAGAGAAATCAATGGAGGTACGCATCCAACCAGTCCCAAGATGGATAAATTAATGACGAAGAAAGCAACTGCACTTAAACATGATATTTATTATAAGCAACTACAAGCATTGGAGGGGCAATATTGGCGAATAATGGTAATTGCATAAAAGCATTTACTGGAAAACTATTATTTCGGCAAATGTCTAAGTGTTGGGGGATCTTGGCAGCCACAGGTTGCTTAACCCCCTTCAATAAATCTCAGTGAAATAGGGCATAATATTAGAAAACAATATAAGGGGAACCGAGCTGTATTGCTGTGTGAGAATTTCAGGTAACTATGTAGGTTAGGTTTAGAAAAGAAATAAGTGCAGGTACATGTCCAACCAGTTTTAAGACGGGAAACTGTTACGTGCCATTGCCACTTAAACATTGTTTTAGGTTAGTTTTTGGTGTACGGAAGTTTCCCGCCATATTTTCAAATACGCGAGACGCGGGAATTTTTAAATAGACTAGGCGGTGCTACCGATACGTCAGAGTAGTGAGCTTGCGCAATGTGCTTATCCCTAGAGGGGTAGAGCAATACTAGACAAAGGGTGGGGACAAAGTGGTGAGAGGTTTGGGTGACGCCCTGAATCGTGGCTGTTTTGCCCGAATTTTCAAGGAGTGAAGTGTTCACCTCGGAGGTATCGTATCGTAGCTTTTACCTATGTAGATTTCCCTTGTTAATTATCTTTTGTTGTTGTACCTTCTACCTTTTTTTCCGTCATTCCCTGCGTAGGTAAATTTATAGCAACCTTCGGCAATGGACCCTAGACGACCCTGATGTTCATGCTCCGCCAACATCCTCGGAGCAGAGGCCTACCATAGAGCAACTTCATGCCGGATGTCGGATTTCCGGGGTGAGTAATACCGTGTTTAATTTGTTCACGAAGATGAACTTTTGTTAAGTGTTTATTTAATTTTATATTTCTGATTATTGCGTAATATACCTTTTTATCGGTGACGTCATAGCGGATGGCCGCGCCAAAATCTGTAAAAGGTTTGCGCTTTCCTCCGCTAGAGGCGTCACTCGCTTGATTCATTGCGTTGCGCGATGTATCTTGTGAACTTTGGTAACTGTATTACCGACTTTTAAGAACTATCTATCACCATATAAATGTGTAATACTTTGTTAACTGTTTTACCGACCATATAAACTATCACCGGTATAGTGTAATAAAACCCAATGACGAAAAAATAAGCTCAGATAAATCTGATGATTTTTATAAACAACTAGTTGTTTGTTGTAAAATATCTGCAACTAATGTTGACTGTGCGGAAAGATATATTGGAAAAAATATTAAATCAGTAAATGTTCAAGTGCTGGGGGAACTTGGCAGCCACAGGCTGCTTACCCCCCTTCACAACCACTGAATGTCGGAAAAATAGGGTATATAATTGTAAAACAATAGAAGGTGACCGAACTGCATCTAACAAGAAAGAACGGCGCCTATGATGAAAGACAACAAACATAGAACAAAAAGTTGTTGAAAGCGTATGTGTGGAGCACAGCACAGACAGTATGCCTACGAAACACGAGCAGTCTGAAAAGCAGACAGAAGAACAGTAACGGCCTTTGAAATGCCGTGCTTCAGATGTTTGAGGATGGACAGACAAAGGTAATAACAAATAGGTTATAGAAACAGTAAGGGAACAAAGGATATCTTTGGGAAAAAAATATGAGAAATAGAAGGGCAGAATACGTTCTAAGGCATTTTTGGGGAATAGCATAGGATATATGACAAGCAGAGATAGGAAAAAGAGGTGGATGTAGACCTAGATCAGATAGCGATAGATGCAGACTGTGCAAATTTTGGGGAAATCTGTAGGTTAGTTCAGAATAGGAAACAATGATGGTACGCGTCTAACCAGTTTCAGGACTAAAGACCCAATGATGATGACGGTAATGTAGGCAATAACTCACGCAGATGAAGTTTGCGGCACGAGCCGAAGGCGAGTGCCGTAATTCATCAAGTGAGTTATTACCATTACCGTATGTTGAATACTATACTTTATCTACGACTATAAGCACAGTAACAAGTTTTAATAAACACATGTAATCAAGATTATTTAAAAAAAATTATAGTACAAATTTGTTTGACATTACGTAAATGTCAATGAGCATGGCTACTTTGATATTTTTGGTAGGTAATTAAATAGAAATATAAGCTGGAAGCGTGAGTTATTATAACTCACGCTCATAACTCACGGTGTTTAATTATGAACACTATTACTTGTTCAAAAGTATATGAATAATGGTCTTATAACTAAATAGGAGTAGATAAAATAGTATACATACCTCGCGGGAAGAATCATTACAGCCTCGTGCCTATAGCTACCCTCGGCGTTGCGCGCCTCGGGCATTTAACCAGCACTCTGCTGTAATGATCTACTTCCCTGCTCGGTATGTAATATACTAATTCAACAACCCCTAACCTAGTTGTTTTGTTTATAATGGATATGAAATAGTAAAGAATATTTATTTGATATGCGACGCCACCTTGGGGTCGTTGCGTGAACTGATACGTTAAATTAAGATTCACTGGCAAGAGCACCATATAAAAGCCGGTAATAAAACCTGTAATGAAGGTGTTGAAACATGGAACTCCAAATTTATTGTTTTTAATGGCTGTAAATCCAGAACTGTTACAAATGTAGGAGCACCAAGAAATGTTGCGTGATAATACAAAATGCGAAGATCTTTTACTTTAATTTATGATTCAAAATATGTAGAAACATTAGGTTACCGGTAGTGATGGAGAACAAGTTTTGATGAACGTATTTTAGTGTAAAATGCAATTACTATACAAATTAGTTTAGTACAAAATAGAACATATCTCCAGTAGTTTCTTCGTAAACATGGCACATTTAATTGACAGTGATTAAGCGTGGACTAAGCAGTTGAAATCACACTATATCAACAATGTTGACTAGCTGCCACTTGTTTTGTTTGTTATAGTCTAGGGTATAACCATTATAGTCCCGCGCAACTGTTATGAGCCACTACGACAGTTGGCAACACATACTAAAACGTACATAATATTGCACAACAACATAATACGTCATAATTGCGTCTCAAATTGTATCACATACCAAAAATGTTTACAGTGATACAAGAGGCGCCTTAAAGAAAAGGATAAAATGTACTCACTTAAAATGTGGAACTCTCCACGATTTTTCGGTTATTCTTGCGCAGGAGCCATGTTCATCTTCGTGGATCTCGGTGTTGTTAGCCGTGGGTTGGGTTATGCCGTCGTTGAAGTCAGATTTTACGTCTTCCCTCTTCTTTGTTCGTAGGTAGAGCGAAGGAATAAGGTAGGAAACGATAGAAGGTAGAGATACGATAGAGGAACCTACATTCCAAGAGAAAGGACAAAAAAAACACAGGCACACGTCACTGTTCGACGTCTCGTTGGCTAATCCCCGTCGTATCGGAAACCACGCACTTACTTTCTCACTCCACGTCTGCGCATTCTCTTGCGCCGACGCAACTGTCCGAAGTGACGGAAATTTAACAAGTCTATTTTTAAAATATTGGCGCGATTTCAGTCACATATTTATAACTTAAACCAAAAATGATACATAGCCGATTTTCGGCATGTAACAATCGCGACAAAGCCATAAAAGAAAAACAAATCTTAAAAAAAGAAAATGACTATTAGCACGGTAAAAGCTTAAAATCTAAATCCTAACTAGCCTACTTATACTCTAACTTAAATTCTAGAAATTTTTTATTTTAGGCGCCACCTGGTTTTTTCAACCGATAACACGTCTTACGATTTACCAGGAAACGGAATGTGTTGCCCCATTGTTTATGAGCTACATTTATAAATGCACACACGAGTCTTTAATGTGGCGCAGTTATAATCGACAGCACAAATTTGTCGGAGAGCACGAAACACTACTAAAACAAGAATAAATGCGACAAGTCGCCTAACATATAAACTATTTCTATAGCTAACATTACAGTTTTCTAAGTGCATACGCACATAAGCATTGCATCTCAACTGTTTTTTCTTTGGCAAGAAAATGCCCAAATTTCAAAATATCCAAAAGAGCAAGTTACTATGCACTTTAGCAAATTTTAATGTAGTGGTACTCTAGCTTAATAAACAATACACATCAAAACTTGTTTATGACATGGTTGTGAATCAACAAATTTACCAAGAGTACCATCTTACTAATTTCTTATATTACTAACCTAACAAATTACATTACTACCATCAGGTTAGCTTCTTCACTCAATATTCAAAAAATAATTCCTACATCTGATCGTAAATACAAAACGTTAGGAAGACAAAAAACGATAAGGCAAAGTCTCAAGTTATTATCAAAGATAATAGGTAAGATAAAAATATTAAGATAAAGCTAGATAACAATAGATAAATCCGAAACGTCCCAGCACGCTAAGGCACGCTAGGACTACATACATTAAAGATATAGCGTAGAATTCCCCAGCTCACCAAGCCGTTCCATCATCCATCCCAAAAATACAAGATAGAGTGGCTCCTTGAAGCCGTTATATAAGTAAAATAAAACATATAAGTCAAAAAAAATTCTAGGCTCTAACGAGTACATCCACTACGATAAGAAAATCAGATAAAAGTTGAAACAACAACTTAAAAGTATCACTACAGATACCTTCACACAAAAACCAACTGTTCCAAAGTAATTTTTAGAAACGGTAACGCCATAAACACACAAAAATGCCTAACTATAAGCACCTAAATACAACCATACTGTCCCAATATGCTAAAACGACCGAGAATTCGATAAGATATCAATAAAAAGCGATAGCACCTCACCACGAAGTTCAATAAAAAAGAACAAAAAAAAGTTTATATGTTATGATGACTTAGTAGAAGGGGAAGCAAGTAATGATATAGAATAAAGTGGGTGACTGTAATAATTCAAATGAAAAACGCATGGAATAGAAACTCCTAGTTTTTTGCAACTGCGAATATGGACTATTTCTTACAATGGCATAGGCCGCGTCTCCTATGTGAGTCCAAAGAAAAAAGCATCCACTCAAAACATCAGCTAAAACCAATCATAAAAATTCAATGAATTATTGCAACCAAAGTTACGACAATCATCACAAAATTAAACGATGTAAGATAAATGCTGAAAACAAAATAATCTGTTGTAGAAAAGGTGCGAGGATTAATTAAATGAAGCGACAAAGTTGTACTGGGGGACCTAGATAATAAACGGATATGTGGCTAGCAATAAATTCAAGGAAAAGTCAACAAGTAGCAAAAAGATATCTAGTTTAAGGTAAATAAGTTAAACGTGTAGAAGGTAAGTGCTGTATAAAAAGGAAAAAATGTCTGAATAAAGTTAACTGACTCATAGCAGAGGCAAAAAACATTAGGCAAACCGTTAAAAAAATGAAACGTGAAAATTTTTGGATGTACGCAAAGCTTAAGCGATTTTAAAGATATGTTCATTCCACCTAGTGTGGTCTGAATCAATATATGAAGACATAGCAGTGATTAAGACTCGATTTACTGATAAAATTGTTGAAGAACAAAAAAATATCTTGCAACGCATAAAATTGCTAGAGCGACAAACTTACCACGAGTCTCGTCTAGACTTATGTAATGCTGAGCGATCAACCCTTCATGAGTCTCGTCTAGATTAACATACTGCTGAACGACCAACTTCGACGACAAATCTCGCCTAGACCAAATAGTTCTTAAAATGCTGCGTGCAATATTGATATATCTAAAAAATGTGCTATCAAAACAAAATCATACTTGCTACACAAAAGCAATATTCTACGATACATGTATAGAAAAAAACAGTATTCCAAATTATTAAAATATTCCTTTTATATCGAGAGATTTATCAACAACCATCCTAGGGAAAGGGGATAGTAAATAAAGTTAAATGCAAAACATTATCATCAAGCTCATTATTGTAATGTTTAAGGAAGCAGATATAATGAAATCAAGTTTACTATAGTGTTTTAGAAGGTAAAAGGTAAAAATTCAGTTAATTGCGTAAGCTATATTTAGGGACAAAATTTTCTATAAGGAGGGATTTGTAACTTATAGTTGATTATTTAGATTGTAAGGGAACACTTTAGAATCAGAGTAAAGTAAGATAATATGAGTTATCTAAACGATGGCTTAATAGGTTAACCCAAAAACTAAAGAAATTTGAGGTTCAAAATAGTTATTTACCTAAATTAAGTGTATTTTTAAGGAGATTTTTTAATCATATAGCTATTTATCTATGACTAAAATACTTACATAAAGAATTAGTAATCCAAGCACATGTTAAAGTTAGGTTAAGGAAATTTGCTAAACATATTTGAAAGGTATACACTTTAGTTTCATTCTAAATTAGATTAAGTAATTATTCGAGGGAATTTAGAATACAAATACACTTTTTATAAAAGAAAAATGCCAATTAATTAAGTTAGGAATAACATTTATGAAAGGTAAATAAACACGGTTCAAACATGGCTGCATAAATGTTCAGATTGACATATCAGCTGTATTTAATGTCACTTCAACATAAGATAGATGTTGCCAGATTGCAATGTTGCCAGATTATATTTTTTCTATTTAAAACCCATTCAAAATTTTAAAAAATTATTTTTTATTATTTTTTGAGTGAACAAGACCCAATTTCTATAAAGACATTCAAAACTAACACCTTATAAGATAAATAAGAGGCGAAGACAAATTTCAACACAACGTTAGGCGTCACTGTTATTGTCAAGGGTATAACCGTTATAGGCCCGCGCAACTGTTATGAGCCACTACGACAGTTGGCAACACATACTAAAACGTACATAATATTGCACAACAAGATATTGCGTCATAATTGCGTCTCAAATTGTATCACATGCCAAAAATGTTTACAGTGCTCACTTAAAAATGTGGAACGCTTCACGACTTTGCGGTTATTCTTGCGCAAGAGTTGTGCTCATCTTCGTGGATCTCGACGTTGTTGGGCGTGGGTTGGGTTGCGCCGTCGTTGAAGCCAGATTTTACGTCTTCCTTCTTTTTCGTCGTAGGTAGAGCGAAGGAATAAGGTAAGGAACGGTAGAAGGTAGAAATACAATAGAGGAACCTACATTCCAAGAGAAAAGACAAAAAAGACACAGGCATACGTCACTGTTCGACGTCTCGTTGGCTAATCCCCATCGTGTCGGAAACCGCGCACTTACTTCCTCACTCCACGTCTGCGCATTCTCTTGCGCCGACGCAACTGTCCGAAGTGATGGAAATTTAACAAGTCTATTTTTAAAATATTGGCGCGAATTCAGTCACATATTTAAAACTTAAACCAAAAACGATACATAGCCGATTTTCAGCATGTAACATGTTGAAGTTCAAAATACGAATCCTCAAAATAACAAATGCCAATTCCTTTCTTCTGATTGGAGATTATTCGGCGGAATGACGCTAATTGGCGAGTATAGTGCACAATTTTAAAATGACTACTAACAAATGGAGTTGTTTTTATACCACGAAAATGTTTAAAATGAATAAATCCGCGAAAACGATCCACCAAAAGTTAAAAAAAATATTATGAACTTACTTCAGAGTAAGAATATTCCAACGAAGATGCATTTATTAAAATTGCAATTAAAAAGCAATTTCTTTAGTATCCAACTCTTATGTCATCCTTGATACGGTGAAGCCTACTGAAAGAACCATAATATGTTTGTCCCCTGACTATTGTAATTTAAATCTAATCGAGCTGATATGGGCACAAGTAAAAAATAATGTAGCAGCTAACAACACAACATATATACTTGCAGATGTTATAGTGTTTTTAAATCAAGATATATGCAGTAACTGCAGATTAATGGAAAGGTTGTGTTGATTAGCCATAATCTAGAAAAAAAAATGAATGAGTTTTAAATTGAATAATAGAAGATATTGTAACAAAAACTTTATTTGCAATACCAACAGTTTTTTATTTTCAAACTGGTTACACAAGCCTTTTTAGCAACTCGTAGTTACAATGAAATTCTCCAAAAGCTCCTACAATTATTCATCGAACTAATTGCTAACAGTACAAGTATTATCTTCTTAAGCTACTATACTAACTTCTAAATTACTATCGAAGCACTACAATTAACTATTCAAGTAATATAATTAATTTATATTGATAGGGCGATTTACATCAACATTAATTTATATCGACAGAGATTTATATCACATTTTTCAAAGCTTTAAACTATATCATACTGTAATCAAAGCTTTATATTAGAGCTAGAATGATAATCAAGCTGCAATTAGAACGGATCTCCAATACCCCCGACAGTAAGTATATACTTATTTAAAAAGTCCAGATTATTCTAACACACAAGAAATTATGCAAATGACATTCTCATTGTAATCCAAATAACCTTTAAATGCAAAACACTTGTAACTGTCAATCAAATTTATCCGAAAGGTGTATCGCCGCAAAGAACAATCAATCATACTTTGTGCACAAACTTTCGTTTATCTTCTAATGTAATCATTCTGGCCACAGACAGACGGATAGGTGTACAATATGATAAAAAAGTTTGCCATCAATTTTGGAGAGGAAAGTGCCAGTGAAAAGTTAACCAACTAGGAATTAACAGATGAAAATATGGACATCGATTGTTCAATACTTTAAATATAATTTTAATGTAATGCTAATTTCCACATTCTTTTGGTACGTACCCTACTCAAAATATTGTTAACTCTTATTTATGTAATTAAAAAGCATGCAATCATAGTAGTTATTAATACTAGAACGCTTGTTATAAGACAAAAATAAGATTTTCTGTGTGACAGTTTTAGTTTATTGATGTTTTTGTCAAATCTCATTTCTCTAATTTTTATACTAATCAAAATAGGTGTTTTATAGTTCATTAATTAACATCGATATAGTACCGATATCAAATGGTATTTTAAAGGCAATTTAATGATAGTATATCAAGATTGGTCATATAGTATAGTAATTTTCTTATTCTCTTGCATCTTGTACACAAGAAATAAAATAAATATATTTTCACTTTTGTATTTATTAGTTGTTTGTTTTGCAATGTTGTAGTATTATTGTAACGATAAAACATGTAAGGTTAAGAAATGCAGAAATACCAAGCTAACTGCAAACGCGGAAAGTAAGGTGATTCACATAGACAAAAAGTACATCGACATCGATTTTCTTTTTACAATTAAAAAAATTAAAATTTATAGTTAAACAAGCAAAAGAATAAATAAAAAGTTATTATTTAAACAAAGCAATTATACTCTACGGACAAATTGTGACGATTGATCCACGAAGTGCATATTTCATAGCTAACATGTAAGAAGCTAATCAGTAAAAGAACAGTTAAATCATCATTATTAAGTCTTCAGTCCGGGAACTGGTTAGACACATACCCTCTCTGTTTTCTCTTCTGAGCTACCGTACTCATTTCCCTGAAATTTACAGTTTGCTTCTTTCACTATCTGCGTGCATTAGTCTGATCTAGGTCTATGTCTACCTCTTTTTTCCTATCTCTGCTTGTAATACATCCCGCACTAGTCCCCGAAAATGTCTTAGAACGTATCCTGCCTTTCTATTTCTCCTTTTTTTTTGCTTTCCACAGATATCTTTATTCTCCTACTATTTCTATAACATCTATGTTCTTAACTTTGTCTGTCCATGCTATCATCCTCATACATTTGAAGCACAACAATTCAAAAAGCTTCTACCGTTTTTGTCTGCTTCTCCTACTGCCCCTATTTCATAGACATACTGTGCTGTGCTCCACACATATACTTTCAACAATTTTCTTCCTGTTTCTATGTTTATTGTTTTCGAACATAGCCACTGCTCTTCCTTGTTAGATGCAGTTTGATTCCCCTTCTATTGTTTACAAATATATAACCTTTTCCCTCTTAGTGTGAAGGGGGTTAAGCAACCTGCGGCTACCAAGATCACCCAACACTTGAACATTTGCCGAATTAATAGTTTTCCAATATATCCTTTTGCACAATGAACATTAGTTGAAAATATTTAAAAACCAACACCTGTAGTTGTTTGTAATAATCATCAGATTTAAGTGCAATTATTTTTTTGTCATTAGGTTTTCCGTCTCGAAAGTGGTTGGACGCTTACCTTCATTTATTTTTAAGCTAGCCTGCACATTTCCCCAAAATTCCCACAGCCTACATCTTTCACTATATGTGTGCAATAGTCTAACCTAAGTCTACCTCTACGTCTCTTTTTTTCCTATCTCTGCTTCTAATATATACCGCACTATTCTCTTGTGCCTTAGTGTGTGGCCTAATATCCTATCTCTCCTATTTTTTTACTGTTTTTCCACATACTTCTTTCTTCCCCTACCATTTCTAGCACTTCTTTGTTCTTAACTCTGTCTGTCCATGATATCTTCATCATATGTCTGTAGCACCACATTTTAAAGGCTTTTATCTTTTTCCTGACCACTTCTCCTGCTATCCAAGTTTCACAACCGTACAGTGCTGTGCTCCACACATATGCTTTGAGCAATCTTTGCCTTGTTTCTGAACACAGTAATTGCTTTTTATTGTTAAATGTGGCACGACCTTGCAGTAATCTTTGTTTTATATCTTTTGCGCCTTTCCCAACTTGCGTTATTTGGCTTCCTAGGTAGCGGAAATCCTTAACCTCTTGTAAGTTCTAGTTTCCTATCTGTATTCTAGTTTTATATTTATTTTCCCCTCCTTTGCATACTACTTCCTTAGTTGTATTTTTGTTAATTTTCATATCCTACATCTCTGTTAGTACTGTTTCCATTTTATTAAGAGTTGCTTTTAACTGTTCCTTGCTCGAATTAATACCGCTATATCGTTTCCAAGTTTAAGCATATCAATATTTTGTCCCTGCATAATAATTCTAAATGTCTTCTTGCATTTGACAGTATTCATTACCTGTTCGGGGTATGATTTAAAAATTAATAGGAATAGGGCACATCCTGGTCTTACCCATTTCCTAATATTTACTTCTCTACATACCTGCTCTAATTCCAATACCACTGTTTGCTCTTTGTATAAGCTATGTACTATCCATCTATCCCTAAAAACGAATTCCAATCGTTTTGTGTATTTCAAACATTTTTTTCCATTTTCCATTGTTGAATGCTTTTTTCAGATCTACAAACCTTATATACACGTTTCCCCTTTTTCTACTGTTTTTTCAGATGTCACCCTCAGAGCTAAATTAGCTTCCCGTGTTCCCCTGTTTCGCCTAAACTGAAATTGATCTTCTCCTAGTATTTCTTCAGCTCATCTTTCCATTTGTCTTTGTACCATTCTAGTTAATATTTTTGACACGTGTGCTGTCAAACTTATTGTTCGAAAATTTTCACATCTATGTCCACACCTTTCTTTTTTGGTATAGTTACTATGGTGATACGTTTGAAATCTTTGGGTATATCGCCTGTCTCATACATATAACTTACAAGTTAGAAGAGACGTTCTGTTACTGCTTGTCCAGCGGCTTTTAGAGTTTCTGCATGCACCTAATTTGTACCCGGCGCTTTACCATTTTTCAGACCCTTTAATGCTAATTCAAACTCATCTCTAAATATAGGATATCCCAAGTCGTCCTTTTCAATGTCTGATTCCTGTTCTAATGCTGTTATTTCCTCTTCTGCATATAAGTTCTATATATATTCTAGCCATCTATTCACACTCTCTACATTTTCTATAATGACATTTCCTCCCACGTCCCTTATATTTTTGCTATCTGGTTTTATATCCCTAAAATTCATTTTAATTATTTTGTATGCCTTGTGTATCTTTCCTATTTCCATCTTAGTTTGTACCTCTTTGCACTTTCCATCAATTCATTGTTCTTTAGATTTTCTGCATTTGTGAATAATTTTCCATTTTATGGTTTTGTATCTTTTCAGTTTCGTACCGTCTGGTTTTGTATTTTCGTCTTTCGTCTATTAAATTTAGGATATACTTTGTTATCCATGATTTCTTATTGTCTTTTTGTGTATACCCAAAAATATCTCTGGCCGCCATGTCTAAGCTGGATTTAATGTTATCCCATCTGTTTCTACTTCCTTAGTATCAAAACTTTTCCCAATGTCTTTCAGCAATTCATTTGACTTTTATTCAAATCTTTCGTGGATATATTTATCTTTCAGTTTCTCAAAGTCAAAGTACCTTTTTCTGTTGTTTTTCTCAAATTTTTAAATTTAAGGGCGGCCTTCATAATTACGATGTTGTGGTCAGCGTCTATATCTGCTTCTGGGTAGCTTCTAGTATTTTACTTGATTCCCACAATGTAATCTATTCGATATCTACATATATCTCCTGGCATCTTCCACGTGTATCGTCTTCTAGCATGATGTTGAAATAATGTGTTTGTGATGGTTAAATTGTTTTGTCGCAAATTTCTACCAGCCTATTTCCCCTGTTGTTTCTCGTGCCTAAACTAAATAAACATACTACCGCTCCTTCCCTAACCTCAGCTAGCACCGCATTAAAAGCCCCCCATAATTATTAAATTTTTATGTCCTTTTTTATGTATCTTAGTATGTCTTCGAAATCCTTGTAGATCGCTTCTACCTCTTCCTCACTGTAACCAGAGAGGGGCACGTATACTTGTATTATTACTGTATTTACCGGTTTAGATTTTAATCTAACCGTTGAGTACTCTTTCGTTCTTTTGTAAGTAGTTTTCTACATGTTGTCTTATCTTTTTTCACATAACTATCCCCACACCAGAATTTCCTTCCTCTTATCCTGTATGAATTACCCTAAAGCCTGTGCTCCAGAAATCTCCCATCTCTGGCCACCGAACATCGCTTATCCCTACTATGTCTAATGTTAATCTATCCATTTCAATGTTCAAGTTGTCTAGCTCACCTACTTGCTTCATACCTCTGACATTCCGCGCTTGGACTTGCAGAATGTTCCTGACTCTCTTTTCAAACTTTCCGATCACATCCTCCAAAGTAGTCCCCACCCGGAGATCCGAATTGGAGACTATTTTAACTCGGGAATTTTACCTGGAGGATGCCATCATCTTTAATAACTATTTAAGTATGCTGTGTACTTGAGAGGTAATGTGGTGGTTTCACGTTGTCTTCCACATCGCAATAGTGTATCTTAGAGTGCCATACCAACCCCTATGGTCTCTGTCGCTCTAAGTACCAAAAGAGCTACTGTCCTCTTTCAATGGCCTGTCTTAGTCTGGTTCTTCACTGCTGTGTATGTACGCATGCATGCCGGGCCGTATGGATACACCAAGGTGGCGGGGACCGTAACCATAGCCGTGGGTGACATAAAAGAGACAATTCAGTAAATTAATGCTTAGATGTAAGATGTTGATGAATATATGAAACTATTTCTGTGTTTTGAATTACCCTAGCGAATTTGCTATAATTATAGAGACATACATTACACTCACTTAAGACTCCACTAGCTTGGTTAAATCTGTAATTCGGCTCTTTAGATCACTGGAACTCTCAAGCCATTCTACCCGTTCTAGTAATCGAGAATTTCGTCAAGGTGCAGGTCCATTGAGAACGGTTTAGCATATTAATTTAGGATAAAACTAAAATATTGCATTCTGTTTAAGCTTTCGGTAGTAATACCATTAATAAATTCCTATAGTGGAAAAGCCTTAATAGATTACAACTTTTGACTACAAGTTTCGGAGCAAGATTCTAAAAGGTTCCATTATTGCAGTGAAGCAGGAAGTAGGAACATGTGCAGTATGGAAAAGAATCGAATGGGGCGTTTATGTTAAAATAAGGATTCTTAGGACAAATAGGGTCCCAATAGTTGTTGCCGATTTATAACATCATTGTAATGTTTCACTACATTTCATTAATACTATTCTAATACCGACATTATAAATGATAATCTATTATTAAGTAATACTAACCTCCATTAGCGCCGACAAACTTGGAGCTGGGCTGCTTGAAACTGACTGCTCATAGTTACCTGAAGAGTGCTTACTATTACAACTGCCATTATTGTTATTTTATAAATTGTTACTTCTTCCAACCATCTCTACAAGTAGTTTACCTCTTATTTAATACGTTTATCCATTTCTGTAGAATAAAATCAGGCTAAACAGGATGATTACGAAACTTTTTAACTAAATCAAATCACTATGCAACTGGTAGAAAATAACAATTATACACTCCTTAATGTTAATGCAAACTAAATGCTTATGCACAATCACTGATTCATGTAAAACTCGTCTGTGTTTGACAATATCATGGACATGCACTTTTGACAAGATGAAATGTATAGTTTAACAATAACAATCAAATGAATCAATTCGGTCACTTTGTCACAGTGAATTTTGCTTTTTTTTGGCTAAGTTCGATATGTAAGCTATTTGCACGACAGATTCGCTATTCTTCTGTATTTGAATTTGCTAATATTGTAGTTTGATTAAACTAATAAAGCACATAATATCTAAATGGTGTGAGCTACAGATAACAATATCTTGCTAGAGTACAGATCTAGTGTAGGTAGCTACGAATTATAAAGTACTTTTGCTACTTTTGTCTTTTTTGTTAGTATGCCATGGTGGGGACGATGTGACACTAGGTACAGGTCTCGAATCTATTTAAATTCACACTAGTGATACAAGTGAGAATTATGCAGTTAACTTTGGAACGCCTTACCACTATGAACTCAGGGAATGAGTTATAAAGAATTTAAAGTTCTCCTAAAGAGTTAAACCGAAAGTATTTTGAGCACAAACTTTGAGAATTTAAGGAGCTGCAAAATTATGTTTACTAATTCCTTTTGCCTTACTTTTAATTATAAATTTTACTACAGCTTAACTTAATGAATGTATTTTATCTATTTCTTGTAAATGCTTAGTTGTTTGTTATTTAAAAATCTAATTTGACTTGTGCAAAACAATTGTAAAATTTAAATTGCATTCAATAAACAATCACTTCAATTAAAAATTTTATGTTGTACGGTTTTGAGTTTTTCTATTTCTAATTATTACTGGATTATAAGTTTATATCTTTTTCTGGTATATGGAACTAGTTTGAACTATTTTTTAAGGACAAGAGTGCTATAGTGACTAAAAATCACTAGTCTGCGCAAGTTGAAATACATTTTGTGTCAAGCGATCAGACGGATTAGATGATATGCATGCTGTATACAAATTGAACCAACTTGGGGAGTCCTGCTGCTTGTAATTATTACAAGGCAAGTCATCTCTGAGTAACTTATTTGCCTCCTGGTATATGGAAGTAGTTTGAACCATTTTTTAATGACAAGAGCACTATACTGACTAAAAATCACTAAACCTTATGCAAATTGAGGAGAAGATCAGAAGGCATATGTGCAGTATACAAATTCGAGTATCAAGTGTTTAATTGAATTTTGTTATTCAGTTTTTTGGACTGTTCTGCTTGTAATTGTGACTGGAGGAAGTTCACTACGAGTAAGTTATTTCTCTTTTTGGGATATGAAACTAGTTTTAACTATTTTGTAACGACAACGACTTACAAATTGCAAGGACTATGTTTGTAACTTTTGCAATTTCCAGGGCAATTAAGTGCAACATGTTGTTTTTCTTAATCTTCTTTGGGAATTAAACCGCTCATAGTTGTTAAAATCGCCTTTAATCACGTTTCGATCAATGACCTAAGATTGTTGTCAAAATAATAAAAATTTCAAGTTTGACATTTATTTTGACAACGACCCTAGGTTATTGGGTCGAAACGTAAATAAAGACGATTTTAACAACTATGAGTGGTTTAATTCCCAAAGACGATTAAGAAAAATACAAAACAAACAACAAACATACAGGGAGTATGTAACATGGTGCCTGATTAAAGAAAAATTCATATAAATAATATTTATATTTCATTTATTTATATTTTTATAAAGACAAAATATTACAATAAACTATATATAATAAAAGTACCATGACTTAATCTAAATAAATCTATACAAATTAGAAACTATCAATTAAAAATATTTATTAATATTAAGGTGATTTCTATAATATTTATAAACTCTATATTTACAAATCTTTAAACTATTTGAGAATATCACCAGTAATATTAATATAACAATCTCATGTAGAAGTATCATTGGAAAGAATTGTCATATACTGTGTATTCGTATGTTTATATGCATTAAAACAAAGAGTTACTGAATAAAACAGGTTAAACAACAAACAAAATACATCTCTATAACATGTAACAATCAATATGTTTACTTATATACTAAGCTCGTGCATCTCGACAATTATCACAAGTGACTGGACGTAAAATTTTGAATAACTATTTTGTTTGTTGTGGATTCTATGTAAATATAGATATATTATATATGTATATAGTTATATTTATTTTTCACTGAGTTTATTTCCTGGGATCTGTTGAAGTACATGTATTGGTTCCTTACGTAATAGTAGTTAACCTGAATTTTTGCACTTGTAATTTTCAAGACACAATTGACATTAGGTACAATGGTTAATTTACATCTAATTACATTAATTAACATCGATTTTAGCTAATTTACAAAGGAAACTAAACATACAATCACAGAATGTTTTAACAATTTAGACAGGGGACAAATTTAAAAGAAAATAAATACTTTACAGAATGTACATATAGCAGTATAAAACATAATATTGGTGGGACAAGATCAAATGCACTTAAGTACAGTACTTATTTACAATTGTACAAAAAACTTGGGCACTGTGTCTATGTGAGATCATATAATAAAAAAAGGCAGTTTATGTGAATCACTGTTTCCAGTTTTTTAATCTTACATATTAAGAGAGCTTCCTGCATGTATCAAAATCCTAACCAGACTTTTTTATCTAGGCACCTTACAGTCTCCAACGATTCCAATTACAGCACCTGAACTTAACAATATTATTTCAAAACTCGTAAAAAGTACCACAACGCTTATCACAATTCCGTACGGACTTACAGACTAACCTAGCAATATATTCTATATTTTCCTGCCGGCTTCAATTTTTGTAAAAAATTTACTAGTGTATAAATATGTAATTTATTCATTAATAAAATTTTAATTTATTAGTCAACAACCAAGGCCCAGATATTTCCAGATCTCATTAATAATTCAGGGTTCTAGAGTATAAAATTTCAACATGCACAATTCTACCTTCTCTTGGTTGCAACTAAATTATTTGTACAATTCCATTTTAAATTATGTTTTATATATTTTATACATTGTACTACATGTAGTATTTTAGCTGTAGATAGATATTCGATATATACATCAAATAAATGTTCTTATGTCTATGCGGACTTGAACATTTGAATATTTCAAACCAATGTTTAAAAAACAAATGAAAACTGTAATATGTACGTTGTACATGGTTGTCACGTGTATGAAAAAATTCTCATATCAGGTTTCATCCGAGCATGGATATAAAAATGACAAATGAATAAACTTCCAAATCCATAATTATTGCTTTTTGGCGAATATGTTTACCTTTGAGTTAATCTCTCTCCCTTTATCCATGCAAATAGTATTTTTTATTACTACATTAGAAACTCAATCTGTAAAATAATTCTGCAATATTAGGATCTGTAGGCTCTTACAATAACAAACAATTTTCTTGTGAAGTTAACAAAATTAATAAAGCAAATCAAAATGGCAACATAACCTAACTTAAATTTATGACAGCATACTCAAATTTATAATTATTATTTGGTACCGATTTTTTTTAAAAGCAGAGAGATTATTTCGGCACTGAACTTTATTTAAGTTTAGTGAACCAAAAATGAGTAATTGAAAGTTTGGCGACAATTAAGAATAGCCATACTATTTAAAAAGACCAACCAATGGAAATGTATTTTTAAAATCGGAAAATAGTAAGTAGAAATTTTAAAAACTGGTATAAATGGTTGTTGATTAATTGTACTGAAAAGCAAATTATGAATGCATGTAAAAATATTAACGTTTTCAGTTGACATACACAACAACAACACTTTACAAATGTTACATCTAAGAAATTTCTATGTTGTCACAGACTCAAGTGATAAAAATCTAAATAAAGATGTAAGTACCTATCAGTTGTATGATCAAATTTGATTGCTAAAACACGGGTTGTTACCAACTCTATAACTACAAATTTAGAAATACATATATATTACATAAATTAAATAAGAAGGAATATTTAACAATTTGAATTAGTTGCAATCAAGAAATAAAGGTTTTGTGAACGATTGGCTTTATAAACTGGACCCCAAAAAGCACCATTAATTATTATTTATATAAATGCTATTTTTTATATTTTGAACAAATTAATCAGTACTTCAAATTTATTTTATATAAAAAAATCTATTCTATATATTCACTGGTACTTATTATAAAAAACCAACATGAACACAGTAACATTTTTTAAAACTTTGCCTGTTTTTTTATTAGTATAAAATAACTCTGTTCTACTTTATATACATTGGTAAATTCGGTTCTGTAAATAACGATCATTTGCACCTACTCAAAAATAATGAAATTTGTTTATAACAATAGGTAAGAAATGCACAAACAATTTTATTCTCTGATATATAGGTCCCTGACATTTCAAACTTTATATCTTTTCCAACAATGTATACATATTAATCTGTCATGCATTAATAAATAAAACAACTTTGTATCTTACTCACATTGTTCGATAAAAATAATTTTGTTGTACTATCAAAACAGTTTTTTAAGGCTTATGCCAAATTTATGGTAATAACAGAAGGTTGTCACGCTCCTGTACAGTCAATTTCAACAATATCTTTGGGTACATCCACAAATTGATAGACTAACCTTTGTCCATCAACTTTGGCAAGAATACCTCTCTGATAATAGTACCTTAAAGCCCTACCCATGGTTTCGTAATTCATATCGGGCTTATTTTTATGCAACCCCCATAATCGAGACACTGCCTTAGAATCTACTAACTTAAAAACTCCCTTTTCTCTGTTTGTCCATTTAATATACCTAGGACAATATTCGTGATCTTGTAATAATTTGAGCAAAAATTCCCACAAATATGTGGTTGAACCCTCTCGACTCTTTCGTTTTACTGAACCTGGTTCACCAAGTTTTGGCTTTTTCATTTTTTTCAGTTTCCTTGGAGGAAAACCAAGATCTAGCATGTAAGAGAGTTCATCGTTGACACTTGAGGTAGCTGCCTGAATGACAGAGGTAGGTATTGCATAGCCTCTTGGAGGTGATGGAGCTGACGGCACTGTGAATGTAGGATGTATACTGTTTATGTGGTGATTCTGTATGTGAGAATTGTGTTGTGTTTGATGTTGGTGAAGTGATGATATGTAGCTGCTGTAACTGTCTGGCACTGAAACAAAAGAAACAAATCAATACCAAAGTTAAAGGAAATATCTAAAATTAAATAAAACAAAATGAATTAAATATGAAAATAATTTTATTCAAAGGGAAAAATGTGGTTTTTAAAATTATTACTGGTTACAATAATTGCTCAAGAATTAACCCTGAAGTTGCGACCCATGCTCTGTTGAATCAAAAATTTGTTACTAAATTGTGTTAACACAAAATGGCATCTTGTGCTGACAACTTTGTTAGCTTGCTAATAAGTATTTTAACTTAGCGCTTTTCCAATAGTCAAGTTAGACCATTGAGAATTGCTACCATCGTTATCTCAGTTTGACATCATTACTTGAACATCCATGTTTGTTATCAATCTAAAGGTAAGTAGAATTGCACGTTTGTGTAACATTTCTAATAATAAGGTTCTTTATATCAAAATTCAATTCTTAGAAAGCCACAATGTAAAAGTGAACAATTATTAAGCTGATCATGCGTTGCAGGGATTGTTGAACGAAACGTTTGTTAAAAAAAAGTTCACTATCTGATGAAAACGATTCAAGAAATCAGGACATTAAGAAAAATAGTTCAGTGGTGGAGCCGGATGGTAAAATTAGTTCATTAACATTTACAAGTAAACATGGAATTACCTGAAAAAATCATTACATACGAAAGCAGGTAAGAAGATGAACTTAAAACATTGTTACTCAAAAAAACTGGTAATCAAGGGCTATTGCGAGATATAAGATCCTTTGGAGATTCCAAGCCCATTTATCAATGATAAAATAATAGACATTATCATTGAAAAACAAACAAATATCTAACACATAAGTTAACAAAGCATTGTTGAGATACATATACCTGACCTACCAATATACTTAAAAAATTTTTCTCGTTCATAAATATTTTATTGCTTAGTTTGTTACATGTTATGTAATTTAACCCGTAACTTGCCTGTTTCAATTATTGGATAACCAGTTTACAACTTTTTATATTCATTAAATTTATTATGTTTGTGTAAAAGATAAAGAAATTCCATTTGTTTCCTTAATCTGGTTACTAATTACATTGTAAGAATAAAATGTTTTAAAATGTATAAATACGTGAAGATGTCATCTCGGAGATTTTTTTTTAGCACGGGACGAAAATGATGTGAAATTTTATTGAACTTCGAACCATTTCTGCTGTGACTTACAGACTTCACTTTAGTGCCAGAACTCAAGTACATCAGGTGTTTTAGTCGGAATGCTGATTAGTGTGTGCTTTTCGATATAATAACCTCGAATATTCCTATAAAAATAAACAGATGTCCCATCATGTTCAAACTGCATATTGTTACTAATGTTTAAAGGTAAATCGTCAAAGTAATCAGGCAAAATTGTTTGTAAAAATACAAATAATAATAATCATTTAATCTTCGAGGCATTAAGTATGATCCTAGAAGATTATTGTCGATAATATCATCCCACATATTAATAAAAAAATCTTGTTGATCTCTTCTTAAGGCAATAGTGTGAGAATTCTTGTAGTCCCGAATGTGACTGTTGCGACTACTGAAACAACCATGTAAAACATGTTTCATCCATAAACAAAATGCTTCGATGAAAATTTAGTTGAATAAACCAATTAGAAAAGTTCAGGCGATGAGGTAATCTGCTACAGTCATTGCTTGAACCTTTTGAATGTGATATGGGTAGAGTAATTCCACATTCACAGCTCTCCAGACAGTTGATTTGCTAGCATTCATGTAATTAGACAATGCACGAATGCTAGTATTGGAATGATTATTAATTTGGTTCAAAACTGCATCTGCAAACTGTTCCTGGATGACCAGAACTACCAGGACGATTCACGAATAACGTTCTCATAATCGACGATAAATTCTTCCAGAAGTTGAATGGTGCAGAGGTTGATAAATACAAAACTGTTGTGCATGACCAGTGCAATTAGCTTCACCGTACATGAAATCCATACTGACTAAATCTTCAAAATTATTCATGTTATTGGAAAAGTTTGAAATTTTGGCATCAGCAAAAAATAGAATAGTTTATTTTGCATTATTATAATATAATGTCATTTTTCGGTAAAAGCTACCTACTGGCTTTTTATAATTTATTTGATGTTATTACGATGCCATTTCAGTAATGATGAATGGTACCTACTTAATTTTATAATATACAACTTATATATAGTTCCGAAAACACAATTTGTGTGCACCTTATTGAAACATGCCTATTTTCTTGAAAACTATGTATTTTAGATTTATAATTATGAATCTGAGAAGTTTCAGAATGCATTTTTTCATTGGCTTTTCATCTTAATCACAATTACTCTGCTCAAATGAACAAGCTAGAGTCGTATGTATTTTAGGGTTTTAAATCAGGTATACATTTTTCGTGCAGAACACTTTAGGGATTCAAAATGCAGCTGAAATTCGTTTTACACCAGTGCGATGGAAGTTATAGGGGTAAGTAATTCCAACTGCTGCTATATATATGCTTCTGAAATATTAAAAATAAACTGTACATTGCACAATACGTCATTTTTTATGTGTTATAAGTCAACTGGATACCATTTCTGTATCTCTAATATTTTAGGAGTTACGAGTAAAAAACAAAAAATGTTTTATTCATATTTAGAGGTATACTTTTACCTCCTGAAGTTTGGTGCAATATTTACGGAGCATTTTCTATATATGATGGTATTTAATAGGTTGAAATTATAACTTTGGCTTCTATTCAAAGCCAAAAATTTTAATTACTATTCCCGATAGCACGATTGGTGGAACATCCAATACCACAGTAGAAAATAACAGGTTCAAAATCTGTCTGCGACTTATATTTTCCATTTATAATTAGTAGCTTTAATAATAGCCTAAGGTATAATTTCATTGTGATATTAAAAATCAACTTACTATGTGAACTACTTTTATATTTGTACTTAATACAAGCTGGTCTTGGTTATGAATTTGGGTGTCACTTCTGGTCTATATTTGATATAAACTCAAAAAATTGCACCGTCGGTTGAAAATCCTAACTTTATTATTGGGCCATATTTTTCAACGTAATACATTACATTTGATTTTCCATTGCTACACGCAAAAGTACTTCATTGGCCAGGAAGCGAGTTTTTTTTTACCTGAAAATTTTGACTTTTACGGAACCCTTGCTGTTCCAAACAAGGTGGGGATCTTTAATCTGCATGACAACACTCACGCACAGAACCTACATTTTGCCTCTCATTCAAATGAGGGCGTATTTTTGTAAAAAATGCTCGCCTAACATTTTGTAAGCAGACCGTGTCAAAGTTCAAACCCGGGACGTTGGGCTCAGTATAGTCACATGCATACCAATTGAGCCACGGAGCCGCCTCAAGGTAATGCAATTATAACTGGTAAACGATACCTATAACTATTAAGTTGCAAATTTGGATTAAAGAAATTGAGAATATGAGTTTTATGCAGGATGGAGCACCTTGCACATTTACCTACCAGTTTTAAAATGTTAACTGCTGTTTAACAAAATCGTATTAGTAACAGACATTTTGAAAATTCATGTCTGCCAAGAACGTCCAATACTTCAACATGATGGATTAAAAGTTGTGGGGTTATTTAAAAAAAATTTTGATTGAAAAATAACACTGGAGTAAAAGAGTATTAGGGAGCAAATTGGTGTAATTCAACCTAAAACGTTAAATAATGTTGTTTAGAGTTTGGAAGAGAGGCTAATGATTTTACAGTAACAAAACTGAAGCAATATCGAACATTTGCAATAATAAAACACAAACCTCATTATTTAAGCCATTTTATTTATTTCACTTTTTGTTATTTGCTCAAGTGCATTACAATAGTACAACACCTATCAAAATTTAAAAAAAATTGAAAATACTTGCATATTTTAACACCTACAGCACAATGCAATATCAATAATAAATGTTAAATTGTAAATAATAAAACTAAATGATGCAACAGATAATATTAAATAAAATTTATTTAAATAGTTCTTTGAAATTTTTCACTGTGTAGGTCAAGTTGTGCTTAAAAAATACAAGTATATCTCAGCTGCATTATTTATTTCAATTAGTTCCTAAAACGGTACCATAAAAGATAAACCCTTACATAAGAGTGCATTTCAAGTTTTAATTAGCAATAATGTCCCTGATAAAAGCGCATACAAAATATTGCACACTATATTATTATAAAATAAAATTATAATAAGAAAAAAAAGTGAATGACATGATAGCATTTTATCAGCAAAGGGGGGTTACTTTGAAATTAAACGGTTATAATGCAATTGCCAGGATTATGGAAGCATCAACTTCTAAGGTCATGATAAAAATATCATGGGAAGGATATGTTAACAGTATAAAATAATTTTTTAATCTTCTCATTTCTGATGAAATTACTGAGAATGCTTCGTTCATCAAATAGCAAAAATAGTTTGCAAACTAGTGAATGGTCTTCTTTTCAAGAGGGACATGGAAAACAAATTATTACAAGCTGTAACAATTGTATAATATAATATCGTAGACCACAGCCCGATTTCGAATCTGATTGTCCTACAGAAGAAAAAGCGAATGCCAGTAAGGGATGCGATTTCAACAATAATGTATCAAATAAGTACAGAAACACTTTAACATTTTCTGTGATATATCCTACAAAAATATGACCAATACACTATTGAAAAAGTCCGACTTTAAATAATTTGTGAATGTGCTATATTTTAAAATGTTGTGAATGAAACTGTTATTTCATTATTATGCTAAAACTATATTCAATCATAAGTCTAGTATTATTACGTAATAAACAGAATACACACATAACCATACATCAATAACTTAAGATTACCACATTCATTATTCAGAATCATGTTATGTTCTGCCGTTTGATTACAAAGAACAGGAATTATATAGGACTTCGATCGGAGCTCTAAAATTACATGACTAGGATAAGTTTTTACATTATGTGCATGGATCACAGGTATCCTAAAATAATTCATGGTAGTATTTTTGTTAGTAGTCGTATCATCATTTCTAAGTTTCTTAAGAAAGCCAATCTATGATACAAACGTTAGTTCTGAAAGATGCACCTATAGTTAAAGGATTTATGCGCGGAATACTATTTTTTAACAACAAATTCATTGTCTCGAATCCTTAGTTATTTTTTCAACCTGTAGATGACATTTACGTATCAAATGATCAGTATCAATTCATCAAATCTATGTACAAGAAAATAATTAAAAATTAGTATCTCAAAGGTAGCCTATGTTTAGACCAAATACATAAAGTCAGTCTTTGCCAATCTACTCATAAGAATGACAATGCAAATATGATAAAAGGTATAAAATAAAAATCAGTTAATACATGCATCATAATATAGCTGTATACACTAGAAATAGTCCAGAATTATTTTATTATAAAATAGATTGCATTTGTAAAATTTTCATAGTTGTATGTTTTTTATACAGGGTGACACGACTCATTGCCAAACATAGGGAGTCAGTTATTTTATGATTCTTACTTTCCAAATTGACATATTTTAACACCAAGCATTCCCTTGGATAGAAAATTGTTTTTACATTAGTTATCACTACCAACACTTTTTATATCGCTGTTTATTTAGCGCACATTAAAAACTACGTTTCGTTGATTATATATATAACGGGCTTATAACAAAACCAATGTTACTTTATTAAAGATTCGTTCGATTTGCTGAAATTATGAACAATTATACAATTCCAGAAGGGTATAAAGTGATTTCATTAGACGTGGTGAACTTATTTGGGAACATTTCAGGGGAATTAGTTATTAAAGTGTTAGATAAAAATTGGGACTTAATTGAAAGGGTTTTTAAGGGACATAAAAAATTGGTTTTTAACATTATTAAATTTATTATTGATAATAATTTCTTCATATTTAATGAAGAAATTTATTTACAAGTGCTTGGGTGTGCGATGGGTTCGAAACTAAGTCCGATTTTGGCGCAATATGTTATGGATGACCTTTTAGATAATTGTTGTCCAAAATTAAGCTTTCAATTGCCCTTTATTAAAAAGTATGTGAACGATTTAATATTAGCAGTTCCTATAGAAGGTGGAAGTCAAGAAATACTACAAATTATGAACAGCTATCATCAACATATACAATTTACCATAGAAGAAGAAAACAACAGCGTTCCTTTTTTAGATACTTTAGTAGGAGACACAATAACATTATAAAATTAGATTGGTATCAAAAACCATCAGCTTCCAATAGATACATTCACTATGACTCTGAACATTATGGTAAAATGAAACTTAACTTGATCAAACAAATGAAAAATAGGATACTGAAAATTTCTCATCCGGATTACCACAGAAAAAACATCAAACATCTTAAAGATATAATGATAAAGAATGGTTACCCAGGCAATGTCATTCACAATTTATTACAAGATAATTCTATACAACAGAGGGTGGATCAACCATCACAAAATCCGATTGATAAGAAGACCATAGTCCTTCCACATCTTACAGGACTATCTAAAAAAATTGGGAAAGTTTTTCAAAAAGAAGGTTTTCACGTAACATACAAATTTAATAAAACAATTCGATCTATACTATACAGTAATTTGAAAAGTAAAACACCTCCGTTATACCAATCCAACTTGGTTTACCAACTGAATTGTAGCTGCAGTCAAAAATATGTGGGACACACAAGTACTCTACTGAAACAACGGGTGGCAGGCCATAAAAGCGACATCCGGACTAATAAAAACCGTTGTGCGCTTTCTGAACATATTATAAATAATGAAGATCACTCCATAGATTGGAATAATCCTAAAATCCTTGCCAAATCTCAACATTACAACAAAAGAATTATATTAGAAATGTACCACATTTACAAACAGCAAGCAGAAATTAATAAAAAATAAGATACTCAAAAACTAAGTAACATTTATGCGTACTTGCTACATTTACAAAACCATCGTTGTGAACGCATCAACGTATAACATCCAATACTTATAATACAGAACATACCTGTGTTTATTGACAGTTAACCATCTGTTTTATTTAATCTGTCAGTGCCGGCTTGTTCAAGCAAATGTTATTAACAAGTGACGATTAAAATTATATTCTTTTCCATCTTGACCGGCACGAGGTAATCGTCAAAAAGACTGTTGCAATGTAGAAGTTTTGTAAATTACACTTATATTATTGGTGATATAAACCATTGTTTTTTAATATGTACTGTGATTTTTAGAATTGTGATTTATACAAAGATGTAAGTAATCTACTGATGATTTCTCATTGTATCAACTTGCACTTTTAGATTCCCTGATGAAGTTGTCCAATAGACAACGAAAGCTTGGATAGTTTTAATAAAACATTTTTAAAGAAACGTAATAGTTTTTAATAAGGTCGAAACCCCTTATATATATTTTTAAGTACTAACAAAGTGAAGACCATTACTTCCTGAACAAACATGTATATATATATATATATATATATATATATATATTAAAATTTAAAAAAAAAATATAATAACAAAATAAATAAATAATCATACCATATAGAACTATATTAAAAAACAACCAAAATAAATTTTATTACAAAACTCTTGAAAGTCTTTTCATGTGAACGAACTATTACTGCTAACAAAGAAAGACCTATGCTTCTTTCACAAATTACTATAGAAATAAAAGTTAATCTAAAATAACGCTCATATTATAATAATATTATTAAATCCAGACAAATTCATAAAATAGGAGTAATGAATATATAAACAACAAAGACACAAGATAAATGAATTGCTACAAGATGGAAGAACATACAAAGAAATAAAACAAAATTGATATTATAAAAATGAGGTAACGAAGGATACACTTCACAAAAAATCAGTAAGGATTTGACAATAAATAACTCACTAATTCCAAGTTTATACAAATTGTCAAAAACACATAAGAGGAGTATTATGAAAGTAATAGCTTCTGTTCAGTCTCCATTTAACAAATTATTGGCACTATTTGAAAAATATTTACAGGAACACAATTTATAAAGCGATTATTACAGGAAACTTTTGGCAATTTAAAAAGAAAATAAATACTACATTATCTGAAAATTGTATGTTAGTTTCATTGAACGTAAATTCACTTTACACTAATATATCGATTGAATTAACTTTACAAATAATAGACATAAAATAATAATTCGAATACCTATGCATTTTGTGTTTAACAACAGGGCTTACAAACAGGTAAATGCATGTGCCATGAGCATGACATTATTGAGCGTGTTTGCACAGATGTTCTTCAAGGACTGGAAATCAACAATATTCACAAGTAAATTTTCCAATACCATTTTTTATAGGTATGTCGACAACTGCATATATGTAATTTCACGTGACATGTGTGATTATAACAAAACTTTTTAACAACTTGAATAAAAATATACATTTCACAATAGAAACAAAATCGAAACAAAATAAATTTTTTAGATATGATAATATAGAATAATAAAAATTCAGAAAATAAAAACTGCGACAGTTAATATTAATTAATTTACAAAGGATATATTTACAATGAAACTTTCTTGTTCATTCTTGTCGGCTTATTGTAAATGTAACACATTTCCAAAAAGGTTCACTTATTATAATTTGGTTTAATGGTCAAAATTTGTGTATTTGTAAAATCTGGTCTATAATCTTTTATGTCAGAGCGAGTGGTCAGAGCACATACATTAGGCTTTACCCTAATGTCACTTTTATGTTGTGTTATTCGTTGTCGTAGTTGTTGGAAAGTTTGTTCGATGTAATATTCTGTGCAGTCTAAACATATAATTTGGTATATTACGCATCTTTGTTTTTCTGTGGGGTCCTGTCTTTGACTTTTAAGAAAAGTAGATTAATTTTTTTTTGTGAATTAGTAATGGCTATTTTGATGTTTAGTTTTAAAAAAAAAAGTTATTTTAAGGTAAAATGGTTGAAATAGAGTAATGTTTTGTAGGCAGAATTGATGTCAGGTGGTTTGTGATTGGGTATGTCATTGTTATTGTTCGTGGGTGTTTTATAATGTAAGGAGTAGATTAATTTTGTAGGATAATTATTGTATTTAAGTAAAAAGATTAATTTGCTCACATTTTTTTGATAAAGAGTCGGATGGCAAATGTGTTTAATTCTGCTTTTTAGGTTTAAAATAAGATTAATTTTTCATACTGAAAGAATGATAAGAGTGAAAATTTAAATATCTGCCAGAGTCTGTGAGTTTATGATACCGATCGAGTATTATAAGACAAGCTACACAAGCAACACATACTAGTACACATATCACATACATATTTCCATATGGACAGAAAACCTTACATGCAAGCATCTCGTACAATAAGTCATCATTTGTCTACTGTCTTAACTAATGTGATATCTATATGTGTCATTAAAATGTAATAATTTTAAAAACATTGTATACATCTAATAGTTTCATTTTAGGTATATCCTTTGTAAATTAATTTATACTAACTGTTTACTGTGTACTAGAACCTTTAAAAAGAAAGGAACCACCTTTCGATAATTTGATTTGAAATAAAGTTATATACTCTCAACCAATTTTGACAGTATAAACATATATATATATATATATATATATATATATATATATATATATATATATATATATGATAACGCCGTACTCGGTGTAATGAACGTTTTATAACCACGTTATTCTCACTTTAATCTTACTAATTTTATTATTATGCCACGGCTAGCCCTTTTTAATCTACACAGAGTGCACAACGTTACGATGATCAATTTTCTCTTTTCGCCCCTTTATGGTTACCTATTTGAATTGATAAAACGAAGTCAATTAATTTCATATAATGAAAAGAAATATTATTTACAATTTTTGAAATTCTTTAAATACACCCTTGAATCAATTAATATCATATGTATCATTTATCCCAAAATTTATATGCTTTTAATTCAATGTAAAGTCACCAAAAACTACCTCTTTACAAAAAAATCTGGAACGTTCTAGACCTCTTTATGATTTATTACGTAAGTTTAATGTATGCAATGTTTCTTGTTGACTTCATTACAAGTTTTGTATAAATTGAATAAATTTAGTATTAAAATTTAAATTGAAAAATATCTTAAAATTAAATAGATCTGACCTATGATATGTTGTTTGTGTTGTGGATCAACACCCCCTCGCTGTCTTCATTCGATATACCAATGCTCTGATTAGTTGAACCAATATTTGAGTACAGTTACCCCTTGTTTTCCAAAAATTACCTCGTGCTTCTTTATTTTATATTTGTCTGCTTGTGCCTTGAATCTCTTCCTTTAAATGCATTCGACGCAAATTAGAATTGTATCAAAATTCGATTAGAATTGTCCCCTTAGAATCCACTTAGAATTAGAACTTTTTTTCGACACAACTTTGAATTGTCGACGCAGACTTGAATTGTCCAGATTGAAACCCTATCATTAAAAATATTTAATTTTAATTAATTACCCAATTTCTACTCACGTTTTCTATAAAAAACGGCAAAAACTTTTCATATATGCTTAACGTAATTGTTGTACTATTTTCACTGTAACTTAAATTTGATATATTTTACTTTATTTATTTTACGCGTGGATTTCTGGTTAACAGTGTCGTAACTTCGACGTGCATCAGTGTAGACTGAATCGTGTTATCACCGAATGGGTGTTATATAGCCTTTTCCCACTACCTCTGGGTTGAGTTTTCAAGCAGTTCTTCAGATTATCTCAACCAACCAGGTTTTGTCTTTAATATTCCCTGTATTTTGAAGCTGTTTCTGATTTTCGGATTTCCGAGTAACGGTGTTTATTTGCGGTCTTTGATACTTCATTATTTGTTATCTTTGCCGGACGTTAAACTTTAAGGCTGTTGTTTTGTGTAGATATCGCCTTTTGGATAATTGTACAAAATAAATTATGTAACTTTAATGCTGTTTTCGTCCATGTGTTTATGCATCTTTGAAACTGCGTTTTCTTATCAAAGCGCTTATTATTCCAGCGTAATTGCTGAAGCTTTGTTAGGTTTTTATCTACTCTACTGCGTATTTATTTTATGAATTGTAGAACACTTTCCAACGCGTGTTTAATTGCATGTACGATTATTTCTCTGCTGAATACGCGTTCTATTGTTGAAAGATATGCTCACTGGTATTACTTAAAATTATTAACGGTCTATATACAAGGTGTTAAATGCTTGCTATTTACTTAATGTACGAATTACCTATTTTTCTGCTAAATACGCGTTCTATTGTTGTAAGATATGTTTACTTGCATGGTTTAAAGTTAATAACGGTCTATATACAGGGTGCTAAATGCTTGCTATTTACATGATGTGTGAATTACTTATTTTTTTGCCAAATAAACGCAGTTTTCTGATTCCTATTGCTATTTATGGTTGCTACACGACCCTTACTACTCAATACACCCCTAAACAACCCCTTATCACAGCATTATATATATATATATATATAATGAATAATTATGTCTGGCATTAAGAAAGTAATTCGAGCATAGTGGACGAAAATTAATATAAATTGTTGGTTATTTTGTAAAGAGAAAATTTTAATGATCGGTTTCGCTGTTACTGCAGCTCCTCAGATTGGACCATTTCTCTCTGCAAAAATCACAAACCATGGTATATGAATATTTATAAAATATAACTCATGTGCCCTCTATACTCGAAAGTAAGGAACTAACTATCGGTAACTATTACAAGTCCCCGGCATGATAGTATAGATGGAATTGCCAAACAAAATTTTAAAAACTTAGTCAAAAGACAAGATGAAAAATAAATAAACAAATGACCAATTACCTACTTAACATTTTGCATATATTAATACACCATGATTTGTGTATAATTTCAAGATCTTTGTTGGTGTTTTGCACAGAGAAATGATCCAATCTGAGGAGCTGCAACAACAGCGAAATTGGTCATTGGAATTTTCTCTTTACAAAATAATAAACAATTTATATTAATTTTCGTCCACCATGCTCGAATTCTTTCCTAATGCCAGACAAAATTATTCATAATCAAGTAGCTAGAAACGTATTAGTTTTGGTAGGCCAACATCCTCAATTAGCATTGGATGTAATACCTTCCTAGAAGATCGGCCAATGTTAAGTAGGTTATATATAAAAAGTAACAAAAATTATAACACCCAATTAGATATATACAAAACATTCGCACTTAAAACAAAAACAAAAACAAAAACGTTTAAAATTTTTTAAGACTTACAAATTCTACGTTGCCAAAACGAATATATTTACCCTGGCAATTTATATTCTAATTCAAAACATAAAATATTAATAATGCGTCAACAAAATGTGATATACAAAATTAGCTGTGTTAAACTCAAAATTTAAAAGTTTACGCACCATAAAGTGATATTAAAATCGAATCAAAAACTAGTGCACTAACAAACTCAAACCGTACAACACAGATTTTTTAAATATCTCTCTTGCGATTAAGGTTCTTATGATTAATTATTTGTCAGGAGCAAATGGCCCTCAGCTTTTTTATAGAGATCACATTGCAGTTTTCTAAGGGTTGTAGCTTTTATATTAAAAATTATATATAATAAAAAGTAAATTTTCAGTTCAGTACTAGCTTTTTAAAATTTCAACTTTCATGAGATGGTGATCAACTTGTCAACTACAAAATATCACAGAACAAGTACGTATAACAGTGGTTTGGAAAATAAAAGAGCCTGCCGGACACATTGTTACAAATCGTTCAACAAGCAATTTCAGCCCTAATACAAAAAATTTCTATCAATTTGCAGTAACATAAAGCCATCTGTAATCTGAAAGTTGTGGTTGCTACCTGATAATCCCCATTTCAACATATATAATTGACTTCCGGTAAGGTGAGCCCTTTCTTTACCTGTACCCTACTAGCAACCCCGATGTTAAGTTGTTCATTTTAAATCCGCCCTCAACTTGACCTACATTTAAAAAAGTAGGGCAGACAGGTACAAAATCCTTTTCCATACATCTGACACAAAATTGAATATAGTCTTCGATCGCACACATTTCTGGGTTACGTTGTCAAAACGAATATAATATACAGGATGATTTATCTACTTGAGAAGTGCAAAGCAATTTCTTAGGGAGTATATATGGGTTTTATTCAGTAAGTGCGTTCGACGATAAACCTTATACATTATTTGTATGCTCGAAAGCTAGTTGTTACTGAAATGCAAGCAAATTCCACAAAATATAAATTATATATTTCTTAGTTTTATGTAAGTTCCGCAGACGGAGGTAATTATATGGCTAATTATGAATTTCCTTTTACTACCAGTAGACCAATTGTAACTGCAATCCATACTTAAGCATTGGTATTTGTTGCTTAAACGTTCCTCTATTTCTTTAATACTGTAACAAAAACACTTTTGCAATAACATCAGTTCCTTATTATCAACCTTTTCAACAACTCCTAGCTACAATGAAATTCTAAAGCATTCACGAAAATTTATTTCCAGCTGATCGCTAGCAGTACAAATACTAACTTCTTAAAAGCTACAATGTTAATCTTTTAATTACTATCGAAGCACTAATTGTCAATTTATATCTATCACTACAATAATTTATAACACGAAAGGTAATTTATTTTAACAATATGTTCACTAATTTATTTAATATCACGACTTTATAGCTAGTATTAGAATCTACTCTAGCGAATTGGAACTGACTTCAAAACCCCTTAACGGCAATTTATATATTTAATTCAATTGGTTTCGATTATTTTGAGAACGTTCCAGAATTGTGCAAATAACATCAAGACGGCTCCCATTGTATGACTAATAAAGCTCTTAAATGCAAACTCTTGTAACCTATCAATGAAGTCCATCTGAAGATGTCACGCCACAAGGTGCTTCTCTTTACATTCAGATGTATTATTCTGGTCGCTGGTAGACCAAGCAACACGGTGTTACAATACTAAATCTCGTATTATAACAGAAAAATGTACATTAACAATCGTCACGAACTCATCCTCTTATACGGGGTGACATTGTACCAAGTACGTTCCTTATTAAAATAGCATAGGGGAAAAACGTTTTCATAAATTAACCCGCACACAACTTCTTTACGCAGTATATAAAAATACATTTACCATGATTTTACAAAACTTTTGGAATATTTCAACAGAAAATAATGCTAAAATGGTTTGTTTGGGTTTTAGCTATTAAATCATAGTCATCGTGACAATATTTAGAGACGGTAGGTGTCAGTCTAGTCCAGTAACCTTGAACAAATCTTGGTATTTGATTTGTTTTAGAGGATAAATTGGGTACCTGATTTCCTCATATGCATATAAAATTTTGACAAGTCTGTGGGAAATTTTCAATTCGCTTTGGTTTCCTTAATAACGGCAACCATCTGATTTCGTCTCGGTAACTCTCTCGGGAAAAGTATCACAACACAATGTCTAACGTTAAAGTCATTCCTCTCCTGATCAGCATTGCTTGTTTCAGAAAGTACCGAGTTTTGAAACCTCTTTGATTTATAAAATACCTCCTTATTAAACAAAACTTTGAAGTGAATAAATATTACTGTTTTGTTATTTCGATACAGAATTGACACATTTTACTGGGTTTTATTTATTTCTTCTCGCCTAAGTATGATGTCCCGATACTCTTTCCGTGTGTGTGGTACATTGCGATCAATCACATCTGCTTTTTTCTTTTAAGCTCTTCAAGAAGATTATCACCAATGCAAGTGATCATGAAAAGCAAGCTCTGTTTAAAGACTGTAGAAGAAAGTTTGGATGACAACTGTTGCTTGTTGAGAGGCGGTGGCTCCGTGACTTAGTTGGTATGCGTGTAAGTATTAAGCTTAGGTTCCGGGTTCGAATCCTGACATGTTCCGGTTGAAAAATGTTAAGCGAACATTTTTCACAAACACAAGCCCTCGTTCTGATGAGAGGTCAAATGTAGGTTCCGCGTGTGAGTGTTGTCAAACACGCTAAATATCTCTACATTGTTTGGAATAGCAAGGGTTAAGATTTATTCTAAATTTCCAGGTAAAAAAAAATCACTTCCTGGCCAATGTACTTTCGGGTGGAGTATTGAAAATCAAATGTAGTGCTTGTTGAGAGGAATTATACCAGTCTTGAACAACCGGACCGCAAGTTTTGTTGCGTACCTGATTACATAGCAATCAAAAGCTGCTCAAAAAGTCCAGGAAACTCTTTTTTCTACAGTCGGGCATCTACTTCCAGCAACTGCATACAGTAAATTTAGACATTCAAAAATACTTTTTGTGCACACTGGTCTGGTAAATGCTTTGGCAGATTAAATGTAACACCTGTATACAAATTTGTTTTTAATCATAAACGAAAATGATGATCATTCAACCCATTTAGTATTAAATGGAAAATATTAAAACAAACTGATTTCGATGTTTTACAGACTGAAAGAGATAGACAAAAACAAACAGAGGAAGTAAAAAAATAAATAAACCGCATCTTAACTGAAAATAGAAAAAGTCTGTAAAATACGAAAATACTTTAACGTCGAATAACTTAATCTTTAATCAGTATAATACAGCAGAACATAAACGAGGCATCTGTACACAAAAGATAAGTGGCAGGTACCCTATGGCGCGACATTTTCAGCTAGACTTGATTGACAGATTACAAGAATCTGAATTTAAGAGCTTTATTAATCTTACAATAGATGTTATTTTCATAATTCTGGTACATTCTCGAAATAATCTAGAACAATTGGATAAAGTATAATTGCCGTTAAGGGGTTTTGAAGTTCAGTTCTAATTTAAAGCTTTGATTATAATATTACGTTCTTATTCGAGTTATAAAGTCGTGATATAAAATAAATTAGTGATAATATAAATTGCCATATGTGATGTAAGTTATTGTAGTAATCGATATAAATTAATTATAGTGCTCGATAGTAAATAATTTAAGAAAATAGCACTGAAGCTTTAAGAAATTAATATTTGTACTGGTTCAAATTATTATGGGCACTAATCGAAACATCACAGCCGATAGTTGGTTCTCATCTACAGATCTCATCAAGAAGCTGTATAAAAGAGGCTTCACACATGTAGCAACATTGCAACACAAAAGTTGTTGTCCAAACATTCTCCCATGATCGTTGAACAGAGCTTGTTTTTCATGACCATTTGCATTGGTAATAATCTTCTTGAGGAGATCAAAAGGAAAAGAGCAGAGAGGATTGGTCGCGTTCAAAACGCAAAAGTTAATGTACCACACACAAGGAAGAAGTATCGGTAAATCAGATTTAGGCGAGATAAACGTGTTAGGGTATTCCGTACGACAAGAAAAAAGTAACGTACGCAACAAAAATAGCCCGCACCGAGTACCGCGACAAAAAAATGATCCAAAGAATGTTGTGTAAGCTAAAAAGTCGTAGAGTGAGGTGGGTCACAAAAGAAAAAGAAAACCTCAAGAGAGAAAATTTATTTACAAAAACTTTAATAAAAACGTGCTACAAAAAAGGAAAACCAACCCGCGGGGAAAACAATATTTACCCGAATATCCAAAAGGATTTACAAAATTTTTTGAAAAAATTATTAAGAACACACTCCTTAGTCACCTCAAACGAATTTTTAACCTCAATTTTAGTATTCACCTAAAACAAAAATAATTACCTAATATTTGTGTATGTGTTTTGCATAAAGGTCTATTATTTCATCTTATTAATTGTAATACGTTAGTATATTTACCAACTTATCTTGTGTAAAAAAACTACCTAATATGTATATAAATACTTACATAGTGTCTACAAGCATTTCTTAAAATCAACTTTTGATAAGTAAAGACCAAGAAAATAATGTAATAGTAGACAACAGAAATAAAGAAAAAAACACCAGACGAAATACATTTCGCAGCACCAGCATAGAGTTAGGCAATATCGTCACATCTAAACAATAATGTAACTTTAAATGTTTATATCCAAGATCTTATGGATAACGAATGCTAATCTTGTTTTATAATTAATATCCCAGCAATAAAAGTTACAATAATTAGCATATTCATAACATTAAAGCAAAGCAATTAAAATTTACCAGATTGTTTCTACACAAATTTTGTTTATCTCAGTGTGACTTGAAAACAATTACGTAATTACATTTTATATAGGTAAACTATACTTTATCATTACAACCTGATTATGCTAAATTCCTCACACAATAAAACGAAATGTAAACAACACACTTATATCTAATTTTCTTTTCTTTTTAAAAAAACCTAGAATTTGCATGGTCATAAATTAATTTTTAGCCCTAAATATTTTTGTCCTGTAAATTCTAACGTGACATAAATAAATAAAGCCAACTATGTGAACTGACTTATAGAAGACCAAAATATCAATAAACAGAAAGAAAATCTGATATACATATTCTGTTGGGATCGATGCCTTCAAAAGGTGCACTTTCCAACGTCCTGTCTTTGTCCCTGGAAAATTCTATGACAAACTATTTTCAAAGAAATTCAGCAAAACAAACGCGGCCGCTTTTCCCATATGGTCGCTCAGAACCTATCATGTTTCGACCCATATTTTATAACGCTCATATCCAAATGCAGTTAAGACTGATTTCACCAAACTTTCAGTTTGCAGATGAAAATCCCTTGGTAATGCTTTTACACTTTCACACAAAATAATAATGCAGTCTTTCAAAAATGGTTTTAATTGTTCGGTATTAGAATACGCCAAAGTAATTGTACAAGTTTAAGAGGTATTCCTCAATAATTCCTATTGTACCAATATGTTTTACCAAAGTAGTAAAAATGTACGTTGAATAATAATCATTTTAGTCAACCTTTCTAACAAAAGAAATTCATAAACTTAAAGGCTTTAATTCGTTATGTCTTATCACGAAATGCATTTAAAGTATATATGTGAATTTTATTAGAAATATTTTGTAATTCTTACCGTGACAAGTCATAGATAGAACTTCACTTTGAAAAGCATAACAAAGCTTTTTAACATTTGGAATGGCGTAAACTGCGTTACTTGTGTCGCCTAAAATAAAAGTCAAACAACGACAACCAGAATCGTAACATTGGGAAACTCAGAGCAAACGACCACACTATATCGCGTAACCGGACTTCGAAACAACACTCATTTTTATAACGAAAAGCAATTCTACTCCGTCCCAGTAAGGAAAACCGGTACAATAATAACTCCATTCAAATCGTAACTTCCTTCGAAAACATCCATGTCTAGATAATAAAATCACATGAATTGTATTTTCCTCAAAACATCCATCTATTGATAATAAACCAGAAAATTTTTAGAATTGCACTTGTCTTGAAAAGTCCATTGGTAATTTCGTACATCAAAACTTATATTATTTTAACAAACGAAACTACGACCATTAAATGGAAAACCCAGTTAACGTTCTAAACTACTACGATTATACCTCAACGTGTCTAAATATGAGATAAGAAATATATGCAACCAACCTTGTGGAAATTATGAAGGACATGTAGGATGGTTTTCGTAACTTCCCACATTGAAAGTATAAAAACGTACCATAAGCCGATTAAAATTTATATTAAGTAAGGTGTAGAGATAAGCGAACCAGATATTTTTAATGAATCGAAATTCGTGATTGAAAATAACCTTGATAAAACACGTACATAAACTTAATGTAAATATTTAAGAAAACGAACGTTGTTGATAACAGAAACCCCACATTGTTAATGCAATAACAAAATAGGATAGACTGAAGTGTTTTAAATTAATTTGAAGTAATTAAATAACAATCATTTAAACAGAAAAGGCAGTCAAAATCGTTAGTGAATTAAGTAGAGAAGATGAAAATTTATTTAAGTTAGAACGGAAAAATTCGAATGCAGGAACTGCACGTAAAAAGCGCTTCAACAGAAATAAATAAAACGCAGTACAATGTTTCAATTCTGTATCACAATAGCAAAACAAAGTCAAAGACAGAATAAGAGATTTGCGATAGTAATACCTTTCACTTCATAATTTTGATAAATAAGGAGCTGTTTTATAAATCAGAGAGGTCTCAAAAGTTGATACTTCCTAATATAAGCAATGCTGATCAAGAGAAGAAAGACTTAAACGTTAAACATTGTGTTGTGGTACATTACGAAGGAACACTTCCCGAGAAAGTTACCGAGACGAAATCATACGGTTACAGGTATGAAAGGAACCAAAAAGAATAAAAGATTTCCTTCAGACTGGACAAAATTTTGCATGCAAAAGAAGAACTCCTGTCCTCCATCTACCCTCCAAAACAAATCAAGCGTCAAGAATTAGTTTCAGGTCAGCGGACTAGATCGACACTGCTGTCTCTAAAGAGAAATTCCAACAGAATTTTTATCTCCGGGATAAAGAAAAGAACAAAATGTCCTCTATGACTTTACAAATGACATGACAGTATCATTTGTGCCAAAAAGGAGTAAGATTTGTTATATTCTCGATTCCTCAATATACCGTACCCAGTCAACCGGTACAGAAACGCAAAAGCCTGAAATTACTGCATGTGCAACAGCACGAAAGTGCACTATCTACTTAACAAGTCGATGAACAAGACAATGGCCGATGGTCATATTTTATACTTTGATAAATATTGGTAACAGCACACGTTTCAAAAATATTAACTAGAATTGTACAAAGACGAATGGAAAAACGAGCTAAAGAAATACTAGAAGATCAATTTGGATTTAGGCGAAACAGGGGAACACGGGAGGTCATTTTAAATTAAGAGTGTTAATGGCGAAAACAATAGAAAAAGGAGAAAGTATGTATATAGGGTTTGTAGACCTGGAAAAAGCATCCGACAATGTAAAATGGAAAAAAAATGTTCGAAATACTCAAAAAGATTGGAATGAGTTTTAGAGATAAACGGATAGTACATTGTTTATACAAAGAGCAAACAGCGGTAATAGAATTAGAGCAGGAAAGTGGAGAAGTAAATATTAGGAAAGGGGCGAGACAGGGATGTGCCTTATCCCCATTAATTTTTAACTTGTACATTGACGGGGCAATGAATACTGTCCAATGCAGGAAGACATTTGGAATTACTATGCAAGGACAAAAGATTTGCAGCTGATATCGCGGTATTAGCATCTAGCAAAGAAGAGTTACAAGCTGCTCTTAGTGAAATGGAAACAGTTCTAACAGAGAGATACTGTATGAAAATTAACAAAAATAAAACTAAAGTTCAAGTATGCAAAAAAAGGGAAAATAAATCAAAAACAAGAATACACATAGGTAACGAGACCTTACAAGAGGTTAAGGATTTCTACTACCTAGCAAGCCAAATAAAGCAAGATGGGAAAGCACAAGAGATATAAAACAAAGATTAGTACAGGGTCGTGCTACATTTAACAAGAAAAAGCAACTACTGGGTTCAAATACAACAAACATAGAAACACGGAAAAAATTGTTTAAAACATGTGTGGAGCAGAGTACTGTATGGCTGTGAAGCCTGGACAGTAGAAGAAGCGGACAAGAAAAAGGTGGTGCTATAGACGTATCGTGAAGATATCATGGATAGATAAAGTTAAGAACAAAGAGGTACTAGAAATGGTAGGGAAAGAAAGAAATATGTGGAAAACAGTAAAAAATAAGAGAGATAGGATGATAGGTCAAATACTAAGACATGAGGGAATAGTGCGGAATATATTAGAAACAGAAATAGGAAAAAGAGTAGAGGTAGACCTAGGTTAGACTATTGCACATAAATAGTGAAAGCTGTAGGATGTAGAAATGTAGGAAATGTGTAGGCTAGCTCAGAATAGAAATCAATGGAGGAATGCATCCAACTAGTTCCAAGATGGAAAATAATTACGAAAAAAATAACTGTACTTAAACATAATGATTATTATAGACAATTACAGATAATGGTCTTGCAATATTTTCAACTAATGTTAATTGTGCGATAGGATTTACTGGAAAACTATTAATACGACACATGTCTAAGTGTTGGGGGATCCTTGGCAGCCACAGGCTGCTTAACCCCCTTTACATACCGTGCATTTACATTTCCAATGCTCCACCCGAAGGTACTACATTGGCCAGGAGGCGTAGTAGTCACACACATACCACTACGCCACGGAGCCGCCCCCCTTCACATACCGTTCATTTACTTTTCCAATGCCAGTAGGTACTACATTGGCCAGGAGGCGAGTTTTTTGTTGCCTGGAAATTTAGAATTTTGCCGAACCCTTGCCGTTCCAGGCAAGGTAGGGATCTTTAACGTGCGTGACAACACTCACACACGGGACCTCCATTTAACCTCTCATCCGAACGAGGGCGTAATTTTTGTGAAAAATGCTCACCTGTCATTTTTCAAGCAGTCGACCGTGTCGGGATTTGAACCCGGGACCTTGGGATCCGTAGTCTTACGCTTACTACATTGATCCACGGCGACGCCTTCCCCTTCACATAACACTGAATTTCAGTGAAATAGGGCATATAATTAGAAAACAATAGAAGAAATTGAGCTGTATATAGACTGTTGTGGGAGTTTCAGGGAATTGTGTAGGCTAGCTCAGAACATAAATAAGTTGAGGTACGCGACCAACCAGTTTCAAGACGGCGAAAAAATAAGTGCACTTAAATCTGATGATTGTTATAAACAACCACAGGTGTGGGTCGTAAAATATTTTCAACTAATGTTGATTGTGTGAAAGGATATATTGGAAAAACTATTAATTCGACAAATGTTCAAGTGTTAGGGGAACTTGGCAGCCGTCCCCCCCCCCACATATCCCTGAATTTCGGGGAAATAAGGTATATAACTGTAAAATAATACAAGGTGACCGAACTGTATCAAACAAAAAAAAAAACAGCAGCTATGTTCAAAGACAACGAACATAGAAACAAGAAGAAAATTGTTCAAAGCATATGTGTAGAGTATAGCACAGTTCCTGTATGAAATAGGGGCAGTAGGATAAGCAGACAGAAATAGATAGAAGCCTTCTGGAATGTTGTGCTTCAGATATACGAGGATGGTAGCATGGACAGACAAAGTTAATAACAAATAGGTTATAAAAATAGTAGAGGAATAAAGATATTTGTGGGGAAAAAAAATAGGAAAAATAGAAAAATAGATGGGCAGGATACGTCCTAAGGCATTTCTGGAAAATAGTATGGGATATATTACTAGCAGAGATAGGAAAAAAGAGGTAGAGGTAGACCGAGACCAGACTTTTTGCATGCAGATAGTGATAGATGCAGACTGCAAATTTCAGGGAAATGTGTAGGTTAGCTCAGAATAGGAAACAATGAATATACACGTCTAACCAGTTACAGAACTTACGATCTAATGATGATGAAATATTGGTACTGTAAACTCCTATATAATCTATTCTGCAGTACCAGTACCAAAAGTAACGAGATTCAATTATATCAAAATGCTTGCCAGAGAACTTACAGAGTCTCATATGATTTATCGACTTCTGAACACCAGGTTACCCGTGAGTTGCGTCTGAACATTTGTAGAATACTACAACAACAATTTCCTTAGGAAGTCACCCATGAGTTGGACAAACAAGTAAGATACAGGAAGTGTCCAGTGGGTTGTGACAGAAAAACAAAAAACATTAGTAATAAATGCAAAGTACGGATTTGTTGGAGCTGCACAATTCTGATGTGTCGCAAATACGACGAATGACGGGTCATAATTTATCATCTTTTATTTTTATTTAGGTTTTAATAATATTATATTATATTATATTATATTTTTTTTGAATTTATTGTAATAATATGCATATTGATTTTTTGTATTAGTCTCAATTACATTTCTGTTACAAAAAATAATCAACACCCCCAACAATAAATAAATTTTTCAATGAATTGAAGCCGAATATTCTAGACAGAAATAAAAAACATACCACATAAAAAATAGATTGTAAAGAATGTCCAGGTACCTACATTGGAAGACAAAACAATATATAAATTAAACGATATTATGAACATAAATATTCTATAAAAATAAACAATAAATGTACTGCCTTTTCTAATCATGCTATAAACAAACTACATAATTTTAATTTTGACAAAGTAAACATTTCAGGTACAGAAGTAAAGAACCCAAAAGGGAATATTTTAGAATTAATACAAATACAAAGAAATAAAAATGCCATATATTCAAAACTTAAAATTTGTTATGTAGTATCTGTTACCCTCCTTTAAATTCGCCTATGGGTTAATAAAAATGCTTGTCACTTTGACATTATATTAAATCGTTAGTTATATTTCAAAATTGATATCATTCTAGAATTAAGAAATCTTTTAAAGTTTATGTATTTATTAAATCAGGTAATTACAATAATTTTAAATATTATCATCAAATATGTAGTTTTTTTTTTACAAAAAGTGGTTCTAAATGTAACTTAAAATTATAGATTTTTAGATATTTTGATAACGGTCTAACTAGACCGAAACGCGACAATAGATGATAATATAATTGAACTGTTATTGTATTTAATTATGACCAGTACCAACAAATAAATTAATAAATAACAAGATGGTCAGAAAATTCATAGGGGAGAATATTCTCAAGAGAGATTGCTACTAATGATATCCACTTAGTGGTCGAAATATGTATCTACTTTAAAGTAGTGTATGCTCAAGGTGTTTTTATTATATTTAATTTGAATTGTGGCACAGAATTCTTATCCATCATTAATACAAACAAAATAGCCTATTAAATGTAAATAAAAACTGATCATTTAGTTTTAGCTAGAAAATATCGAGCATAAGTCCTAGATGTTTCTCATCTTCGAAACTTCCTCCAAACACTACTTTACGTCGTGCTACAAATCAAGTCTAAATAATAAAAAATTCTTAAATGATGGACTTGTTAGTAAATTACAAAGCCTTAGTATAATAATAAATTTTGAATGGAATTCAAACTTTTTAAACGACAAAATACAGGTTTGTGTATGTTTAATTTGTGTTAAATTGTTCTTCGTGATCGTGCCATTTCTAAACGCATTTCTGTATTAAGAACGAAATATTTTTAATTAATTCGCATTCCCAGATTTGTGTACACAATGTGCAATTAAAGAAGTTATTGTTTGTAGTTCCCTGTTTTAAGTAGAAGTTATATTTTAAAATACCGGCGGTGACACCGGATACCTAGACGCGATTACTTCACCCCGTATTATACGGAAGTGTTTTACATAACAAAGAACATGTAAAATCCCCATTTTAGTTTAACCTTGTTTGTACAATCGTGTCTCGGTTCGTCGGCATTTTATAAGCATTAAAAAACAATAGATGGTATGTCCAGTCAAAACTGACCAACAAAACACGATAAATATTAGTGTAATGGCCTAACCTAACACAAATGTAGAGGTGTTGTTCTGTCTGGCCATGGAGGACGCGGGCGGAACGGCCCTGCAGAGAACATTGACCAGGAAATGACGTGCTCGAACCTTCAACCGCCACTGTCCTTGAATCGCGAAAATAGATGCATTCGTTTAGCATTCATTCTATTACTTGAACTTGTGTTATAACACCGACGTACTGCTATTGGCGAATTCTACGTCAACATCTAGCAATTGTTTTTCTAATAGAGAGCTTTAACAAACAACGTTAGAATTTGCATAACCTTGAGGTAGGTTGTAAAATCCGACGACGACGACGATACAGAATAGATCAATAATGAACTTAAAAATTATACCTGAATCGGTACAGCGACAATGTCAGAGGGACATCGCCCCCATGTTTTGACTAAACCACGTCAAACTAACAAACTAAATTTTTTAAACATTATGCATTCGAGCGAGTAGAAAAAACTCCGTTAAGACCGATCGCTGCTATTTCGCTTTAATTCAGTGTGCAAATAAAATTTTAGTAAAAGTCTGGGAATTTAGAAAAAGGAATGTTACTTTTCTCTTAACATCAGAATCTCGTAATTCGTGCAGGGAACTGGCTTACTCTACATTGATAGATGCATTGAAATTAGAGTTGATGTTAGGTGTGGGATTAACCGACCTTAACCTCAAAGAATTATCTACAATTATATTTAATGCGTATAGTAATGGGTTCGGTATCAATAGACTTTCCGGTTAGGGAGAATTAAGGAAGCATTAACATATCTCGTCTTAAATATTTATTAGACTCAGTCTAATTGCCTGAGGAATAATGCTGACCTAGCATATTTGAGCATCATTCTCTAACTTTTAAAGAAATTCAAAGTATGTATTTATTGTTTTGTGAAATATGACTGGAAAATACTAACTATTCAACAGTTTCATAAATAATTTACCACTTTAAAGTGCTAATCTCAAAAGACTAAGACACCAAAGCTCTCCAGAAAATTAAAGAAACAAAAGTCTATTCTTAAATTGAAAAACTGGGGAAAATTCTCATGTGTAGGGAAGATTGTCTCTATCCTCTGCGATACAAAATTTGAAACGCAATGTTCTCCCAAAATATCAATAAACTAGATATATTTCAGACACTAATTACTTATAACGTAACAAGTTTTTACCATAACTAAATTTTAACCTAATACTTAAATATAAGCGTTTTTTTAAATCGTTATTCATTTCAAGTTATCGCATGTAGTACACCTCTGAACGTGCGGGGTTCCTTAGAAAAAGGTCAACGGAGAAGTAACATCTGGTGACATTTTCATTCGGTTAGTTGTACCGGTGGAGGTTTTGTAATTCAAAAATGTTTTCACTTTGTATTGTCTAACTATTTTTTCAAATTCGTTACATTTAATGTTTTTTCAGATGCTACAGCAACAATTTTAACACCATAAAGCACCTTGGCACTTTTAGTTTCAATTTACAAGAACAAATCTGTCAATCTTTAGGGTTGTTTTCGATCACTCTCTTATCGTTTCCATTCAACATTCCTATGCTATCCAACTGATATAAATCAGCCGATCTTCTCTTTTGAAAATTTGCTTCTTTCCCCAAACAGTTATTGTGTCAACGTTTTAACTTACTACAGTACTTCTTGTTACCACTTTTTTTTGGTATCAGTAAGAATTTTATTTCTATCCAGTGATCATCCACCGTAGCTATTGCGACTCTTTGGGAACAGCCTGTTCAGGTGTCACATACATCCCTGCCAATGTATTACAAGGGTTCGTTTTATTTGAAATGAAAGAAAATACAGAACTCAATTTGTTTTTGATTTGAAAATACTAATAACACAGGCCTACATTTTTTCATGAAAAAGTGTTCCAAGTTTTAATAGGTGTCCTGTAGTAAATGGGGTGTGCTGATCACGAACCTGTGCTTAGTTTTTTCCAGCACGTCAAGTTTTCAGAAAAAGTGTTTGAAATTTTTCATAGAAACTGTATTGAGAAAATATTTATTGAAACTATATTTAATAGAAAATTACATACAAAATTGAGCTATTCATTAAAAAAACAATGCAGTATAATCTACGTTAGACGATAGTTGGTTTTTTTGAATAAAATCGTTCTCTTTTTCCCGCAAAACTGCGTTTTGTAGTTTTCTTTTGTGGATTTTTGTGAGCGAGTCACTCTTCAAAGTCAAGCAGTAATCAGCCATCATTCTAATATCCCATCTTCCTTGGTAACGTCTCTCCATCTCCTTTATGTCTTGATGGAACCTCTCTACCTGTTCCTCGCCGACAGCTCCAAGATTTTCGGGAAAAGAGTCAACGTGAGAATTCAGAAAATGAAGTTTGACGCTCATATTGCATCCCAGTTTTTTATAATTTTCGACAATGTCGGCTACAATTTCTTTGTAGTTTAGAGGCTTGTTGTTTCAAGGAAGCCGTCTATGACTTCTACGAAAGAACTCCATGCTTCAGATTCATCCTGGTTCATTGTATTCTGGAACAATCAGTCCGATTTTAAAGTTCAAATTTCAACGCCTACAAAAATTCCTTCTTTAAGTTTAGCTTCAGAAAGAGCAGGAAATTTGTCGCACAGGTATTTAACACAGTCATCTTGTTTATTTAAAGCTTTGACAAACTGCTTCATCAATCCTAACTTTATGCAAAGGGGAGACAAAAGAACTAATTTTGGGTCAACTAATACATCACGCAGCACATGTTTTGTCCCAGTACAAGTCTTTCTCTGAGTGTCCATTCTTTCTTAACGTAATGTAAATTTCGTGCTTGACTGTCCCACTGCACAAAAACATGGATACTTTGTGAATCCAGACTGCTCGGATATTATTTTGAGGTCTCCACAGAGTTGCCAACAATATTCGCTATACTTGGAATGACTCTCATTCCATGGGAATGCGGTAAAGCCATAGTATGGGATTTTACTTGTGTAGACACACTTGCTTCTTCCCATATAGCAGCCACTTCAAAAACTGCTGGAGCTGCTGCCTTGACAGGCGAACGCTTAAAAAAATTAAAATACAAAATCTTCAAAATAACTATATTTTTGCCCAGTAGCTATTGAAACATTCGGAAATTTTGGACCAAGCGCATCAAATTTTATACATTCTGTGGGAAAAAAAATTTCAAAGGAAACAAACGACAACAGAGCTACCTCATTTCTAATACAACGAATTAGTATAGCAATTCAACGAGGAAATGCTGTCTGCTTTTTCGGCACACTTCCAAATGATTGTAAACTGGACGAATTACATTACTATCCGAGGTTATCAATTACACGTTCAAAAATACAAGACAAATTATCAAACAATCAAACAAATCAACTATCGAAGAATTTAATAACATCACATATATCACGAAACAAGCAAAAGTAAATATAGAAAATGAATCAAACATTAACAATACAGACGATTCAACTGAACCCCACGATAAAAATAAACATATGACAGTACCATTTATGGAATATATGGGAGATACTGATGGTGAAATGAATCAGTCCCAAACTGGAGATGTCGTATATGGACCTCAATTGGATACAGCCTTAGCAATGAATGGCAATAAAATGGACGATGATGAAGCACGATCGGAAGCTACTTTTAGGTTTACAATAACACAATTTAGCAAAATAAAAGATTCTGTTCTTTCACCTCCATGCTTTGTTCGAAATTTGCCATGGAAAATTATGATAATGCCAAAACAACACATAATCAAGATCGTTCTGCCCAACGTTCATTAAGTTTCCTTTACAATGCAATGGTGAAAGTAAATCGAGTTCTTGGTCATGCTATGCCGTTGCAGAATTACGATTGATTCCATTTAGATCGGACATCAAAACTTTTCAAGAAAAATACAACACTTGTTTTACTCAAAAGAAAATTATTGGGGTTTTACGATTTTATGTCATGGCAAGAAGTTTTAGACATAAAAAGGGTTTTGCTAAAAATGATACTGTTACTTTTGAAGTATATGTAGTAGCTGACGCGCCTCATGGTGTATCATGGGATAGCAAAAGCATACCGGATTCGTAGGACTTAAAATCAAGGTGCAACTTGCTATATGAATTCGCTGTTGCAAACTTTATATTTTACACATCATTTAAGAAGAGCTTTTACAAAATGCCGACTGAACCTAATGACTCCACTAAATCGGTTACTTTAGCATTACAAAGGGTTTTCACGAATTACAATTCAGTGATAAACCAGTTGGAACAAAAACTAACAAAAGTTTTGGATGGGAAACGTTAGATTCATTTATGCAACATGATGTACAAGAATTTTTACGGATATTACTGGAAAAATTAGAAAGTAAAATGAAAGGTACATGTGTCGAAGGTACTGTTCCAAAACTATTTGAAGGTAAAATGATATCGTACATTCGATGTAAAATGTGGATTATACTAGTACACGTACTGAAACATTTTACGACATTCAATTAAATGTGAAGGAAAGAAAACATTGAAGAATCGTTTAAGGACTACATTGCTAAGGAAACATTAAATGGTGATAATAAATATGATGCAGGCGAACATGGTTTACAAGATGCTGAAAAAGGTGTTGTTTTTGCAGTATATCCACCAATATTACATTTACATTTGATGAGATTCCAGTATGATCCTGTTACAGATTGTTCAGTAAAGTTTAATGACCGCTTTGAGTTTTATGAGAAAATATCTCTAGATAGTTATCTACAAAACCAGATTCTACAAATCCTGCAAATTACACTCTGCATGCAGTTCTAGTGCATTCAGGAAATAATCATGGTGGCCATTATGTTGTTTTTATTAATCCTAAAGGTGATGGTAAGTGGTGCAAGTTTGATGATGATGTTGTTTCTCGATGTTCTAAACTAGAAGCAATTGAACATAATTATGGTGGTTATGAAGATGACATGAATATGACTATTAAACATTGTACAAGTGCATACATGTTAGTTTATATTCGCGACTCTGAACTACATCATGTCCTTCAAGAGGTTACAGATGCTGACATACCAAGTGAGTTAGCATTTAGATTAGCAGAAGAAAACTAATTGAACAACTACGCCAAAAGAATGCAACGAAGCTCATTTATATATGACTGTAAATATTTTATTGGAATTCAGCTTTGATGGTCATCAAGGCAATGGCTTGCATGATCCTGAAAAAGCATCATATAGAATTTTAGGATAAAAAGACTGCAACATGTGGTGAACTGATGGAAATGCTTACGGATGGTTTTAAATATCCACCAGAACAAATGAAAATGTGGCCGTTTGGTAGCAGATCAAATAACACTCTCCGTCCATGTTTGCTTGATTCGGAGGCAGACTCACAAAAATATATTAGATGCTTCAGAAAATCAGAATCCTTGGATTGTTTTTTAGAACTATTGCCACCTGATGTGGGATTACTGGCATTACCTATTTTTGATAGTAATGCTGATGTCCTTTATTCTTTAAATTTTATGATTCTAAACAAAAAGAATACACTATTGTGGACATCAGTATTGTTCCATTAACGGTCGTTTGAAATTTTCATAGAAACTGTATTGAGAAAATATTTATTGAAACTATATTTAATAGAAAATTACATACAAAATTGAGCTATTCATTAAAAAAACAATGCAGTATAATCTACGTTAGACAATAGTTGGTTTTTTTGAATAAAATCGTTCTCTTTTTCCCGCAAAACTGCGTTTTGTAGTTTTCTTTTGTGGATTTTTGTGAGCGAGTCACTCTTCAAAGTCAAGCAGTAATCAGCCATCATTCTAATATCCCATCTTCCTTGGTAACGTCTCTCCATCTCCTTTATGTCTTGATGGAACCTCTCTACCTGTTCCTCGCCGACAGCTCCAAGATTTTCGGGAAAAGAGTCAACGTGAGAATTCAGAAAATGAAGTTTGACGCTCATATTGCATCCCAGTTTTTTATAATTTTCGACAATGTCGGCTACAATTTCTTTGTAGTTTAGAGGCTTGTTGTTTCCAAGGAAGCCGTCTATGACTTCTACGAAAGAACTCCATGCTTCAGATTCATCCTGGTTCATTGTATTCTGGAACAATCTGTCCGATTTTAAAGTTCAAATTTCAACGCCTACAAAAATTCCTTCTTTAAGTTTAGCTTCAGAAAGAGCAGGAAATTTGTCGCACAGGTATTTAACACAGTCATCTTGTTTATTTAAAGCTTTGACAAACTGCTTCATCAATCCTAACTTTATGCAAAGGGGAGACAAAAGAACTAATTTTGGGTCAACTAATACATCACGCAGCACATGTTTTTGTCCCAGTACAAGTCTTTCTCTGAGTGTCCATTCTTTCTTAACGTAATGTAAATTTCGCGCTTGACTGTCCCACTCGCACAAAAACATGGATACTTTGTGAATCCAGACTGCTCGGATATTATTTTGAGGTCTCCACAGAGTTGCCAACAATATTCGCTATACTTTATTGTATTTAGTAACAGCTCAAGATTCTCATACGTTTCTTTGAGATGCACGGAGTGAGCAACAGGAACCGAGGCATAAGTATTACCATTGTGCAACAAGACACCCTTCAGACTTCTCTTAGAAGAATCAATAAATAACCTTAATGATGTGCAATCGTAATTGTCAGCTCCCAGTTTCATGACTAAAACAGGAATATTATTACAATACACCAGTGAACCCTCTTGAGAGAAATATTCCGCGAACTCTTTCACGATGCCTATACCACGAAAATGTGGTTCCTGGAGCCAACAGATTTTTGTCTTTCAGTCGTGATCCTAAGATTTGTGCAGCATCCTTCGATAGGCCCAAGTCTCTCACTAAGTCATTTAGTTCAGTTTGGATAAACTGTCGAGGTTGGTCTATATCAGGATTGAATTCGCCTTCATCGGTTTTTTCGTTTGAACTTTCATCTGATGACTGCTGTTGGATAGTGTGAAGAAAAGGTGGAGCAATGGAAATTCCTGGTCCATGAGGTACAGGTCGTTTAGCAGACTGTAAATCAGGATACTGAACAGAATGTTTATTTTTCGAATTCAAACCCTTGACATCGTAGGAGCAAAAGTAACAGTCGTCTCCATGGTTTTTTTGTTCCCTCCGTACCATAGGAATGCCATTTTCTCACTAGCTCGACACACTGAAAGCACACTTTGTGTGGAGCCCAAGGTTTGTCCTGATCACCAAGCTTTACACCGAGGTAAGATAAGCTTTTTTGATAAATTCTGCTATGTTTCGTTGATGCTATGCTATCGTTATATCACCACATACGTAACAAAATATATCAGGACTGTTTTTGCACTTTCGTCATGACATTATAACGCACTAAACACTCAGAAAACAAAACACAATTCGATGCTACAAACAACTGACGCTAACTAACTATTTCGTAAACAACTGCCGATGCCATCAAGTTGACCTTAGCAGATGCGGAAATGAAACAGTGTTGTCATTGAAATGAAATAAACATAATAGTATACTAAAACATTTTCTATCGATGTACCAAGTATTTGAAAGAAATAATTTTAATGCAATTTAGGAAATATCACAAAAGTACTTCTTTGCTCTAGTACAAAATATCTCACAAGGTTTTTTTTTTATTTTGTGAAAAATCTTGACATGATGGGCTCAAACCAAATTCACGTTCAGAATCAACGTACCCGTATTAGCAAAGAACACTTATCAAATTCAAAATACCAAAATTCATACCGGCCTGTGTAATTAACAGATTCCTTAACCACTTAAGACAGTGTAATGTAATGCAATTTGTGACATTATTCACTAATTGAAATGAGTTCAGCTTGAATAGTACAACGAGACGTCACTTAGTCTACCATTGACCAGCATAATACAGCTGAACGCAAACGAGGAAATGCTGTCTGCTTTTCGGCACACTTCCAAATGATTGTAAACTGGACGAATTACATTACTATCCGAGGTTATCAATTACACGTTCAAAAATACAAGACAAATTATCAAACAATCAAACAAATCAACTATCGAAGAATTTAATAACATCACATATATCACGAAACAAGCAAAAGTAAATATAGAAAATGAATCAAACATTAACAATACAGACGATTCAACTGAACCCCACGATAAAAATAAACATATGACAGTACCATTTATGGAATATATGGGAGATACTGATGGTGAAATGAATCAGTCCCAAACTGGAGATGTCGTATATGGACCTCAATTGGATACAGCCTTAGCAATGAATGGCAATAAAATGGACGATGATGAAGCACGATCGGAAGCTACTTTTAGGTTTACAATAACACAATTTAGCAAAATAAAAGATTCTGTTCTTTCACCTCCATGCTTTGTTCGAAATTTGCCATGGAAAATTATGATAATGCCAAAACAACACATAATCAAGATCGTTCTGCCCAACGTTCATTAAGTTTCCTTTACAATGCAATGGTGAAAGTAAATCGAGTTCTTGGTCATGCTATGCCGTTGCAGAATTACGATTGATTCCATTTAGATCGGACATCAAAACTTTTCAAGAAAAATACAACACTTGTTTTACTCAAAAGAAAATTATTGGGGTTTTACGATTTTATGTCATGGCAAGAAGTTTTAGACATAAAAAGGGTTTTGCTAAAAATGATACTGTTACTTTTGAAGTATATGTAGTAGCTGACGCGCCTCATGGTGTATCATGGGATAGCAAAAGCATACCGGATTCGTAGGACTTAAAAATCAAGGTGCAACTTGCTATATGAATTCGCTGTTGCAAACTTTATATTTTACACATCATTTAAGAAGAGCTTTTACAAAATGCCGACTGAACCTAATGACTCCACTAAATCGGTTACTTTAGCATTACAAAGGGTTTTCACGAATTACAATTCAGTGATAAACCAGTTGGAACAAAAACTAACAAAAAGTTTTGGATGGGAAACGTTAGATTCATTTATGCAACATGATGTACAAGAATTTTACGGATATTACTGGAAAAATTAGAAAGTAAAATGAAAGGTACATGTGTCGAAGGTACTGTTCCAAAACTATTTGAAGGTAAAATGATATCGTACATTCGATGTAAAATGTGGATTATACTAGTACACGTACTGAAACATTTTACGACATTCAATTAAATGTGAAGGAAAGAAAACATTGAAGAATCGTTTAAGGACTACATTGCTAAGGAAACATTAAATGGTGATAATAAATATGATGCAGGCGAACATGGTTTACAAGATGCTGAAAAAGGTGTTGTTTTTGCAGTATATCCACCAATATTACATTTACATTTGATGAGATTCCAGTATGATCCTGTTACAGATTGTTCAGTAAAGTTTAATGACCGCTTTGAGTTTTATGAGAAAATATCTCTAGATAGTTATCTACAAAAACCAGATTCTACAAATCCTGCAAATTACACTCTGCATGCAGTTCTAGTGCATTCAGGAAATAATCATGGTGGCCATTATGTTGTTTTTATTAATCCTAAAGGTGATGGTAAGTGGTGCAAGTTTGATGATGATGTTGTTTCTCGATGTTCTAAACTAGAAGCAATTGAACATAATTATGGTGGTTATGAAGATGACATGAATATGACTATTAAACATTGTACAAGTGCATACATGTTAGTTTATATTCGCGACTCTGAACTACATCATGTCCTTCAAGAGGTTACAGATGCTGACATACCAAGTGAGTTAGCATTTAGATTAGCAGAAGAAAAACTAATTGAACAACTACGCCAAAAGAATGCAACGAAGCTCATTTATATATGACTGTAAATATTTTATTGGAATTCAGCTTTGATGGTCATCAAGGCAATGGCTTGCATGATCCTGAAAAAGCATCATATAGAATTTTAGGATAAAAAGACTGCAACATGTGGTGAACTGATGGAAATGCTTACGGATGGTTTTAAATATCCACCAGAACAAATGAAAATGTGGCCGTTTGGTAGCAGATCAAATAACACTCTCCGTCCATGTTTGCTTGATTCGGAGGCAGACTCACAAAAATATATTAGATGCTTCAGAAAATCAGAATCCTTGGATTGTTTTTAGAACTATTGCCACCTGATGTGGGATTACTGGCATTACCTATTTTTGATAGTAATGCTGATGTCCTTTTATTCTTTAAATTTTATGATTCTAAACAAAAAAGAATACACTATTGTGGACATCAGTATTGTTCCATTAACGGTCGTTTTTCGGATCTTATATCATTAATGAATGAAAGAGCAGGTTTTCCACAAGATACAGAACTTTTATTATATAAAGAAGTTAGACCTAATTGTATTGAAAGAATTACAAATGTTAACGAAACACTTGAAAAGGTCTTAGACGAATTAATGAATGGTGATATAATTATTTTTGAAAAAGATGAAATGGAAGAACAGTCTGATCTTCCAAACTGTATAGACTATTATAAAGATTTGTATTACCGAGTAGAAGTTAACTTTGTGGATAGATGCATTCCTAATGATGTTGGTTTTACTATGGAATTGTCACAGCGAATGACTTATGATCAATTAGCTCGGGCTGTAGCAGAGAGGGTTGGTACAAATCCGTATTTATTACAATTCTTCAAATGTCAAAGTTATGAAGATAGTCCTGGTCATCCATTAAGATGTACATATGAAGGTACATTAAAAGATCTTCTACTATGTTCGAAGTTTTATAAAACACCAAAGAAAATTTTTATCAACAGCTTAACATTCGAGTTAATGAATTAGAAAATAAACGACAATTTAAATGTATATGGGTTGGATTGAAGTTAAAAGAAGAGAAGGAATTAACATTATATCCCAACAAAGGAGGCACTGTAGGAGATCTTTTAGAAGAAGCTAAAAAACAAATAGAATTTAGTGAAGGCGGTAGTGGAAAATTAAGGTTAGTTGAAGTAAATTGTTCTAAGGTAGCTTATGGGCAAAGGAAGATGCTCCACTGGAGTCGTTATCTTTGCAGGAGCCAAAACATACAGGATAGAGGAAATACCTAATGATGAATTAAGACTCGAAGATGACGAGATGTTAGTTTCATGTGCTCATTTTCAAAAGGAAATATTTTCCACATTTGGAATACCATTTTTTATCAAAATTAAACATGGTGAACAATTTAAAAAAGTGAAAGAACGTATACAAAAGAAACTGTGTGTACCAGAAAAGGAGTGGGAAAAGTTTAAATTTACTATTGTTTCATTGGAAAACCTCTTTTATAGACGAAGATGATTTTCTTATGAATTTGAAAGATTTTAGAGGTAATTCTACCACCAATGCTAATGCAAAACCTTGGTTGGGATTGGAGCACGTGAATAAAGCTCCAAAACGAGCAAGATTTAATTATTTGGAAAAGGCTATTAAGATCTACAACTAAGAATGGTTCTAATGCAAGCCAGTGGTGATTGTACATTATTAAAGTTGGCATCAACCAAAAACCATCATAATTATTGTTTTGATTGTTTTCGCTGTTTCCTAACAATTAGAATGTAATATTGTACTTAGATTTTGTATTAAAATTGTGATAGGAATTAAACCTCGCAATATAATTGAGTAATTTTTTATTTACAAAAAAAAAGTACAAAATATCTCACAAGGTTTTTTTTTTATTTTGTGAAAAATCTTGACATGATGGGCTCAAACCAAATTCACGTTCAGAATCAACGTACCCGTATTAGCAAAGAACACTTATCAAATTCAAAATACCAAAATTCATACCGGCCTGTGTAATTAACAGATTCCTTAACCACTTAAGACAGTGTAATGTAATGCAATTTGTGACATTATTCACTAATTGAAATGAGTTCAGCTTGAATAGTACAACGAGACGTCACTTAGTCTACCATTGACCAGCATAATACAGCTGAACGCAAACGAGGCGTCTGTACACAAAAGATAATTGATAACCACCCTATGGCATAACATCTTCAGATGGACTTGATTGACAACTTACAAGAGTTTGTATTAAAGAGCTTTATTAACCTTACAGTATGAACCTTCTTGATGTTATTTACATAATCTAGTATTTTCTTGGAAAAGCCCAAAATTATCGATTATGTATATAAATGCACAGTCTCCAAAAACATCGAGATTATATTGGGAAGATTCCCGATACGTTAAATATGGATAAAATATTATCAGAAGAAAACCCGCCACAATATGCCTTTTCAACACATACACGTCACATTGCAAATACCCATTGATTCGTCGCTATTGAAGCGAATTCACTTCTTTGAAGCTGCTGTAATATTTTTTGCATACATACATATCACACCGTACCCTAAAAGGGGTAGGCAGGTTTGACGAAACCATCTCTTCTTTTTTCTATTTCTAATAATAGCTTTTAATTTATCTTTCAGATCTTTCAAGATCTGTCAACAATCTTTTCCATACTTTCCTATTCTCACACACCTCTCTCACCTCGTTGACATGCATACATCGCTCCACACAAGTTGGTATTTTTCAGAAAATTACGTTCTTGTTCAGATACGGGATTAAATGTAGGTCCTGCTTACGAGTGTTGTTACGCATATTAAATATCCATACTTTGTTTTATCAAATTCCAAATTTTCAGTTAAAAACTCGCCTCCTGATCAATGTAGTAGCTTCGGGCGGAGCACTGTATAATTGAAATATATGGTCGCAACTAATGTGGCTGTCGTGGATATCTAGTACTAACAAAGTTTTGCTTTCTTGACTAAATCTAGAATGTTTCCAAACTGACCATCTACTCCAAAAACATATTTGAAATAAACGAATTATTAAAATTTACTATTCCTGCACGGTTCATTAGAGTACTATCCAATACGGGGCGCTTAAAATGTACCCTCAGAAATACCAATAAAAACGGAACTGTATTTTTGTGACATTTATACCACGATACTAAAAATTATCTTAGTCAGGAGAAGGCATAAAATACAAGTCTGTATTAGATTATAAAATATATAAAATTTTAACGTTGAAATGTTCACATCAAATTTTGACCATCAAAAAATTATTTGGAATGCTAAAATAGATGATTTCAAATCTCTGGACATCTTTGACCAGGAAAACTTTTTATCGCGGAAAGTATTACAGTTTTATTTGTGCATTTTTAAGACCGGAAGATGAAATAGCGAAATTCCATATTAGTTTCGATTTAAGCACTTTTACCTTGAGACATTATCCCGAGGTAGCTGTTGTTTGCCCCAAAAGCCGGGTCGGAAAGTAACAATTAATTTAAAACTCATTAGACGTGTAACAATTACAGCAAACGTAACATAACGATATCATAATCACTTCTACTTTAAAAAGCACAGGTGTTTTTCTAAATTTAAATTAGGAAAATTTACGGAAGCGTCTTTAACTCTATAATTTGCCACGTATTGATCACGTCACCAAATTATGTGTGATTCCTAACATAGCATAACAAAGCCGCTGATATGTCAAGAATCGAAAGGGACAATGACACTAAACCAATAATAGATTGATTGACAATAACAGGGTTCACGTAAAAACTTAAAGTATAGAAAAGTGAGTAACCTACAAAAGCCTGTACATTTCTGGTAATTTACCAAACATTTACAAATTACGTACATAAAACCGCACAGCTCGGCAGAGCAATCAGTTTTCAATCGAAGTATGATATAAATTATAAAATAAATGTTCATTGTGGATATAAATTATGTATTTGTATAGATAAATTTACATAGTCGGACTTAGCGATAAAATAGTTAATCCTCACGTTAAACGGAATTTACTGTTACTAAATACTGTAATAATTGTGAGTAGTACATTAAAGTTTCTCTGGGTTTGTGAGTAAACAGGCAATATGCGACCAATAAAGAGCAGGGACAAGAATTTCCTTACAAAAAGACATCCTGTATCCATAAAAGAATCTGCAATTAGTTTGTTTTATAAGAACGCGGATCATGGTACAAGTATTCATAAGTATACAAGAAACGTCGTAGTGTAAAACTTTTTATACTCTTAAAAGGTCACAAGTATATAATAGTATACAATGTGCACAATGATAGTCCGAAAATATACTCTGGGCAAATAGACAAATTCCTAGGAGATTCAATATTTTATAGCATTTTGAAGAAGAATGGTTCGTAAAACATGCGAATTCAGTAAAACCCCTTTACAAAAGTCTTTGGAAAGTTTTTAATACAATCCATGGAAGCTCAAGTATAATAATAGTGATTTACATAAATAATTCTATGATTAGAGAAAAGTCCTAAAAACATGCAAATCTAGTAAGACGTTTTGCAAATGCATTGGGTATATTTCAATACAATCCACGGAAGTTGATAAAATTCAGTAATAATAAATAAAAAGTAATGTTTCACTTAACAAGTAAGCAAATTCTCAGTCAAGTGGTAATTCTTTGGCAGATCAAAGATAAGTCCTAGAAACAAGAAAATTCGGTAAAGTTCTACAGATTATTGGTAAAATTTGAACACAATTTACACAAGAAACATGCCTAGTGTAGCGAACTTTAGTAAAAATACATTACATATGCGTTGGATACACCATTTTTTTATACAACCATAAAATCTAACAAATCAGGTAGTATCTTACAGGACGGCTTAAGCGTCTATAATTTTGTGATATAAAAAATTCACGTCGACTCAACTGTAAACAAGGTAATAAATAAGGTAAATGCTTGAAAAGGGCTGAAATGCTGTCGTCTGAAAATATCTGTCTTAATCGATGAATACGTAGGATGCCAACTGATCTCAATTGGTTTTGGGATCTTTAAAGAGCAGTCTCAGCAGGAACATATAGATATTACAGGACAAGAAATCAGAAAGTAGATCTGACACTGCTCTGCCGAGCTTGAAGACGGTACAATCGTAAACAACAATTTAGTGAATTACGTTAAAAATATTAGCATTCAAGCAATTTGAGACAATAAAATATAATAATCTATTTTGAAATTAATTAAACAAAAGGTAGGATACGTATTTCTGTGAAATGCGCGGTATAAAATGCTACTATTACGTTATTCGAGGTGCTTTAATAACAAAAGGGTCGTGTATTTGATAAAAATAAATGTTCTTATTACGTTCAACGCATAAACAAATGTTTATTAAAAGAGTTTCGCCCATATTTTATAATAAAAGCATTGTGTTTAGAGAAATTTACGTTCAAATGCATAGAAATACTTGAAAATAATTTTCATTTGCAATTAATAATTAAAGGATCAATTTATGGTAAAATGCATGTCAATTTTATGTAATTCGTATACCATAAATGAATTTGCGTTAGTATTTCAATTGAAAACGTATTAAATTAACTCGAAACCATTAAATTAGAGCGCTTTCAGGCATAAAATGCGCATTTATTGACCCATGTTCTAAAATACACGAGAATGTTGATAGCATATGCAAACGACACATCTACATTCTCGAATAATCTCGAACGTTCGGAAAACTGCTGAAACCGAGCAGAGGCAATGGCGTCGTGAGGGTTTGACTTATAAAATCCAATCCGAACAGCGATTAAAGACAGTGTTACATGAATCGTCGACAAGATTATATCATTTGACGTACTGACAATACGGTACGTAAATAATTTCCTACACGAAATGTACAATGTTTGGCAGTGAGAATTATTTAAAAGTCTTATAATGGAAAGTAGATAATTAAAACCACCGCAAGATAAAGTTTCTTAATTGGAATAGACATACACGATTTGAATGGTTTGATATTGATGAAGAGGTCAATTTGCATAAAAATTGGACTTTTAAAACTATTTAAAAGAAGATGCAGCATTGAATAGTAATTATTATGTTTCGGAAAAGCCAACAACAAGAAAATCTGTAACGGTACAATTTAAATCGATTTGTTTAGAGAGTTTAAGTAATTTCTAAAGACTTATTAGTTTTAGTTTCAGAGTAAGGTTTTGTATCTAAAAGTCAATTTAATTTAACGGGTTTTTGGCAAACTTACGTACGGGTTTAATCATTGTGATCAGTAAAATTAAACATAACTCAATTCAGCTACGTTTAACGCGGTTTTCAAGATAAATAATATTAAATTAAATGACTTCGAAAGGAAATTGGTGTACATATTAATTATAAAGACGATTTAATTATGGAGTTGTTAAAGAATGATAATCACGTGTTTAAGACTGGTTTAAAATAAGTGAAGGAAAGAGATGTTCTGGATCTTTCATTTTTAGTATATAAGATATGTGTTACGAGGAAGTTATTTAGAATCATCAATTGTGTATTTAAGATATTGTTCGTAAAAGAAAGTTGTTGTGGGTGCATTTTTCTGTATTTGAAAGATTTTTGTAAGAGGATTGTTTCGTATCATTATATTTATATGATCTTAGTGGTTTCATTAATTGTAGAAGCTAAGATCCATTAATTAAAAGAGCTAGCGGACAATTAGTCTTTTCACAGGATTAAAATTCAACATTAAACCTGGGGCTTTATTATTATCAATCATTTATAGCAATATATATATATATATATATATATATAAATATAAATAACAGGTTATTGGTCAACTAAATAATAAAACTTTTGTTTTCTACCAAGCTTTCGTTCTATTTAAGATCTTCATCAGGGTAAGAACTGTGAATAGCGTGTTAAAATTAACGAAAAATGTTTAAAATACTGCAAGTGATCATATGTACAAACACAAAATTAAAAAAAATTGAACATAAGCACTAACAACTAAATAAGTCACACAATGCACTTACATATTATAATTTAAAAAAAAGCTAATTATAGCGTAACTGACGCCTGAACGGGACACAACGTTGAAAAGAAATGAGATCTCATATGTTTCGAGAAATTACCCTTGAATTTTTAATTTTCCTTCATGTAATGAATTTGAAGATGCGTAATGCCTAACTTCGAAGGAATTCTAATATAATAAATTTAAAACAACTGTTTTAGTAAAATTCCTTGTATACAGGGTTCAACATATTACAAATCGCTTTCCTATGATACATAATGTTACGTCGGTACGTGCGTGTACGCGTGCATGCGTGGTTTAAAAAATATAGAACGGAAAGCATCACAAGAGTTTCAAATTTGTGGCATAAACCTATTAACTTTGGTTTTAAGCCCTTACGACCCTTTAATTACTAGAAAAAGTACTTTTCGGCAGTTTTTCTATAATGCAGTTCCTCTTTAAAAACTTGAAGAGTGTATTCCAATTTAAATTACCGAAAACCTTCACCACATCTAAAAGCCTATTAATGCAGTTTTTCTTAGTCTTATCCTTTTTTATTCTACTATTAATCTGTGTTGAAGATTGCGTCTTTAGTACCACTTTTTAAATCCAAAACTGATCTTCTTATAATCTCTCTCCTTTAATTTTGTACCGTGATATATTTTATTGTAGGAAATATTTTTAAACAATAGCTCACCGGATAAACGGTTTTAAAGGTTTTCCTCCCGTTGATCTTGCTTTTTTGGTAGCATCACTAATTTACACTTTGCAAATTTTTTATTGCTTCACTCGCGCATCTACGGAATTTTTATAATTTTAACTATTTCGGTGCTTTTTGAAAATCTGTTTTACTACTTTGTATTCTGCCTGTTGATTTTCTATCTCATCTAAATTTTTCACATTAGCTAAATTCTGTACGCCTTTTCATGCTTGCATATCTTTTATCTTGACTAATGTTATGCCTGCTCTTATTTGTATTCCTAGTTCACTTGTAGTAGTCCTCAATTTGACGAACTATGCAGGGTCGGTCCTTATTTGGCGCTGGTTCCATTTGTCCACAACGACTCTGCGTACATTGCTGTTTAGCTTACCCACATAATCTGTGTTATTCACAAGTTCCCTACATTTTGTCCAATTTTATCCAGTGCAACACTTTTATACTTCGTTCTTTTTTGTATTAAGCGTGTCATTTCTTGCGGCATCCATTCTTTCCTAGGTGCACACTTTTTAGTTCCTGATATAATTTGTGCTTCTTCTAATACTACTTCCCCAAATTACTGGTAGTTTTTTTCTATTCTTCCATAACTTTTATATTCCTTCCTAATTTGGATAATGTTTTTATCTATATCTGATTTGCATAGCTTTTTTTTCACACTTTGCTACTATTAAATTGTGGTTGCTATCTATATCTGAAGGTTGCTTTTACAATATTAGACTTGACTTGTGAATCTATTCTTAACTAATATACAGGGAGTTTATAAAAAATTCTCCTTGATTTAAAAAAATCATAATTCAAAAACGAAACCAGTAATAAACTTTAGGGTTTTGAACTTGACTTCAGTATATTGTCAAGATTGTTTTGCTAATATTCAATCGCAGTGCGTGGCCTTGGAGCGAGCGTGACGGGGGAAGAGTGCTACTGCTTCCGCCGGCCGGCAGTCGCCACTCACCAGTCACAGCTACGCCACAGCAGAAAGCTCAGTGTGTGATTTGGTTTATTCACTCGAGTTCAGTGATGCACGAATTCATAGAACATCAGCAGGACTTTCCCAAAGTCAATGTTTGGTGTGGATTGATGCATGATCGTATCGTGGGACCTTTCATTTTCGCAGAGAAAACAATTAATGGGGATATTTATTGTGAAACGCTTGAACTATACGTTTTCCCACTGATAGATGATATCGAACTAGAAAAGGGACCGATTGTCTTCCAACAAGACGGCGCGCCACCTCACTACAGCAACCGTGTCCGTGATGCGTTAAACTTGCGTTACCCTGAAAGGTGGATTGGTAGACGTGGGCCGATTGCATGGCCACCAAGGAGCCCAGATCTGACTCCACTAGATCTGGGGACAGCCCATTGTTTATTTCGAGAAGATCCGTGACATTGCTCATTTGAGGGAGAGGATTGTTGCAGCTGTAGCATCGGTCACGCCTGATATGCTGCTGAATACCTGAGAAGAAACTGATTATCGTTTAGACGTGGCAAGGACAACAAATGGTGCACATACAGAACTTTATTAGGTATCAAAAAAACTTGAGAACATTCTCTTTAATACTATTATTTTAACTTTACTGTGTACAAATAAAACTTTAAATCAAGGAATTGTTTTATAAACTCCCTGAACCTAAAACTTACTGTATTACTAAGTATTTTCCATATATTAATCCACGTATACGATTTTTAAAAATTACACTAGAAACAATTAATTCATTTCTGATACAAAACAGCATGTATCACCTCTTTAATTTCTCACACCTAAGCTATACTCACCTACTATTTTTTCTCACTACCTTGTTTCTTATATACATTACATGTGATTTTCCAATGCTCCGTCCGAAGGTACTACATTGGCCAGGAGGCGAGTTTTTTGTTTCCTGGAAATGTAGAATTTTGCCGAACCCTTGCCGTTTCAGGCAAGGTAGGGATCTTTAACGTGCGTGACAACACTCACACACGGGACCTCCATTTAACCTCTCATCCGAACGTGGGCGTAATTTTTGTGAAAAATGCTCACCTGTCATTTTTCAAGCAGTCGGCCGTGTCGGGATTGATCCACGGCGACTCCGGTTCTTGATATACATTACATGTGATTATCCAATGCTCCACCCGAAGGTACTACATTGGCCAGGAAGCGAGTTTTTTTTTACCTGGAAAATTTGGAATTTTGCCGAACCCTTGCTGTTCCAAGCAAGGTAGGGATCTTTAACGTGCGTGACAACACTCACACACGGGACCTCCATTTTACCTCTCATCCGAACGAGGGTGTATTTTTGTGAAAAATGCTCGCCTAACATTTTTCAAGCGGACCGTGTCGGGATTCGAACCCGGGACCTTGGGCGTAGTAGTCACACACATACCACTACGCCACGGAGCCGCCGGTTCTTGATATACAACTCATTAGTCTTCTATTTCTAGCAAATCCTCTCCCTAACACTCTGAATAACCTCTCGATATCCTCATCCTCATGATCCAATGTGAGCATGCATACTTGAACAATCATTGTCTATTAGTTTAGTATGAAGTCCGCTATTGTTATCCCATCACAGAGAGTTCAATTAATTCAAAGCACTGATTTTTCGCGTTTAAACCCAATGTAGTACCTTCGGGTGGAGCATCGGGAACGTGGTTGCAAGTGTAGCGGCTCTTCCTTAATTATAATGTTATCCTATCACTAATCTGTTGAAGGATTTTTTTATTTTTGTTGCTCTTTTTTCATTTATTAAAACCCACATCTGCATGACCGTTACCCGAGCTTGTGTATGGCCCTAAATTCTACGGACTAAACGTTCCCTTACGTCGACCACCTGACTTCATCACTAAGCCCTGCCAAATATGGCTTTTACTTTTCTAACTACAAATTCTGTAATTTCTCTACGTTAAACGCTCCGATTTGCAGAGCATTCTTCCTTCCTGAAGGATCAAAAAGAAAAATAACGTTTATAAATAATGAAGAGCAAAGGCAGAATTCCTGTTACAAAGTATCATTAATTTAAAAAAAAATCAAAATTTTGTACCAGAATCGAACCCATTTAAAATATTACTAATAATATTCCTGGTATAATAAATAATCTAGAGGTTGATTCAGATAAATACTTTTTGAGGCTTTTTCGACAAATAGAACAGCTTGAATCTTCAACAATAATAAACAACCGTTTGTATTCAACAAACCAGAACACCTTTTTATTGCATTATAAACCCATGTAACTTTCTTATAAGAAAAGGAAATGAAACTTGCATATGATAGAAGCTGCTGTTAAAATAATACATCCAATGAAAGTGGTACAGCCTAGAGAGAAGCAACCTAATTACATATAAAATATACAATCAATGATTTCCGGTCACATTGCAGAACCAAATAAAAATTGTTGGATGTAACAAGTGCAAGTTGTAGTGCGGTGAAGGCCAGGAGCGTTTGAATGTGTATAGTGGTTTATAATTATATCACTGCAACTGCAATGCATGAGTGCATCGAGCTCAGAACTGCCTGCTGTCTGCATATGATGAAGATGGGCGGCGGCTGCGCTGAGCACTGGGGTGACCGCCCGCTTCAAGGTCCTACTCACTGGCATGCACCGCTAGATGCATGCAATCCAATAATTATTTTTTAGATTTATGCAAGTTCCGAATTCAGTATTTTTGAAATATGATTAGTATTAGAGAAGCTGCAGTACAAAAATATTTTAAGCGCCATCTATCACATATACAACGAACGCTCAATTAAGGTTTATTAACTCTAACAATTGTTCAAAAATTTATCAAATACTGTTGGAATATACGATAAGTCTTAGAAAGGAGATTGATTTCATCATTCGATTTAAGAAAAATTAATTTTGTAGGGATATGAAACAAAAATGTGAAAATGACTTTTGACATCATTCTAGGTGCAATTTTACTATACGAGGTTACTGACGTATGAGGGGTATACACAAAAAAAATTGCAATTTTTTTCCTAATGTGCTGTGGGTGTTTCTTATGGAATTCTTCACGTTGATTACGAATCAGTTAATATAGTTTTTCTATCACCCCCAGTCAACGTTATTCATTTATTATAGCGGAACGTTCCACTATATAATTTTTACACTTGTTTATAATACAAATTATGCATACCACGTCACTACCAAATCTCAAAATTTTTTGCATGTGATTTTCGTTTGTAGGGTACCTATGGAGCATCCCCGAATAGGTTCCAACAATAATCTGCAAGCATTGTGGGGCTTCACTTCCCTTGGCATTGGCTTTCACAAAACACAATGTCTTGAAAGCCTTTCACCAAGTTAGTCACTCGCAAACCCTAGATCTGCGGGGAAAAAGTCAAAATGCAAGTTAAAAATGAATCATCAAAGTCATCTTACATCTCATATCGCTATGTAGAAATGCCTTTGTATTTCCCAAAAAATTGGAACATACCTCTATTTTAGATATCGGAATTCTTTAGCGCCTTTATTTAAAGCTTTGACAAAGTTTTCATTAGTCCCACTTTTATGAGCAAAAGTTGGTAGCAAAACCTTCTTTGTATCGAGAGAATTTGTATTATCTTTTTCTCCAGCAACAAGGTTTTCTCGCATTTTCCAGTCTTTTATAAAGTAGTGTTTGTCATTTGCTCTGCTGTCCTATTCACAGAGAAAACAGCAGTACTCAGTGTAACCTAATTGCATTCATAACAAAAGTACTATGACTTAATCACCACATATGCTCCACTCATGTTCAGTATATTTAATTTTTCAAGTAAAATTTCCATATTGTCATAGTTTTCCTTCATACGCATTGCGTGGACAATAGGAACAGAGAGGTACGAATTTCCATCGTGAAAGAAAACTCTCTTCAAGCTTAGAGTAAATGATTCAATAAATAGTTTCTACTCATTAGTTTTGTATTTCAATCCTAATACATCCATTAGTCCAAAAACATCTATACAGCACATCGACTGATCACACAAAGTAAAAAAAATGAAGAAAATCTTGTTCACGTCTCCGATATGTGGAAAAATGCATACAACTCTGTAATATCCAACCTTGCAACATGGATCCCAACAGTTCTGCTTGAGTTTTTGACAAATTAAAGTCCGTACTAAGTCGTCAAGCTCATCTTTGCGAAAATAAATGTGGAGTACTTATATTAAATGGGAGTTGATTGTAGGTTTGGATATTGTACAATATGCCTCGACTTCAGTGAAATTCCGGATAGATTCGTCAAGCAAAAATATCGACGTGTAACACGTTCTTTAAGTTCTCTTCGCACCGCTGAAAAAAGGTATTGACTTATGGGTACAGTTGAGCTATCCTATTAAATTCACAACATACGTTGAGCAAATAATATGCGGCGCCCAAGTTTAATCCTGATCTCCTAATTGGCATCCAAAATAAAGCTCATACGCTTTTTTGATTAACGTAATTATTGTTTTTATGTGAGATATAATCGTAAACTCGCCACACACGTAACAAAACGTATCCATTTCATTTACACACTTTGACGATATTCTATTAAGTGTATCAGCAACAGTAAAATATTATTTCTTTATTTATATTTTATATCTATTTATAGACGTGTTTAGAATATCAACTGTTGCTCATCCTGTCCACGGCACATATATTTTAAGCTGTCCTTTCCAGCGATTTCTAGAACCTTCACTAGACATTATAATACTGTTTATATTCCAATAACGAGCCACCCGCCGAATTACGTTCCTTACAATATGTTATACAATGTGAACTGTATCTAACGAATATCTTAACACCTGAAAGTAATACGAAAAGTCCGAGTACAAATTCGGTTTCAGCGACCAATATATAAAAGATACCATCAGACATCAGCAAACAAAAATCGTATTGGTCTGTGTAATAGGTTCTTTGCCAAAAGAAGGCTTAAGCTATAGATTAATCGTGCACGATTAAATTTCGTGCTCTGTTTAGAATGACAATCATTAGGCAAAACTTTATTTTTTCAAGTGTAGTAGTAATTGTTTCCCAGAATCAGTGATTTATAGCAAAAATAGGCAATGATTAATAAACAAATAAAGAGATAAATAACTAAGAGAGTTGGATTTCTATGCTTCGCCTATGGTTCATTGCCATTTTTTACAGTTTGTTAGGTCAAGATATACAAAATACTAACTTTTTCTCTCAATAAAACTGCGTGTCGCAATATTTGCTATGAATGAAGTATCTTGAGCAAAGAGTTGTGATAGAATATTGCAAAAGAAAGAACACCAACTGAAATTCATCGAGAAATTGTGTCAACTTTAGGAAGATTTGTTGTAAAATACGAATGTGGTTAAACGCTGGTGACGGAGCTTGTGTGGAAGGCAGTTTTGTAAAACGTAACATACAGAAAATTCACCTCTTACGGTAACTGTGTATAAAAACATTTACAAAATCCACGATTCTGTCCTGGGAGATTAGCATTTACTATCAAGAAAATTGTTTGTGACGCTGAGCTATTATATCACACAATGCCCAGCAATGTTACTAAAAACATTACATAAAATGTTAAGAACGAGATTAGTACCGAGAATGTTAATGGAATTACAGAAACTGAATCGAACTAGGATTAGTGAGCATTTTTTGAAATTTTTCCAAAAGTAGAAAACTTTCCGAGTTGATCATCAGGATCGCGGAACGAAACTCTCAAGCAAAGAGTATAAACATGTCGATTCGTGACCGCGTCACCTGGTCTTCGCAGCCGCAAAAGTTCTGCTTTCAGTGTTTTGGAATGCTGCTCGAATTGTCTTTATTATCTCCAAAAGTAACCTTAATTACTGGTGATTATGATGCACGATGTACTTCCAAATAGCAAAAAGATTTAAAGAAAGAACGTCGTGAGCTGATTTATCAGAATAATAATCTTTGTCACAGTTCACGCAGCAACTCATCGAACGGTATTTGAACTGGTTGATTACTTTCCATATTCCTAAGATTTGATTTCTACTGATAACAGGCTATCTCTAATGCTGATAGAATACCTTCGAAAGAAAAGATTTTTAACCAACAACGAAATCAAATCAGCTATAAATGGTTGGTTTGAGGTTTCAAAAATATTTTTTGCTGAAGGCTGTAGAAATTGAGGATTCCTTGAACAAATATATACAAATTAAGGGAGATGATGTACAAAACTATATTTTTGTTTCTTAATTTTTTTTAGTACAAAGAGGGCAGGATTGAGTATAGATATCAACTGTCATATATCATTAAAGTTAGATAGTCTTAAATATTATCGAATTCTTGAAAACAGTTGTTTTGAAAATGAAAAATGTACATGAGACAATAGAAGAATCGAAACTTGGCAAATTATTTCTGGTCGTCAAGAAAGTCTTCTCCTACTATGTCATCGAAGTCATTTCTTAAAGAATTTCCAAACTGGTTAAAATATAGATACCTAAAACCCAGAAAACGAAAAAGAACTTATCCCTAATTGAATCGGGTGAATATAAATAACATTGAACACTATTTTACCATCTTTAAGATGTCAAAGATGACGTTGGTGATTTGAAGTTAGTAGTTTGCGATATTTCAAAGAAAGAGGAAAGCATAAGCAAATATTATCACACTCAAAAGTTTGAGATGTTCAATATACCGAATAGGAGGGTAATATATATTATAGAAGCAAATAGAACTGACCCCAGGTTGTACCAATTGAAATGTTTCAGAAAGTTTGACTTTAAAGCAAAAGAGAAATTATTAGAACGTCCTAATAATCTAAATAGTAACAACAGGATATTTTTTACACTTGATTGAAACACGTGTTTAAAACTCGAAAGAGAAGAAGATCCTAAAAGTAAAATTCACTTGTTTGTTGTGGAGAACACCAGCCTACGGGTGAGGAGAATATCCTCGATAGTGTTTAAAGCAACATTATAGAAAATTGTATGTTGGGGAGGTTAACTTCAGCCTAAATGGTGAGGAGAATATCCTCTGATGTGTTCCGGAACAACAGCTAATTATTATTTAATTGTAAATTCCTACTGATGATGACCACATAATGGTCGAAATACGTATCTAGTATTTTAAATATTTTTTTGTGGTTGAGAGTTTTTATTCATTTTTATTTAAATTCTTTTTTTAAAGAATTTTGTCAAAATACATTAAGCTTTTGCGCCAGAGAAAGTTGGATTCGTCATCTCTATAATTATGTGATGAAAATGTACTAATCCAACATCAGGCGTTATGTCAGATACTATATGTCAAAAAACTGATGTATCTATATCGATTTTTTCTCTAAAAAAGCTATACCTTGTGCATAAAAGCAGAGTATGACGATGCACGATGCGTTGTCAAAAGAATGCTGAGACAAGCAAAAAGCTTTAATCAAAAATGTAACAAATGTCTGATATATGTACGAATGAAGACGATATTGTGAGCTTATGTGTTCACTATTTACAAAAAATGCTTCCTCAATACAAGAAATGTTTTACTTACGACAACTGTACCTGTGCAATCGAAGTCTTTTATCAGTAAAAGGTATATAGAAACTTCTGCTCTTGACACCATTCAAAAACTGTATATTTTCCTCACATCTGACCTTGTCAATATAAAAATAATGCATTGATTCGATTTTGTCTTATTTTTAATGACACTGTGATAAGAAATTACATTAATTTTTTATACGGGGGCACTTATTTCTCCCAAACGGAATTTCGAGACTATAAAAAAAATAAAAATGATGATCGAATACATACAGTAGATTAATAATTTAAGATTAACGAAAGTGCAAAAGAGCAAAATTAGATGTTAAATCTTTTGAAACGAAACAAATGATCGTGGATTTATTTCTATTAAGTGCTTTTCAACACGTCCGTATGGAAAAGGAATAAAGATATCAATAAAAAAACGTTTACATGGTCGGAATTCATAAATTTTGAATACGATTATACCTAAGGTAATCGTAGGATGATTGGATACATACTATGATATGAGGCAATAGTGCGGAATATATAAAAAGCAAAGATAAGAAAAATGAGAGGTAGAGGTAAACCTAGATTAGAATCTTGCTCACAGATGGTCAAAGATGTAGGCTGTGGAAATTTCAGGGAAATGTGTAGATCAGCTCAGAATAGAAAACAACGGAGGTACGTGTCTAACTAGTTCTAGTACGGCAAAAAGCAATGACATTTAAACCTTACGATTATTGTAAACAACTGTAGGCGTTGGTTTTGCAATATTTTCAACAAATATTGATTGTGCGAAAGAAGCAATTCGGCAAATGTCGAAGTGGTGGGAAATTTGGTAGATGTTAGATTCCTCAACCCCCTTTGTGTACCGTTCATTTACATTTCCAATGCTCCACCCGTAGGTACTACATTGGCCAGGAGGCGAGTTTTTTGTTGCCTGGAAATTTAGAATTTTGCCGAACCCTTGCCGTTCCAGACAAGGTAGGGATCTTTAACGTGCGTGACAACACCCACACACGGGACCTCCATTTAACCTCTCATCCGAACGAGCGCGTAATTTTTGTGAAAAATGCTCACCTGCCATTTTTCAAGCAGTCGGCCGTGTCGGGATTTGAACCCGGGACCTTGGGATCCGTAGTCTTACGCTTACTACATTGATCCACGGCGACGCCCCCCCCCCCCCCTTGTGTACCATTCGAATATCGGTGAAATAGGGTATATATAACAATAGAAAGGTAAAAATGCAATGGATATAAAAAAAAGATTAGCAGAAGATCGGACTGTACTAACACGAAAAAGCAGCTGATAAGTTCGAAGAACAGTGCAGGCAGGAAAAAGCCAGAAGCCTTTGAAATGTGGTGTTACAGATGAATGATGAAGATATTATTAGACATACAAAGTTAAGAAACAAGAGGTTCCAGAAATAGTATGGAAAGAAAGAAATCTGTGAAAAACAATTAAAGAATAGGAGAGATAGGATAAAAGGGCACGTTCTAAGGGACGAGGGCATAGTGTGGAATATATTGGAGGTAGAGGTAAACCTAGATTAAAGCATTGCACACAGACAGTGAAGGATATAGGTTGTGGAAATTTCAGGGAAATGTGTAGATTATTTCAGAATATAAAACAATAGAAATATTCGTCTAGTCAGTTCCAGAACTGATGACTTAATGATGAAAATGATGAACCGTAGTAACACGCAATTACTTCACGAGTTTTTCCTCCACTTGATTTACCTACTGCAGAAGACTAGTCAGCACTAAAATTACTAATATGCATGGAAATAACTTGAAAACATTAAACAGTTGGAGATTTACACGGAAAGGTTTGTAAGAAGAAATAAATTAGTGGCTAACTACAGACGATGTAAAAGAAGATGAGAACGAAATTCTTTATATTTCTTGTGTTTGTTTAAATGTTTTTCTATAGTTAGTTAGCGATTTTCTTGTACTGAAATAATGTTTAGTTTACAGTATCTTTCAAACTTTTTTAGAGTGTATTAGTACAGAAGTACCGCAAGGTAGCTCTTTTTTGCCTTCCAAACTGGCGATCCTTCCTATAATAACGTAAAAGATAATCTTCATTCCCGTGAAGGTGGTTATTTAATAGTTCGAATATACAAAAATTAAAAACTGGTTTAACTGAAATGATGCAGATTTTTGATACGCGTAAAATGATACGTATTTGACTTTGTTGTTCCTGATCTCACCGATTTATTTCTAAACAAAACAACGACGAACACAAAAACATCTAAAGAATGTTTAGTCATAATCATTGCGGTACAGCGTAAGTTTTTAAAAATATACTTCTTTAACGAACAAAAAAACTACACGCAACTGTACATTTTCCTGCTTTCTAATCCTTGGCTGTTAAAAACTTGGCAAGTGACCATGTATATAAAATTTCAACGCCCTGAATCTGAAAATGTTTTTGGAATCGTTAACATTTGGGCGTTACCAAGTGTTCACATCAATCATGTGGTAGTGTGGTGTTCTTACCTCAACATATTTATTTTACAAAAACATGTTTTTTAACATATGTGTAAAAGAGACTCATATAGAGAAGCGAATCATCGCACTGGAGTTTACATGCCTACGCTGCCGAGGACGTAGTAACCGTACGTAATAATAGTAACTAATTGACTATCTCAACGAGTACATACACAATAAACCGGTAGAAATCCAAGAGTATGTACTATAAAAATAGCTGCAATTTATCCTCTTGCTACGCCACGCCAGTGCCAACCTAACAGGCAGCTTTATTGCACATAAAAAGTAAAAGTAAAGTGGTTTTATTTTCAGAAGTTAATGAGGTAAACTTGAACTAAAATTTCCTTTGTACTTTTGTAATTATAGAATTCAATGGAACTCTAGGAATTAATTTAATAATAAATGAACTTAATACCTACCCATAAACATACATTCATAAATGGCAATGAACGATATATGTTATAAATTAACAATGAAGTTACTGTCTGTTATTTAATGATAAACAAGGAAATTACTCATTAAAGTTATCGTTTTATAACGAACCAATATCGAGCAGTCGAGTTTTCTTTTTAGGGCTATCGATTATGTCGCACATAAATCACTTCTAAAAGGTCTTCATTTAATTGCAAGGATTGCTTTATTGCAATAATTCTTAGTAAATCGTTGCAATGCGTACGCTTAATTTATAGAGCACTTCCTTCTTGTTATCGTAGTATCGCAAATTAAAACTGCTGGTAACACAAATAAGTACAATTTAAGATTTACTATACTATTAAAAAGGAAAAAACAGTACAGGAACTGCAGGGAAAAACACCGCAGTTCAATTGATGGTCTATTCAAAATTCCATTGAACCTAGAGCGAGCTTTAAATGTGTCCGACGAAAAAACTAAGAAAAACGGATCATGCAATATGTAATTTCTTTGACATCTAGTTCACAACTCAAGATTGGTTTTACGGAGCTTTCCACTGTGTCCTATCTCGCGTTAACTATTTCAGTGTCTGGCAACTATTTCTATTTACAAATCCTGTTTTTTGGCGTACCCTTTAAAACGAACCATTTGCAAAACCTTGTCGTTATTAGTCCTATCTGTCCAACCGATCTAAGCATTTTTCTACATCTTGAAAACTCCAACTTTCTAACTTGTTCTTTGCCTAATGTCCATCCTTCGCAACCGTATAGTGCTAGAGTCAAAATAGGTTTTAAATAATCTCTTCCTTATTTATAGCTATCCTAGGTTTTAGTATTGAGCTTTTTAGCACAAAGGTTGGGCTATTTACTTTTTAAACCTCTTTTATTTCCGTTCCCTTGTAATTCAATTTCCTAAGTAGCGAAACTCCAGTATTTTAATTTTTCTGACTTCTAGATTTATTACCAACTTTCTACCTCTATCATGTTTATTACATCTCATTATGTTTGTCTTTGACTGATTTTCAGACTAAATACTGATCTATTATTTTTCAGTTTATTTAATCCTTTTTCCAACTTTTACTAAATCATCTGCATTTGAATCATCACTCTTTGAATTAAAACACGTATCTCTTATACGTCTTTTATTTTATGTATTACTTATCTATACACAAGGGGATTGATGATAAAGCACATCCTTGTCCTATATTTTGGAAATTATCGTTCTGCTACTTCATTAGATAATTCTGTTACAGTCGTTTGTTTCCTGTGTAAATTTTATATTACTGCCTACTTTTATAATCTACTTTCGCTTACTTTAAAATCCTATATTCTCAAGCATTCATCATATTTATAAAGCTAATACTGTAGTATTTCCCACCTTATCCTTTTTCTCCAATAGTGTTAGCATTCTTTTCATACCACTGCTCCTATTCGCTATTTTACGATCCGACCTGTTTTATACTATTGCAGTTAGTATTTTAAACAATGATTTAGCACATCAATGATCCTACGATTTTTGCAATCCTTTAATCCTTATTGCTTTGGAACTATTGCCATTAAAAACCCGAGGGTAAATGCCATTCTTTATATATAATGTTTAGCATTTTATAACATGTATCTTGTACTTTCTCACCTTCATGTTTAATTAACTCTTCTAACAACTGATTTATGCCTATGACTTTTCTAAATTTCAGTTGCTTTGGGCTTTCTAATTCAGTTGTTAATATTTTCCTTCTTAATCCTCTACCTCACTTATTCTTCCATATTAACTAAATTTTAGTAGGCGAATAAAGAGTTTATGTAATCCTTCCCGACCTATCTACTTTGTTTGCTTGTACTAATGTTGAAACTATGTCAAATTGTGTTATTACTATTACTAACTCCTTTGCACATGTTCCAATATTCGATGAGCTATATGATTCGCCATTATTGTGCTGATTCCATTTTCTAACAACTACTTTGCGCCTGCTGCTGCTTAATGTGCCTATAGAATTTATTTATCTTATTTCCAAGTTCAGTACCTTCCACAGAGTTTGTCGGACCTGGTTCTCTCGGAACCAAATCACTCTTACATTATAAATACTGATATTTTGACTGCTGTTTCTACGAGAATCTTGTTATTGTTAGTGTCCATTAGTTTTGTAGGGGTCGGTGTTTTAGGCCTTCTAATTCTCCACTATGTTAGGGATCGTTTTCTTTTTGGTAGTGTTTGAGCCGCCTTGCGGTGCAATGTTATGTATGATCCATTTACGATGTTTGAAATGTCCATGTTGGAAATTCAGGCTCCCGATATGTATGTGCTTATCAGCCGAAGAAACAACTTGGAGTATTTTGTGAAGGATCTTTATAGGTTAGGGGCCTGTGCTTTCATTGTTGTTTGCTATGCGGTCGGTGCGATTAAACTTGCTCGTGTCCATATTGCAGTTGATGGTGGTGGCCATCTTGTGATTGATCGAATTATTACTGTTGGCGGTTGGCGTATTGTTCCGTTTTATGGGAGTGGTTGGTTTCTGCGTTGGTTTATGTTCGCTGGCTTGTTGTGGAGTATTAATTTTGTAATCTCCATTATTGGATCGGGTCTGTATTTTGCGAATACGTACGAGTTTCTTGTCGCTGGAGGAATCGTCTACTAAGGACTTTTGTGTCGTTTTCTTGTTTGCTGAACTGTCGTATTGGGTGTGGTGTTTGGTGGGTCTTAGTTGTCGTGTTGGCATTATGTCGTCCATTGCGAGGCATATTCCGGTAGTACCACTCTCGATTCGAAAATTTGGATGGCGAGTCTGTGGCAGTACAGCAAGTTTCTGATGTAGATTTCTTGCGACTTGAAGTGGTCTTCCAGATAAAAATCAAAGAGTACTATTCAAAAATAATAACTCTACTTGTCAGCTATTACTATTTAAGTACTCGAGTTGATATCAAAAATTGTTAATAAAAGTTAATCACATTCATAGCACAACAAAAACACGTAAACAAAATAAATAAATTAAACTATTAACACAATACAAATGAGATCAATAGAATCAAAACTAACGACTAAGTGTTTATTATTTTATTAATTCTCAAAAGTGCGCGCCATTTGCAGAAAAGTAGTAAAACTGTTTTCAAATTCGAATCTTACTTTCAGAATAGTTTCACCGCTAAGGCTTCGAAATTTCTGGATAATTTTATTTCTGAGTTCTCAAATATCTCTAGGTGGCATTTTTTAGACCACAGGTAATATAAATCCCATAGGAAAAAACCTGGTGGAGATCGATGGGATAGAGGAAGACCATTCAACGGCTACTCTTTGGCCTATTCAACTTGCCAAACAGCTAAAACGTAATGTAACGGGGTCCTATCTTGTTGAAAAATCAACTCATTTTCATTAATAAGTTTGATTGCCATCTGCATCCAATTGATTTTAAATACTGTTCCGTAAAGTTATTACTGAATTTCTTAAAATACACAACCACACATTCGTTTTCGCGGTTTCGACAGTGAGTTTCGCGCAATAAATGAGGATTTTTAGTATTTCAATATCTGGATGTTTTTCCTGTTAACAGTCGCGTTTACATAAAAGGTACATCCATCGCTAAAATCAATATTTTTCACACAAATTTCGTTGTTGTTAATTTTTTCAGTCACGATTTCACAGAACTCCATTCGTCGATCTATCATCTTCCGATAATTGTTGCACTAGAATAGTTTTGTACTAATGAAATCCGTGCATCTTCAAAGTCCATGTACACGGAACCTACAGAAACATTGATTGAAAAGAAAACTTCTCTATTTGAAGAGTTCGGGTTCATGGCAAAGTTACTACGGATTTCCATTGAGTAGACTGATCTAGCACTCTAGAAGCATCCAGTCTTTTTATTTTCAAGGCTTCCCTTATTCTCTGAATTTGTGACTTGAGGAGGTCACATATAATTGAGCAACATTTTTGTCAGGATGTCTTAAATTGAATTTTTGAGTAGTTTTGTATAGCACATTCATTATTTTTACCACACAGAAAAACTATTTTCGTTCATTCAGTGGTCTAAACAATTTTTAATTTTGAATGAAAAACAGCACAAAAATTATCACCAACTAAAATATTGTAGCGCCGACCAGAATTATTACACCAGAACGTAAATAAGCATGTGTACACAAAAGATAATTGGTGGGCACACCGTGGCGTAACTTTCTTTAATAGACTTGATTAACATGTACAAGGCTTTCACATTTAAGGGTTAAATAAATTACAATGGGAAATTTCGAGAAAATCATTTAAATATTCTGGCTTGTTCTAGAATAATCTAGAAAAATTGAGAATATCTATCAACTACCGTTCTGAAGTGCAGTTCTAATTGAAGTTGAGTTCCGATTAAAGCCTTGATTACGATATGTTATAGTTTAAAGTTTTGGTACATATGTAATATGTCATTGTCGATATAAACTACCCTAGTGTTAATATAAATTACGGTAGTAGTAATATGAGTTAGTAATTAGTGCTTGGATTAGTTAATTGTAGTGCTTCGGTAGTAGTCTAGAAGATAGCATCGTAGTTTTAGAGAATACTGTTTACAATATTAGCGATTAGTTCGGAAGGGGAATAATTGTGAGAGCTCTTGAAGAATTCTATTGTAATTACGAGTTGCTGAAAAAGCTTGTACGACCAGTTTGAAATTAAAAAGCTGTCGTTATTGCAAATAGTTTTCGTTACAATATTATTTATCTGACAATTAATTACAGAGAAGGGAAAACAGAAAGGCAGAGGGAGACCTAGATTAAACTATTGCATACATATTGGGAAAGATGTAGGCTGTGGAAATTTTAGGGAAATGTGTAGGTTAGGTTAGAATAGAAAACAATGGTGGTATGCGTCCAATCACTTCTAGGGCTGAAGACCTAATGACGTTGACAATTAATTAATTCTCTCACTATGATTGTTTTCATAAAAGCCAGATTACTAAAGAATTCATAAAGTTATTATTCTTGTTTTAATGATAACTTTCCCAAACATTAACCAACTTCAAAAGTGTCAAACCTACTGTAATCTCCAAAGAACTAGCTTTAAAATAATGTATTGCAAGTAGGGCTGTTCTGTTTAAAATATTAATGTTTAGGGATGGAGGTGTTAAAAGGGGGAACCGATCATCATCGTTTATACGTCAAAAAGTTCTCACTCAAAACTACAATTAACATATTTTAAGAAATTTTAATATTTTTTTAAATCTTCTAAATATTTGGGGTGGAAGGTTTCAAAATGAACACTATAAGAAACAGTAAAATGATACAGCTTGCTTAATGTATAAATGGGATGAAGTTGATTTGAGTCAGCAAATGAATTGGGGTCGTAGACAATTTGGAAGCCTGGGTCAATATGGATCAATTGTGACTAAAGTGGGCCAGTTGGTCAATTCGGGTTACTTGTAAATTCAGATAAAAGGGTCACTGATGGGCCGGTCGTATGATACGTATCTAAACGAGTCCCTAACTCATGGGGCCACGTTACATCTTACTCGATCCATCTATGATCTAATTAAATAATGTATTTCAATTTCAATTCATATGCACGGTAACAAAATCTGCAATTGATACTCGTTAGCTGGAATTTACAAAAAGTGAGTTATTTGGAACTGAAAATTTTTTCAACACGATCTTCTTTAAACAGAATATTAGAAAATTCATTTTTTAAAACTGACTATTAGTGTAAATCCCATTCTGCGCTGTATCATCACGTCAACGAACGAAAACACTTTCAAAATTCATGGCTTGATGTCCGGTCTGCTTGAACTGTCAAGACGTATTCGCTACACACTCTTAATTTGTTCACAATTTTCACAAATCAACTACAATTCTATATTACACAAATAAATACGTGTACTCGACATGAAAATCACAAAATTTTTTGCTGATAGATCCTATATTGACAGTTACTGCTAAAGAAGTAAAAATTGTATTAAAACGAGAGTCTTAGAAATCCAAATGTAACAAGTCACAATTTGAATTACCGTACGCAAATTAACTCTTCTTATTTATGTATAAGAAAAGCGCGTTGAAAAGTTAAAAAAATTCAAATTGGAAGGACGGTAATGAAAATTTTTGTTTATAATTTTAAGCGAAAAATCTGAATTTGAGGCAAATATAAATAATGAAAGCTCTTTTTAGCAGATTTTTTTTTATTTTTAAATAGCTTAGCACTTTGATTACTCATAAGATCAATATCAAGAAATCTATTTTCTGATAAAGAAAAAAATGACTTCCTTCGTTTATTACCTAAACTACAGATGTATTTTTAAAGCAAACCAGACGACCTCCAACCATAGATATGTTTATGCGACTATTATATAATTAGAGAGAAAATGTGGTCAACAACAATAAAAACAACACCTAGGATTTGCAAAAACAAGGAGCGGAAGGAGCGGTACTAAAGGAAATTGAGAGTGGTGGCGTAACCTTCAGCCCGCGGAAAGTCGCGGGAGTCGATGAACCAATGACCGAGGCCGACTAGGTTATTTATCCTTGCAGTCGTTTATTTTACTACTCCAGACACATAGTTTGCTATTGGTCCAGGTCTTGTTTTGATAGCGCACCCACGTAATTGTTAACTCTAATTTCCTGTAAGATGCCAGACAAATTCTTTTTAAATTATAAGCTATTTTCAATTTATGTAATTATGCACCATTCGGAGTGTTATTTTAAGAAATTTTCTCCAGATCACCCATTGTGATTATGAAGTTAACGAATATTTTGGAAATTCGTTTTTTCAATATTAAATGGGTTCCAATATCACGACAGAATACACCAACAATAAAATTATCATTATTTCCTAGAAATACTGCCTTACGGTTCAAATTACCAAACAGCTCACTTAGAGCAGAATCATCGTTAGTTACGTCATTGTTTTGTAATTAAGAGGATTTTTCCCGATTGTTTACAACGAAAACATCAGAAGTAAAGCTATAAATAGATTGTCATTAATTTCCGGGTATTTTCAGTTCATTATGTATTTTGTTGAAAAACACGAAAATATTTATAATATTCTGAATTTAATAATGAATGGAATAAAATTGTTTCAATTAATAAAAAATAATTATGGATTATTGATTAGTTTGTTTATGTATTTGCCAATTTCAGATATCTAAAATAAAATGAAAGTCATTTGCGAGCAAGATTATTTTTAATTAAAATGGTATCGTAACTGACAATAAGTTTTACAACTGTAATTACTTTCTACAATATTTACAAAGAAATAGACGTTTTATGTTTTTTATAATGCGTACTACAATTCTTTTAAAAGCAATTCAGGAATGTTTCCATATAAACTGATATTAATAGAATCTTTCAGGCAACATTATTTCTAAAAACCCCCTTCCAAAAGTACGGAAATATTCTCATATTCGGGGTAGCGAGCGGGAGGCTAAAACTAACGCAACCTCAACTTCGTTAAGTTACTTTGATTTAATCTAACAGATTTCCAATATATCGGATGCTCCAGAATAATGTTTCCAGACAAAAAGCGATTTTTTAAGAAAGTGCCAATTTTACTTTACAAAAAGATGTGCTCGCCGAATCCTTTTCGTACCAAAGTTTTTGAACGAATTAAACATATTTTCTTACGAAAAACGCCCCAAACCGTAACTCTGTTACTTGTAAACTTAATTTTATCAAACAAAAGGGCAAATTAAACGAAACGAAAATACTATAAATAGAGTCAAGTTTTATAATTTTTTAAATTAAGGCCAAAGAACTACCAACGTGCATTTTTTTATACGGCTTTGAATACTTGTATTGTTGTATTTGGTAAACCTTTTTTTTTAAATCCAATAACGCTAAAACTTGGATATTTAGAAATTTATATTTTTCTCAAAAAAAGAAACAAACTAGTATATAACCCAAAACGTACGTTTTATAAAACTGTAAAGAGTGACATGAAAATCACATCATTGCGCGTTATTTTTGATAGTTGTTTCAATCTGTTACGTACCTTGATAAAGAAAGGAACCACCTTTCGAAAATTTGGTTTGAAGTAAAGATATATACATTCAACCTATTTTGGCCGTATAAGCATAAATCCGTAATATATCACATACAACGTTCGTAAAACCACTTCAATATATATATATATATATATATATATATATATATATATATATATATATATATATATTAACACTTCTTTTTTGTAGGTTTTTTTAGGTCTGCTGGATTTAAATGAATACTCTTTTTTATGGCCTAAATTTTCGCATATATTTTTTATGCTTGATCACAGGCTACAACTGTATTAACGTTTTACAAATGATTAACAAAGATAAGAATAACTTACAGTGAGGATGGTTAAAATTGACATCAGTGTTTGGAAGGAGTTAAAATTTCTTATAGAATAAATATTTATGTAAATAGTGAAAGTAAAATGTCATTTTTGATAAAGGTTTATATTTTGTTTTTAACGACAGTGTTGGTTGGTGAGTGTATGTGCATGTAGGTGTGTGTGAGTGTAATTGTGTATGTGTGTGTGTGTGTGTGTTGGAATTTGTGTTATCAACAATTGAGTATATATATAAATGTAAAATGAAAAAAAAAAAAAAAAAAAATAAAATAAAAAATTGAAAAGAAAAGAAGAAAAAGTGGGTGAAGGTGAGGGGTTGAGTATTATTGAAGGCATTTAATATTTAAATTTTAATAGATATGAATATATGACGCTTAGGTTGTCAATGTCCGTTTTTTGTTGAAGCTGTTTGGGTTTTTATAGATGTAGCACATTTCAAAGAAAGTTCTTTTAAAAAGATTTTGTTCGACTTTTATTAATTTTGGATTTAAAAAGTCCATTTTGTGACTTTGGTCGAGGGTGTGAGTTGTTAATGCACAGGCTTTTGGTTTCACTCGAATGTCACTTTTGTGCTGGGTAATTCTTTGACCAATATTTTGTGACGTTTGGCCGATATAACACTGATCACAGTCTAAACAGTTAATTTTGTAAATAGCATTTCTTTGAAGTTTAATTGGTGTTGTATCTTTAAGTTTCGAGTGTAGATTTCTTATTGTTAGTAAATTCTTTTTGGTAATTTTGACGTTTAAGTTTTTGAACACTAAATTTTTATTCCTGCAAGGTAACTAAGCATTATAGTATATATATATATATATATATATATATATATATATATATATATTTGGAACTATGTTTGTAGTTTCAAGACCAATCTGACGAGCTGCAAATATCGTAAGTCGATCAATGGGTGCTTTACCTAAGCAAATCGCCAACCAACAAAACTCATTTAATTGATTTTCGGTTTAAAACGAACTATAAAACTCTTGACACAATAGTTACGTAGTACTTTATAATAAAGTCACCTATAACATTCACTGCTGAACTTGGCTAGATAATGTTTTTAATTTTTTCACTTTCTACATATATCTTTATGAGTAAGCAAATCGTGTCGATTTTTCAAATTCGTTCTAAGCAAGTTCTGGGCTTTGCGACATTTTACTAAATTTTTACTTAAAAATCGACACTAGTGCAGCATGTCAACAAATATTAATTTTTACGTAAACGTGAATGAAAGTAAAAGTGAAACCATGAAAGAAACATAAATTTCAATTTATAATACACCTAAATTACAGTAAAGTAAATGAATAATTTCGAAAGTTGTAATTAAACGTAAGTTTTATGGCTAAGAGTAATACAGCGAAAACTTCAATTCATTTACGACTTATTCCAATTGAGATAGAATAAAAATCTATGCTAGTTCAAAGAGTATTATATGCGTACTTAGCTTATTTTACCGGTTATTTAGTACAATTAATACTACTTAGACACTAGCATTACAGCTTATTCTACTTGCTTATACAGCAAATTCTGATCAACAAAGAAAGCGCATCGGCATTCAAGATCAGATAAAACCATTTGTTATTAAATTTTACTGTATTTATTACGTATTATGAGTTTTATTCAATCTATCGTTCTTCATTTAACTTTAAACATCTTTTACCAAGATTGCACTTACACATAAAAGTTATTTAAATTTAAATTAATCAAAACTTAAAAGCTATGAAAATCAGCGAAAAATTGCCTGTGGACAGGAAAACTACATTTTGGGGCATACATATCAATAATTGCTGCTTCTTATCAAAGTAAATATTTGTAAATGATTAAACAAGCCGTACATTAGAACGCAGACGAATGGTTGAATACACAAAGGATGACTGCTGGCTCCCCGCTACGTTACGCCTTTCAGGATCTGTTTGTTGATTGACAGGTACGACTTCGCATTTAATATTACAATAATATTCGAGAACTTATAAGAAATCTCCAGATAGTAATTTATATAATTTTTAGAATGTTTGTGAAATAATTAATACAATTTGAATAGATATAAATTAGTGTTAAGTAGTTCCGATTTCTTAAGCTTCTTCGACACTTATTTGAATTTTGTTCGCCTGAAAAACCCTTTCGGTGGTAGACAACTAAGCCATCATGGACAGTTTTAGATTCTAAACAATCTGTCTCTTGCACTTTTGCCGTAAAATAAATAGGGAAGTAGAAAAATGCATAAGTATGATTTTACATGTTAAATCCCTATGTACACCAAAGCAATTCACCACCCGGTATTTATATATATATATATATATATACATATATATATATATATATATATATTCATTGACGTGATAGAAGGTCACGAGAGGTCATTGGAACACAAATTTTGATAATAAAATTCCACCAAGATAATAGACGCGGGAAAAAATGGAATTTTCCGTAAATTTATGGTTACGCCCTGTATAATACAAGCGTACCTTATTCACTGATGTACATGCATAAACGCAGATTGCGCGTGTATAAATAATCACCCTGTATGATATAGGCGTATTGTAAACAAACAGCAACTAACATAAGTCGTATATAAAAAAAACCAATTAATTGTAAGATACCGTAAAACGCATAAATACGAACGTAAAAATCGATCGTTTTAAGATAAATACATAGCAATTTATTTTACTTATTAATTGTCAATACATTTTTGATAAAAATGCATTTGATTTGCTGTAAATAGCATAAAAGGGTACTAGCTTCATGCTTTAGTTTAAGAAACTACAATCAACGTGTATTTAAAACCCCAAAATTTTCATATTAATTTTGTGTACGGAAACGCGAAAGCGAGTGTTTTCTATAAAAACGCAAACCCTTTTGCATTAAAAAGCAATGCAACTTTGAATTAATTATCCCGTGGATAACAGCAATTCATTATTAATAGAGAATTTTCTAGAACATAAAAGGATGTCATCGGTCTTTAAAAATACGTCAAATTCGTATAAATTCATTGATAGATAAACATTTTATTCTTAAAAGCGGCCGAAACACAAAAAAAAAATCTGCAAAATGCCGGGAATAACTGCTAAGAAATATTTATTACTTTCGCATTCGCTTTTAGAAAGAAGCGATGGCACAAATTAACCTTGGGTATTAAACAAGGATGAACAGCACGAGTCATGGATAACTGGAACCAGATAATTAGGTCATAAAACTCAACAATTGTAGACGCTAATTGGGTTTTCCAAAAAAACTTTATGTCATAATGTTTCACATTTTTCTAGTAGCTTCTAGATATAGATAATTTAAAGTATATAAACGAAGCGTTTATTCATTGGAAGGATTGATTCATTCATTAGATTTCACTCATGCGAGCACGAAATGTTATTTTAATTTAACTGCAAGCTGTTGCTACACGGAAATAGTATTTGAGTATGCAGTAAGCATATTGTAATTGAATCGTGGCGAGGTTGAAATGAATTAAGAAGCAATGTTTCAAACGCAACTTACAACGAAAAATGAAATTTATTAATTACAAGAGGGAAAGTTCTTCAAGATAAAGATTTTATTAAATAATCGAGAGGAAGATTTAACCAGAAATGTACTTTGGTAATCGCTGTTTGAAATGAGAATTTTTATGGAGAATCTTGTAAGCTGATTTGACGTCAATTTAAAATAAGAGGATAATTTATTACGAGGAGTGGTTTTGTGGATTCTGCACGTATCACTTTTAGATTTATTTTTAACTGATTTATATTTAATGTAAGATATAATAATAAGGGTTAATCGTATAATATTTTTTTATGTAAAAGGGTTTTACCAGAAGAATTTGTGATTATAACCAGGTAAACCATTCTAAAAAAAAAAGTTTAATTCTGTAAATTTAAAATAAGGTAAGAAACATATTTTTTACACCCTTCTTAGGAATTACTTCGATTTGAAAGAAACATGTTGTAAAAGTTCTAAATGCTTGTGTATAATAGAAAATATTTAATACTGTATAAATGCTTTGTGATATTGTTGTGTTTGATTTCATTTTGAAAAACTCCGTAAGTTCCGTTGGGCTAGCCAGGCAAAGTTAAAAAGGAAGGTAAGTGAACAAGTACAAGTTAAAAAAATTGCTGTATCTATTCACAGTACTCTTTTAGCAACGTCCCAAAGCGAGGCCTTGTCACAGCACTCTTTTAATGGCACCACAACGTGCGGCATTATCATATTACTCTTTTAGTGGCGCCCAACGTGAGGCGTTGTCATAGCAATATATATTACAACTTTGCTACTCGTGTCCTGATGAGCCCCAATTAGGGCGAATCGCGTTGACAGGATGCCCTCGTGGCTGAATTTGAGTCACTTGCTATTGATTCTTTTTTACTTTGTATTAATTTAAGATTTATTAAACTTCTCTTTTAAACTATATATATAATTAATATTCTTCAATGATGGGTTTAAGGTCAGCTGGTAGGATTTAAAAGTAAACTCTTTTTAAATGCCTAAATTTTCGAATCTATATTTTATCCTTGATCACAGGCTTTTCTAAAATAATGTTAACTAGACTAAAGTTTACATAAAATAAATATAATTTACAAATTGAGAAAATAAAATTGACATCTAAATGAATGGATTTTGTACATAAAAGTTTTAGATTTTATTGCTTTTTGAAGTTGTAAAATTGTATAATTTGTAAAAGTATTAAATGTCAAAAAAAATTTGTTTCTAAATTGATGGATTGTATGATTTTGTATGTGTGCGGGCAAATTTCTGTTTGTAGGAGTGTGTATATATAAATATACATATAAGTTAATAAGATGAAATAATAATTTAAACTTTTATGCAAAGTCCAAATGATCATTTCAAATCAAGACAGTAATTGAAAGATGGAAAATATAAGGTCCCGAACAGGATTCGAAGCTGAATCTTGGGCTTTCGCGGTCCATGCGTTTTCCAATTACGCCACCGAGACCGATGACGACAATTGGGAAACTAACAAATCTAAATCGTGTACAGAACTGTAAATCAACCTAACTTTCAACTACGTTTGACATTTTTGTTAATCATATCTGACAGTGTCAAGTTTTTTGACTATGTCAGGTATAGACACACACCCACGCACGCACGCACGTAAGCACTTACGCACGTACACACCCACGTATGCACGCACGCGTCTACACACACGTACGCACGCACGCACGCACTTGTTTTTAAAAATAATTTTTTAATCAAATATAGTGCATCAAATATTTCGTCATCAATAATTCACTGTGTTGATATTTTTTCTCTACGATGCTTTTAAAATATTATCTATCGCTTACAAAATGCATGCATCAGAAGCTGGTTTTAGCTTAAATACTAGTACTTTCAAATTATCGACCAATGGAGTACTTGAGCAATAGATTTTCCAATTATTATTCTGTTAACAAACTGTTGGTATTTTGACTAATTAAGTTTTCTGTCAATTATTGGACCAAGTTGTTAAATCGTTTTATAAATCGAGTTTTAAAATTGGAAGTAAATTTTTATTTTAGATCGTTATAGGAAATTCTACAAAATTATTTTTGATAGCTCAAACTTTTAATTACTAAACGGTTTGTAAATTAATTGATAATACTAATATCCCTTGCTCATGCAATATGTATATTAAACTATATTGTTAATATAGTAACTGACTAATGTCTTTCTACTTTATAAAATTGTTGTCAAAAACTAATTTATTATATCCACCATTTCGCAATAGGTACTAATGTAAAATATAAAATACGGTGAGATAGGTCGGATTTATGCATCAACTTAACGATAAAAATGTTTAACTAATGTACAAAATTAAGCAAAATAAGGATAAATAAATGGCTAAGATAAGAGAACTAGCAATAAATATTGTAATTATTTATGATGTTTATCCCCAGATATATGTTTTTTATCTAATAAATGTAGTGTTTCTCAATTTAGAAGCGTATATAATTAAAAAGGGTAATCAAACCGTATAAATATTTCAAACAAAGAAACTTGTTTGTTATACAAGAGGTTAAAGAATATCAAACCCAACCAAACCGGAATAAAACGTGTATATAAAGAACTGACCTATCCTAGACATTCTATCTTAACAAAGCATGACTAGCAACTGGTCTAGTGTCTAGGCCACTAGTTTAATATTACACTGCATCATCATAACAGCATGCTTATGAATGACGTTCAATGTCATTAAATGTCGTCTACACTAGTACCCTACAATGTCAGTCCAGCGTAAACATTATTTCTTGCTGACAAAAATTGTACTAATGTACAACCGCATATCGGGATAATTAAGAAAGAAATTGTTTAATTATCCAGGGATTTTTTGTTATACGCTTATAGCCTATACAATACAGTTACATAATCAACAAGGCTATCTGACTACTAATACCATATTCTAACCATATCTCATTAAAAAGGGCATAAACCCCAGTGAATAATAAAAAATTAACAAATACGTGTAATATTTTTGATTCGGCGACCATGGCGGCCCTGAAGCAAATGTTAAACACGATAAAGGTTATCAAAATTCTATTTGCTAAGCATCATGACTTCTTTAAATAGAAACATTCCTGTAAATATTTGTTTAAGCATTTGCACAATTAAACAGTGTTTTCTTTATTTGTTTAAATCTACTTTGCCACTCTGACCTACGACAACATTGTACATTCTATCAAGTTAATATGCATAATCCTTGGACATTCAAAATTACATATGCCCTCTTCCATTCACGTCAGGATAGTACGCAATTTGACTCAATCACGTTTCAAAACAACATGACATTTCTGAAATAAAATGTCTAAACTTATCGATCTTAAAGCGTTCAAGAACCATATCGCCCAAAACAACCTGCAGAATGATCGGACAGTAATTTCTACGATTTCCGCATTTAAATGTAGATTCCATGTGTTCAAAATGTTATTTCAAATCCATTCGTATATTAGTATACGTCCGATTTAGATCGCTCCTCCATTTTTATTTCTGAAATTTCGCCGTGTCTCCATTCTGTGGTTTCAGCAAAAAAGGGGTAGTTTAAATTTGTTACATTTCAAGAGAACTGATTGAAGTTGGAGTGGCGACTTTAAATAGGCACGAAATCTTACAAAATTGTAAGTTATATATATTATACCTTCTTTTACTGATTTTCATTCGAGCAGTGTTTTACAAAATAAATTGCTTATATCTTTCAGTGCAAAGAAAGACACAATCTCTCTTTTCTCCTACGTATAAAAGAGCACCTGGATACTACAAGTTTTGTTTTATTAATTTTTTTAATTTTATATTAAGATATTTATAAATGTAGAAAATAGTAAAAAAATCCCTGACCAAAATTGATATATTTCCTAGAAGCAATGCAAATAAACATATCTGCTGTAAGGTTTATTGTGCGGCTTCGTGGCTCAATTGGTATGTGTGCAACTACCGAGCTTAAAGAAAAATGTTAGGCGAGCATTTTTCACAAAAATAAGCCCTGGTTTGGATGAGAGGTAAAATGTAGGTCCCGAGTGTGTGTTGTCACCCTCTACATTGCTTGGAACAGCTAGGGTTCCGCAAAATAAAAAATTTCCAAGTTAAGAAAACTCGCTTCCTGATCAATGTAGTACCTTCGGGTGAAGCATTGGAAAATCATATGTAGTGTAAGGGTTATTGGTCTACTCTGTCTTCGTTTTCAGAATGGACAACGCTCTAGCAAGATAAGTATCTCAGATACTTCTTCAGCTACGAAGTCTGTGTAAAAATCTCAAAAACTATCTGATAGCAGGGAAATTAACTCATGAGATTTTTCTTTTCAGCGTTGAAATTGGAACAGGAGAATTATATATTAACTTTGGAATGAAGCCTTATTCGCTTCTCCTTGTTTGTGAAGGAACTCCAGCCCCACTCACCTTGAATATATTTTGTAAAACTTTTTTTGAGTCGCTTTTTTATCATTACCTCTAGCACATTTCCCCAATACAAATTTTCAGTTTTCATTCTGTTTTCTTAATCTGTAGAACTCCTTTTAGCATATCTTCATAATCACAAAAGCCTAGTATCATTCCAACAACTTTGAAAGGGCATTTTTTTCAAGGATATCTCATGAGCTGGATGTAGGTTTCCGGAATAGATAATGATCGTCTCGGTGAGCTTCCTATTTTCTTCTATGAGCGTACGGTCTTCATTGCACTCTATGTCTGCGTAGCCAAGAACTAAAAATTTGTGTTTTATAATTTCGAGTTATGAATTACATTCAATACACTGAAATACATGCTTATAAAGTGTATAATTTTTCTGTCCTGGACAAAAATCTAATTACAGTCGGGTTTCCACTTCTGGGGAGAAGATTTTGAATAAATTTTCAACCATAATGCGACTTTGTCTACCGCTCACTGCCTTCATTCCACATATAGCAAAACTCTCGGTTAATGTCGAAATCATGAAAACAAGATTGCATAAAGTAAAATGTAACACCTGTTGTCCAAAATGGAAACACGACAATTGTTTCAGAGGACTGTTTTTCAAATCATCTTATTCTCAGTCTTTTGTTTACTTATTTTGGGCGAGTATCTAATTCGTCTATAACAGTTGTTTAGTCTCTCTTCAGGGAATAAAAAGTTTGTCGCATTTCCCACATGCATGTTCACTAGGATGCTTAATAGAAATATTAACTATGAAATATTTCATTAAATTTGATTCGACGAATTGCAATACCCACTGGGAAGAGCCCAATATGATAAATAAATTTCTACCATGGCTCAACGCAGAGTGAATGTTTCTTGTATGCGTCATCCTTGTGTAATGACTTTAGAATTAATTAACGCACCTTATAAATATCACAGATACTTATCTATATTTTAGTTTTCCTTCGGTTGTCATTTTCATAAATTCAAGTACAAGAATTGTTCATTTGCCTACTGTTGGCCTAGTTAAATGGTTTCAAAAAACGTTCTTTACAAATAATATATTTCTCACTGTTTATTGGTAAATTATAATGAAGAACATGTTCAACATTTTTGTTTTCCAGATGTTTTTTGTTTTGACATAATTTTTCTATTATTCCTTATGAATCGGTGACAAACGATATGCGCTTTCATTAGAACCACTTCCCCATTATTCGTCAAATTACTAAATCTTGCGGGGTATTTATTGATAGGTCATCTCGTGTTTATATAAAATTTTAAATAAAAACAAGTCGTTGAACTATTTTGGTGTAAACGATTCAAATTTGTTTGATTTCTTTGGTTTAAAACTTATCTTGTTTATTATAAAGTGATGTGATGTATTTTTGGGCTTTGGTTGTTTGAAAGATGTCCCTTATCATTTTGAATGTGGTTTCTTGGTTGTTAATTTGAGCAGTTCTGAATTATAGAGCTGTTCAGAATACATTAACTCTGTGGGGAGAGTGTTTAAGAGGCGTCTAGTGGCTGTGGGTGGTCCTTGTATTAAGTGATGGTTTAGTTTCGTAATGTCTTCAATCAGCGAGCAGGTTTTTAAATATTTATAAAATCTTAATTCTTTTGGGAACGCTCATAATTTTAGCACAACTATTAACGTACGATTTTTGATTATATGTTCGAATATAAAGATTTAATTGTGGATCTGTGTTTTTGTACTTTATCAAATCTACTGCAAGAATAGCGAAAGGAGGCCACATGGACTTAATTTTATTTATGCTAAATCTATTTAGTTTTGGAAGTAACGTTGAAGTACAGACAAGGATAGTTAACACGTGTGAAATAACGATTAATTGAAATTGTAATAGGCTAAGAGTGTTATTATGCTGCATCTGGACTACTTTTACAGAAGATAAGTATTTTCCTTTTACTAGTTCGAAGGTGTGTTACTTTATTTTAATTTGAGTTCTCACAAATTTTTAGCTTTCTTTCTTGTGAAAGATTTCAAGACTGTCCATTTTATTAAAATGTGCATGTCAGAACTTCGATTACCTGTTATACATAGCTACTTGTTATTTAATTTTTTAAAAATTGATGATAACATCGTTTCTTAAAAAAATTTATTGAACGTAATAACTTTACCTTATTAATCAAGGTTTCATTGTTACAAAAAGAACATTTTTAGTGAACGAAATGTACACATCCTGACAAAGTATCGTTTTTTGTTAGGAGACGTTGATTTCATTATAAAAATGAAATGATTAAAAGCATGAGTTAATCTTTATGTAGGATGAATGATACAAATTCTTCGGTATAAAAAATTTATTTTGTGATTTCTACCTTATGTTTACAAAATTTATGTTTCGTTCAAGGAGGTATTAAAAATTACAACTTCTAATTTATTTCTTTTGGCCTTTGAATTAATTATTTATTCAGGAATTTAGAAACACCTTGCATTCATCTCCAAGACTGGATGTTCCCATATTGGTGAATCCAAAGGTAAGAAATTCATTCCGATTTAAGATTATATGTGCAAAAACCCGATGTTTGTATAATAATTGTTCTTTTTTGTTATTAATGAGTTATTGAAAGTTTCGTTGGTTGTTGGTTCCGCTTTGTTCTTGATTTGCGTTTATTTAGTTTAATGTGAGAGTAAGAGTGCGTTTCACTTACATTGGACGCGTAAGAGCGTAATGAAGGTCAGTGTACTAAAAATTTTCAAAAAAATTTAAAGGATGTGCCGAAAACCTTTAGATAGTAAAACTTAATAATTTGCATTTGGTTTCCGCCTTTATTTGAAGGTGTGCCTCTTTCTTTACTTCTAACCTTGGTTAGGTGGCACTCTCTCCATAGTTAAAATTGTCTCTATCATCCTTGTCTGCCACGTTCATGTCTTCGCGTTCGTAACCCCAGCTAGCCAATTTCTGTGTCTAAACTTTTCCATTTGCAAATATCGTTTATTCCATATATATTAACCGTGCGCTCAGTCGACAAAGAAGAATTTCCTTGATAGCGCTTTTGATGCAGGACTTCTTCATTATGACGTTTCGTCAGAAACGATTCAGTAAAAAGTATCCCACAATCTTTCAATAAATTTTATCTACACGCTGCCAACAGAGACAGCATTGCCACTTATCCTTAATTTTTCTCGATTTGGTCATGTATTCACGCTGATTCCGTTTATATTTTCTCTCTGCTTTGATAGCTATTGTTTTTTCTTTTAAAGGTTTCTTAGATTTTGTAAAGAGCTTTCGTAAGAGTAAATATGCGTATTCGTAACACCAATTGATGTAGAGGGTCTGGGCGTGGGACTTTCAGAATAGTTTGTCTACAATGCCTTTAATTCTGCTTCGGAGGGTACATACTATATAGTATCAGTATCCAAACCATGAAAATCATGTTCAACTTCCAGTGGTATAAAGATACATGACTCGAAATCTAAAATTGTATTTATTTTTACCATTCAACTGAATTTTATAAGTGTTCTTCCGAGAGTATACAGGGTATGGGAGTTTGTATCAAAGACGTACGTGTTTAAGATGTAAATATCGTAGTATTGGTATATTGTTGTAATAAATGAGAAGCCTTAACTAATCCCATTTCGTTCAGACGTAATTTTATACGATTGATGATACGGTTTGATATAACTCAAATTATTTCGTTTTGCATAAATATTCGAACTCAAATGCCATATCAAACGAGATAACTCAACATCGCATTTTAAACAAATATAATGCTGAAAAATTATTGTATTAAATAAAGATGACAGGACTTATCTCTTCTTGCAATACCTTCAAGTTCCAAAACTAAGAAATTTTTTAAGATATTAGAACAACAATATTGCAATAACAGTAAACATTACTCTAGAACTAAACGGTAGCGCACAAAAAGTTATATAGAGAAATGCAGTTAACTCGATTTGGCTCAAAAATGATATCTTAAGGTCCGTGGTTTGATTTTGGAAATGGAACGCTTGAAAAATATGCACTCGTTCGAATGAGAGTACGCGTGTGAGTGCATGTATGTGCGTGTGTGCGTGCTTGTGTGTGCGTGTGTATGAGCTTGCGCGCGCGTTTGTGTGAGTTGTAACGCACATTAAAGATTCCTACCTAGCTTAGGTTGTTAAGGGTTCGGCTAAATTCACCTGATCAATGTCGTACCTTCGGGTACTTTCACACTGATTTAGCTATAAGAGCGAACTGAAGCACAAGATGCCAAAATTTGCTTTTTGAAAAGAGTATCATCTACTTTATTTATTTAATCTCTATTTTTTGTTAATTACTATTAGTTGTTTGCGTTTTAATCAAGATGGTCACGATCCAATTCAAGTCATGCCTTGATTATAACAACACTTTTTAACAACTTGCTAATATTTCTTCGGTAATTCTGATTCATGTTGATAAGTCACTAATAAATATGATATAAAAATAAAACTAGCTCAAGAACAAGACCAAAAATTATGATTACATTTACTACAATGATGTATTTTCTATTTCGATAACAACTTTACCTTGTCGAAATGTAGGAGGTCATTCCAATAGCTAAAACATTAAACAATGTAAAGTAGGCAAATAAATAAACATCACCACATAATTTACAAAAAAAAGATTATTTATGCAAGGTTAGTAAAATGATATCCGGCAAGAAACCGGATCGATGATAATACCTAATCTGGAGCTATACAATATTAACATAGTTGAAGCAGTCACAACTTTAAAATGCGCGAATATATCAATACATAATTAGATTCATCTGTTTTATTCGTACCCTTCTAAAAAATATTCAAATTTCTTAAGATTGAAATTAAAGTTGCACTTCAGATTCGACATTTTTGCAAATTACTTCTAGAAGGGAACAGATATTGGTATATATAAAGACCATTATAGTGAAAAGACATCAAAGAAAGAAGGAAGTTATGGTGTGAAGATATAGATGCTATCAATCAAATCATTAACTAAAAAATATATGTCACATTTTACTATAAAATATTAATTTTATGTACCCTACATATATAATAAAATAAAAAGCAAATTTATCAGTCTATAGCCGAAGTGGTAGTTGGAGAGGTTATACAATTGAACCGAAGTTCTCTAGATTTCTTACTACAACCCCAAAATTACGATTAGAAACAACATTCCGAACTCATACCATTATTAACTTCACAGTTATATATCTTCTTATTTTTGTTTTTTGTCCAAGCAGAGAAAATCTGCGCAAGTCTTAATTTATTAGAAGCTGCACCTGAAAATAGAAAGATTGAAGCAAAACAAAGTTTCGAACAAGTGACTTTTCTCAATCAAATGTTCTTCTTGCGCTTGAAACAAAAGTAGAAAATTTACTATGAAAAATTGCATATAGTGATGTAGTTCTGTTAAATTTAGATGTTATCCATAATTTTATGAGAATTATCGAACACGATAATAGAAAAAGGTATCGAATACACTGCACCTCCATACCTGCCCAAAATATTCTTCTCCGCCTCGAGCTTAGATAAGATCGATGAGCTTCAGCAGATCTAAGCCATGAAAAAACCCCTTTTCACAATTCAATATTGCTATATCCGTGAAGACCAGGCTATTACGGATATTTAAAATTTCATCAGGTCTGAAGCAGCTCAATTTAAACAAACTAATATCAATCTGATTTCAAAGTGGGGTGAGAGGGGAGCTATATACTGGTATCATAGCTGCATTGTTATGAAATCTAAATGGCCAATCAAAAACTAACTTATTTAACCTTAGAGAAGTGGCATTTTGGTAATTCTGTTCCAAATCGATTAAAAAATGGTAAGATAGAAGCAATTCGTTTATTTTATCATATAAATGCTAAAAAATATATAACATTTTGTACAAAATTATCCAAACTTTATAGTATAAATAGCTCTAAGTAAAAACTAAAATACAACTTTATATATGATAAACTGTCTCTCAAAATGTGTCAAAACTGCGCGAACGTTGTATGAAATTTTCAGAAACACCAAGTACGCCAATAGTACGTCAATAGTAAAAAATTGTTTACCATAGTTTTAGCGATAAATTAGAAACTTCTGCTTGCAATTGCCACTGATAAAGGTTAAATAGGTACGAGGGACACTATTTATGATTGAGAATAGAAAGAATAAACAAATGAATTTGATGAAAAATATTTTATTGCTTTTCAAAATAATCGCCTTTAAGATCTATACACTTTTGCATGCGATTGAACCACCTTTCAAAGCACTTTGTCCAGTCAGAAGATGGTAGCTCTAAAATATGCGATTTGAAGGTCTCAACCGCTTCTTCGGGCGATGAAAATCGTTGTCCACGCAGTTTATCTTTAATTACTGGAAACAAGAAGAAGTCATTGGGTGCCAAGTCGGGGCTGTAAGGCGGATGGCCCATCAATTCGATCTTTTGTGTGTCCAAATACTCGTTTGTTGCGTGTGATATGTGTGAGCTCGCATTGTCATGATGCAAAATGATTCGTCGTTTTGGGTTGGTTTCTCTCAATTTACTGAAAACTTCAGGCAAACAAATGGTCGTATACCACGCTGAATTAACGGTCTTTTGATTTTCGAGAGCTATAGTTGCCACAGAACCAGTTTTCAAGAAGAAAAACGCCACCATTTGCTACGAGAACGAACAACTTTTGTTGGCTTTGCTTCACATTGAAACACCCAAACTGCCGACCGGCCTTTTCTTTCTGGCTCATACGCATAAAATCCAAGACTCGTCACCTGTGACGATGTTGTATAACGCTTTGTATGCACCGCAGTTAATTTTGAAATCATTTTACGGCACCAATCGACACGAGCATTTTTTTGAGCATCTGTCGACAAATGTGGAATCCAATGCGCACACAGCTTTCGAACACACAAATGTTTGTGCAAAATATTATGTATGCTGGTCATACTAATACTTAAACATCTCTCGATTTCTTGATATGTCACATGACGATCTTTTTCAACTAGTTTTCGCACAGCATCGATATTTTCCGGCACAGCGACCGATTTTGGACGACCTTCTTTAACTTCGTCCATGAGCGAACTACGTCCACGTTTGAATTCAGTGTACCAGCGATATACAGTGGCTGTGGGTGGCGCTTCATCGCCAAAAGTTGAATTCAGTTGATTGATGCATTGTTCTTGAGTTAGACCACGTCGAAAGTCATAATAAATCATAGCCCAAAATTTTTGCGAGTTAATTCCATATTTTGCCTGAGATGAAATTTTAAACACTGCGAAAATCACAAATAGTGCTCAAACACTCAAACGTTCTGAGTACCTATAACCTCAAAAATGTCAAACTTTATGATTGCAATTTCAGATTTCACCTGGCAATACCAGTGTTGCCAGTTCCCAACACATAGATAGTGTCCCTCGTATGTAAGAATGTGTGTGCATTTGACACGTTGTAGTAAATTTTCAAAGAAAACGAATTTTGCACTATAAGAGACATGGTTATTTTGTTTTTGCAATTGTTTTTTTTTTAATAGTCTTAAGTAATGTTGATTGTACGAAACGATTTATTAGAAAACTGTTAATTCGGCAAATGTGTAAGTGTTGGGGATCTTGGTAGCCGCAGGTTGCTTAACCCCTTCACATACCACTAAATATCTGTGAAATAGGGGATATATTTAGAAAACACTAGGAGAACCGAGCTGTATTTAGCTATAGAAATTTCAGGGAAATGTGTAGGTTAGCACAGAATAGTAAACAATGGAGGTACGCGTCTAACCGGTTCCAGGACTGAAGACCTAATGATGATGATGATGATGATTGTTATTTCATAAAAATACTTAAATAAAAGTTAAAGCGGACGGTCATGAAAAAATGGTGGATTAGTTAAGTTTAAAATATAACGAATAGCGACTGTGACAGCATAAAATAGTTTGATTCTCCTGATATAAGCGCTAATAAGAAAGTTAGAGCTTCCTATACCGCAAAATTTTATCAAACTTTGTCGTTAGCTAGGAATTTGAATGCACATGTCAATACTACTTCTATGTGAAAAAGCTAGTGCCCAACATGTTTGTCAAGCTTTTTTCACAGCCCCTTCAAAATAGAAGCATAGAGTGAAAGTCGCATGCATAAAACAAATGCCACAAACAGTTTGGTGCCATTACAAAATTTTTACCTACTGAAAGTGGTATTCATGTATATATTGCACGTGGAACCACCCCAAACGATCAATTATACCCTGTTCATCTTAAGAATGGAGTTTACACAATAAAAAATTTAATTTATCTATGAAAACAACAGAACTGGATAAAAACAAAAGTTCATTTAAACAGATCAAAAACTACGAATTTAAATTATTATTTTGCACGTATCAATTAAAAAAATTATTTGGTATTCAGTGGCATTCTTGATTTCGGGCAAAATCAAATCCAAAGCATCTATATGTCAAATGCTGGTCAATGAATGCAGATTGAATTCGGCCTTGCCATAATCAATCTCAAAGCCGGAATGCTAACTCCTATCCTATCTCATACTTCGTTCTTAAGTTAAATAAATTATAGTTCTATATTGAAGTAGCGTATTTGCTTAAATTTATATTTTCCTGATGAGTTTTGCTAATTACAAAACGATTGAAGTAAAAACACATGAGTTGAGTATAAATTTTGATTATTGTAGAGTACTATGGACCTTTTTATACAGATAGAGATAATTTTGTTTATGAACATCGATTAAAGTTAGGCGGAGTCCCAAATTTCTAATTTTGATAACTAAAGTGAAGCTTTTCACAATTTATTGGCCGTTTGAAACATGCACAGGACTTTGGTGATACCACATAATCTTCGAATGGATGACTTTGAGGAGTAAAATTAGCAGAATGGATCCTAGATTTTCTTATGAAAAAATACATTTAAAAAACAGGTTTTTTTAGTGTATCTACTAAGGTATAATGCACGAATATGATCTCAGGATATCTGGCATATTTTGATATCAAGGGAAAAGGTAGTGCTCCGTTACTTATATTTATAATTTATTTAAGGAACTATTACCATATCATTTTTACTTCGCTAACTTATTCACAATCACAAGCGTAGATTTTCTGAAATTCTTAAGGAAGTAGGGATATTATTCAACAAAACTATTACTTGTAAAGATGACGGAATATCACAAGAAGTTGCATTTGCAAGGAACATATTATTGTTATAGTTGAAAAGTAGGCAGATAATGTTGTAGTGTCCATCGCATTAAATCGTCATGGTGTTAAACCAATTTCCATCGATTATCTTTAAACGACAAAACAAACATACAAGGAGGGTGTAAAAAACATATGGATGGAAAAAATTCGATGAAAAAAAAGATAGGCTGAATATAGAATTGACATCAGAAAGAAAAAGTAATGTTAGTCAATTTTAGCGTGAATGATATACATTTTTATACCTTTGCATTAATATTTATAATTGTCCTCTGTTTTTACGATATCTTTAAAAATTATAAATATATAGTAACTGAAGTGCGCCGTTGTCATATGGCAAGTAAGAGTAAGAGAAAGGTTTTTATTGTCACTGGGTATATAGATCCATGGACCAAACACTATAAAATCTAAATAGGCAAACAACTTAAAAACACTGTCATGGATAAATCTAAATGATACATTTAAAGTCAGTCAACTAGGAGCATATAGGAACAAAACAAATTATTCTGAAATAACTTTAGTCAATTACAAAAATGAGAATGGAAGTGCTTTTGTCAAACTCAAAATTCCTTACATAATGCCGTGGTTATAATGTTTAATTATTCAAAAAGCAGCCACTTTTACATTTAAAAGAGACATCTAAAGATCGTAGTCAAATACTTACACCTACTGCAGCTAAACCTACTGCGATGTTTTATGAACTTGTGCATATAACAATTTGTCAACTGAACAGTTGGAGCAAAAATCTAGTTTCCGAAAAGATTTAAATACGTTCTAAAGTTCTAGGAGCGTTGAGAGATGGTTAAAATTTGCTCGCCATTGTAGATTATCGATTTTGTTATTAATTGAGAATGTAGAATTTGTCAATAAGTGTTCGCATTTAAGTTTCTAGATATTAAAGTGGTTCAATATGTACACCTTTATGTGTTTATGAAGTAGAGAGAGTTTATTGAATGAAAAGAAGCGATTAAAGAATTTTGAACTATATAAAATAAGGTTTACAATGTTTGTTTTCATTTACACACACTGTACGTCTTAATGTTCTGTTTTGTAAACTAAGAGCTTTTTGAAAACGATCACAATTGTAAGAAGCTGAAATGCTACAGAGTAGCCTATAAGTGATTCATGCGCAGCAAAGAATGTTGCTCTGGCAGTTGTGTTCTTTTGATATTTTTTTACGATATAACAAACACTATATAGTATACTATGTTAACCTTTTTACCTCAGTTTAAAGATTTATCAACCATTAGTTCTAAGAATTTGAGAAATTTTACACTGTAGTTTACGATAGAAATAGGTGCACGGGTTCGTCTGTAATATGGAATTGTGAAATTGTTTATACTACAGTTATTAGATCGAGTTATTGGTATCACAGCATGTTTGGATGAAGGTAATATCTTTATTTATTTCATGTTAGTATGTACCTGGGCCGAAGTGCTTCCAGTAATGCTTACATTGTAGGGGAAAAATCTATTTACCAAATTAGCGCAATCGTGTATACATATGAGAAATAGTATGGGATTTAGTACACCTCTCTGTGGTATACCATAATCAATTTTTTGTAACTTTAGTAAAATTTGTAAACTCGAACATGCTACTACTCTTAAGGAAAAATGTAAACTACAGCAAAAGAATTCCACGCATTCAACAATCTCTAATTTTTTTATCTAAAATATCATGCATTATCACAGTCAAACGTTTTTGCCAAAGTGAGAATAACGTTAATAACGGATGCGTTAATGTTTAAACTTGAGAAAACTTAACTTTGTGAAAACATAACATCACTTGTACCATAAAAACTAAAGTATCTATTAGAAATGACAACACTGATTCAACTAGTCTGGCAATTGATTTTGAAACTGATGCTAAAAGTGGTAGTTGATTATCTCCACACACGATAATTTGTTGCTATCTACAGAACTGTTTTAATTGTTCGTTGTTCTGTAATGGGTGATAGAACAAACCTGCTACGATATTTGAAATTTCTTTAAATTACTGGAAGTGGGGCAGTGTTGGGATGTTATCAACAATTTAAATTTTTTCAATATTTGCAAATTAGTAGTTAGGAAAATCATCAAAATTTGGAACTATTGAGAAGCAGAATTTAACTTGCTTCAAAGGTTGTTGATAATAGACCAAGCTTGTTTTATTGAATCTCGATATTAATATATATATATATATATATATATATATATATATATATATATATATTTATTTATTTCTAGAAAAAGATAGTGTTAATATAAATTCGTTTGTATGTTTAATATAATTTAAAAAAATAAAAACTGAAATTTGTTGAAAACTTTCTAAAAGATTTAGAAAAAAAAAAGAATTTAAGCCAACTAGAGTTAATTTTATTTGTAGATATGGGCTGAAAGATGCTACATAATACTGGAAGTCCTAACAGATTCTTGGCGGTACGATAAAATGTTAATGGAACAAAAATATTAATCTATTCGAGACAATAGCGCAAATAACACCCAACATATGGGTTTAGATCCAATTTTTAATTTGCAAACAATGAAATTTTTAAAAATTGATCTCCTTAAAGGTGATCTTTTGAACATAGCTCATCAGTTTTAATCTTAGCAACAAAATTCTATTTTCAGAAACCTTTAAGTAGATGTATCTCTCACTCTTCGTTCTGTTAAAATTTTTACTTTTAGTCGTTGTGAAACGTGAACATCCACAGCATTCACGTTTTTAAGTAAAATTTTCATATTTAAGATCTTGTACAGTCTGACAAAAAATTGTCAAATCGTTAACAATTTTTAGGTTACAACTGCGCAGTCTACAAGAGAAACGACGTTTAAAGAGCTTTAGATCCGCTTTAAACTTAAATTATTGATTAAACTTTCGCAAGCAAGATATCTTGTTATCAACGATTGCTCAATTTTATGTCATCAGAAATTTTAATCGATCTATAAACAGTTTAAAGTCAATGCTAGTGCTTATCATAAAAGACAAAATATTTCTGATTTTCTAATTTTTTTGGAAAAACCTCTTTGATCGATTTCAAAAGAAATCAGAGCTTTTTAAACTATTTCACAAAATAATTTTGAAGCTGCAAAGTTTTCACCTACAACCGCAATGACTAATTTTGTCACAATTATTATAAAAACTTATTATTTACAGTTCTTCTGGAATATAGTATCATTAAACTGTCGACTCTAGCAAATTGCACCACACTAATTTTCATTTAGCATATTTTAATATACGTAGTGGAGGTCATTGCAAAGACTAAGATAGGACCTATGAAGTTGGGTTAGGTTATTTGAATTTCAAATAGTTGATTATAATATTGCGCAAACACCATTAAAACTGTTTGAATAAAAAATTGTTTATTAGGATGCACCTTGAGTTTGTCCGATTCAAAACTGAGACAAAATTTTGTATATAGTTAGACTTTTTTAATATGGTAGGTTCAAAGGCGTAATATAGCAAATGTTTATTATGCTGCAATACTGTATTAATTTACATAGTTTTCATTGTTTTAATTATATGTTAATATTTTTAGCCAAATGTAAATAAATTTGCGTAGTTCTAAGATTCCTGACCTCGCCAAGGTGAAGTCCGTTGCCTTATCAAGAAGGATTAGTTTAATTTATAAACTGATAAAGTAATGTTGTTTTTAACAACACGTAATCAATAGTAACTTAAAAGCGATGTCAACAACACTTTGAATAGTATTTTCAGTTTTTCCACAGAAATAACCAGAATCTTGCTTAAAATTTCTAAATTAAGTAAAGTAACGAAACTTAATAATCGGATCCATCGTTTTCTACACGAACAACATAAAAATTGTTGATTGCTGAAGGTTTCTCCTATATTTTTATTTCCAAACTCTAATAACATCAACATATAACTTTCCAAAGTTAGCTTTACACAAATACAAAGCATACTCAACTTCTCCCAAATTTCGGCACTATAAAAATTGATATCGACTAGACACGAAGACAATTTTTTAAAATACAAAAGCGTTTAAAATGTGAAATCTAGCTAACTAAAAAAGCAAAAGATTTAGAAGATAAATTAATTTTTATTTTTAAATAATGGCCTTTTAACGTTCCATACTATGACCAATGTTTATGCAATAACTCAATACCATCAACATCACCAATAGGTCTTCAGTCCTAGAACTGGATGGACGCGTACCTCCATTGTTTACTATTTTGAGCTAATCTAAACATTTCCTTGAAATTCACACAGCCTAAATCTTTCACACTATCTGTGTGCAATGGTTTTAGGTAGGTCTACACCAACCCTCTTTTTTCCTTTCTCTACTTCTAATTTAGGCCACGCTATTCCCTCATGTGTCCTATCATCTTATCTCTCATATTTTTTACTATTTTCCACATATTTCTTTTTCCCCTACCATTTCTAGTATCTCTCTGTACTTAACTTTGTCTGTCCGTGATTGTTCGTCATACATCTGTATCACCAAATTTCAACGATTTGTATTTTTTCTGTCCGCTTCTCCTACTATCCTTACATATGATTTTCCAATGCTGCACCCGAAGGTACTACATTGGCCAGGAAGCGAGTTTTTTTTTACCTGGAAAATTTTGAATTTTTCCGAACCCTGGGACCTCCATTCTACCTCTCTTCTGAACGAGGAGTGTATTTTTGTGAAAAATACTCGCCTAATATTTTTCAAGGATTCTCCTACTGTCCACGTTTCACAGCCGTACAGTGCAGTGCTCCACACATACGCTTTCAGCAATCTTTCTTTGTTCCAATATTTGTTGTCTTCGAACAGAGCAGCTGCTATTTTTGTTAAGTACAGCACGACCTTGTACAATTCTTTTTGTATCTTTTGCACTTCTCCTACTATTGTTTTCTAAAAATATACCGTATTTCATTAATATTCAATGGTACGCGAAGGGGGTTCAGCAACCTGACGACTACAAAAGACCCCCTCACCACTTAGACACTTACCAAATCAATAGTTTTCCAATTACTCCTTTCGCACAGTAAACATTTTATGAGAATATTGCTAAACGAACACCTGTAGTTGTTTACGATAATCATAAGGTGTAAGTACAATTACATTTTCATGTTTATGTTTTCCGTCCTGGAACTGGTTGAATGCGTACCTCCATTGATTTCTATTCTGAGCTAACCTACACATTTCCCCGAAATTCCCACAGTCTACATTTTTCACTATCTGTGTACAATAGTTTAATCTAGGCTACCTCTACCTTTCTTTTCCTTTTTCTATTCGTTCGTACCTTAATATGTGTGCTAATATCGTATCTATTTTATTTGTTTTACTGTTTTCCATATATTTCTTTCTTCTCCTACCATTTCTAGAACCTCTTTATTCTTAAGCTTGTCTGTCCATGATATCTTCCTCATAAGCCTGCAACACTACATTTCAAAGGCTTCTATCTTTTTTCTGTCCGCTTCTGCTACTGTTCACGTTTTATAGTGGTACAGTGCTGTGTTCCATAGATGTGCTCCAAGCAATCGTTTCCCTGTTTCTATATTTGTTGTGTTTGAACACAGTAGTTGCTTTTTCCTGTTAAATGCAGCACAGCCATGTGTTAATCTTTGTTTTATATCTTTCGCACTTTTCTCATCTTTCGTTATTTGACTTCCTAGGTAGCAGAAATCCTTAATTTCTTGTACGTTCTCGTTTCCTATTTGCATTCTGGTTATTGACTTATTTACTCCTGCTTTACATACTAGTACTTTAGTTTTATTTTTGTTAATAGTCATACCGTATTTCTTTATTAGTATTGTTTCCATTTCATTAAGAACTGCTTCTACCTTTTCCGCACTAGATGCTAATACCGCTATATCATCTGCAAATCTAAACATATCAATCGTTTATCCCTGCTTAATAGTTCCAAATGTCTTTCTGTCTTTGACATTATTCATTGCCTGTTCGATATACAAGTTAAAAATTAACGGGGGAATAATATGTATTTCTCTACGTTCTTGCTCTAATTCTATGATAGTTGTTTGATCTTTGTATATGCTGTGTATTATCTGTCTATTCCTATAACTCATTCCAATGTTTTCGAATACTTCAAACATTTTTGTCATTTTACATTGTGGAACGCTTTTTCAAGATCTACAAACCCTATAATCAGGCTTTCTTCTTTTTCTATTGCTTTCTCCATTATCACCCTCACAGTTAAAATAGTCTCCGTATTCCCCTGTTTCGCCTAAACCGTAATCGATCTTCTCCTAGTATTTCTTCAACCCGTTTTTCGATTCGTGTTTGTACAAGTCTAGTCAATATTTTTGACATGAGTGCTGTCAAAGTTACTGTTTAAAAATTTTCACATCTATCCCAATCTTTCTCTTTTGGTATAGTGACTATGGTATATGTTTGAAATACTTGGGTATCTCGCCTGTCTCATACATATAACTTACAAGTTGGAAGAGACGTTCTGTTACTGCTAAAATAGCCTCTCGTGTTTCTCTGTTTCGCCTAAACCCAAATTGATCTTCTCCTAGTATTTCTTCAACTCGTTTTTCCATTCGTCTTTGTACAATTCTAGTTAATATTTTTGACACGTGTGTTGTCAAACTTATTGTTCGAAAATTTTCACATCTATACGCGCCTTTCTTTTTTGGTGTAGGTGCTATGATGTTACGTTTGAAATCTTTGGTTATCTCGCCTGTCTCGTACATAAAGCTTACAAGTTGGAAGAGACGTTCTGTTACTGCTTATCCAGCAGCTTTTAGAGTTTCTGCTTGCAACTTATCTGTATCCGGCGCCTTACCATTTTTCAGACTGTTTAATGCTAAATCAAACTCATGTCTAAGTATATGATATTCCAAATTATCCTTTGCAATATCGAATTCCTGTTCTAATACTGTTAGTTCCTCTCCTGCATATAAATTCCCTATATATTCTTGCCATCTATCCACTTTCTCTACATCATCTATAATGACGTTTCTTCCCGTGTTCCTTATATTCTTGCTATAGGGTTTTATATCCCAATTATTCATTCTAATTAGTTTGTATGCTTCGTCTGTCTTTCCTATTTCCATCTTAGTATGTACCTCTTTACATTTTTCATCAATCCATTGTTCTTTAACTTTCCTACATTTACGAATAATTTCCCATTTTATGAATTTGTATCTCTGTTTTCCTGTTTCATCTGATCTATTTTTTTATTTTTCTTTCTTCTATTAAATTCAGGCTATCCTTTGTTATCTATTTTTTTTTGGTGTATACCCCAGAATAACTCTGGCCGCCATGTCTCAGCTGGATTTAATGTTATTCCATTCAGTGTCTAGTTCCTTAGTATAAGAAATTTTCCCGGTGTCTTTCAGCAATTCGTTTGACTTTTTCTGAAATCATTTGTGGGTATCTTTAGCTTTTAGTTTCTCAAAGTCAAAGTGCTTTTTTCCGTTCCTTTTTTCAAATTTTTTAATTTAAGCGCGGCCATAATTACGATGTTGTGGTCAGTATCTACAATTGCTTCTGGGAAACTTCTACGGTCTTTTACATGAATCCTAGGCCGCTGTCTAACAAGAACGTAATATATTTGATATCTTTCTATATCTTCTGGCATCTTCCACGTGTGTCGTTTTCTAGCACGATGTTAATATAAGGTGTTTGTGATGGTTAAATTGCTTTTGTCACAGAATTCTACCAGCTTATTTCCTCTCTCGTTTCTCGTGTCTAAGCCAAATAAACCTACTACCGTTCCTTCCCTACCCTCATCCGCCATTGCATTATAATGTCTCGTAAATATTAAATTTTCATAACCTTTTACGAATCTTAGTATGTCTTCGATATTTTTGTAGATCGCTTCTTCCTCTTCCTCATTATAGGGCATTGTTCGGCATGAATACTTGTATTATTATTGTATTTACCAGTTTAGATTTCAATCTAACCATGAGTGATCTTTCGTTCATTTGTAAATAGTTTTCTACACAGTGTCTTATTGTTTTCCGTATAGCTATCCTCACCCCCGAATTTACGTGTTTTGATCCTGCACGAATTACCCTATAGTCTGGGATCCAAAAATCTCCCACCTCTGTCTACCGAACTTCACTAATCCCTACTGTTTCAGATTCTCTAGCTTACCTATTTGTTTCATACCTCTAACATTCCACGCTCCGATTCGCAAAATGTTCCCGGCTCGTCTTTTAAACTCGCCGATCACATCCTTCGAAGTAGTCTCCTTCCGGAGATCCAAATGGGGAACTATTTTAATTCCGGAATCTTTTACCCCAGAGAATGCCATCATTTAAAAACACTTTTAGTACGCAGTATACTTAGGAGGTAATGTAGTGGTTTTCCGTTGCCTTCCATGCCGCTGTAGTGTGTATTAGAATGCTATACTAACTTCCAAGATCTCTAAGTACCGAAAAAGCTGCTACCCTCTTTAGCTCACTGAAACACGCAAGCCATTCTAACCGTTCTAGTATTTTAGAACTTTTTCAAGGTGCAGACGGCCGTTCAGAATGCGACTTAATACCATTAAAAAATTCTTAGGATGAGTTTTTAAAAATTTCTGAAATGAAGTTTTTGGTTTTGCATCTGAAACAAAATGTTTCTTCAGCTTAGAGAAAAGGTAGCTATATCAGTGCTGTAAGAGTCTCAACTCTAAAAAATTCAGTTGTTAATTTTTCATACGCTTCGTAAGTTCACAATTTTTGGGCAACATATAGGATTCTCTTTTTGCCTAAATCAATTTTTAAATTTTGTATTGTTCCTCATACGGTATGGTTTAATGAAAGGAATAAATTCATACTTACGTAAATCGGCGAGTTTAAAGAATAAATTTGAAATCACTCGATTTTTGTTTGTAAAGGCGCGTTCTTTCAAATTTTCTTTTTATTTATGACGCCAGCTGCGCGAGCGTAATGACGTCATTCGGGATCTTTTTAAATTGATATATTAGTCATGTGATGCCTGATTTAGAACGCGTTTTAATTATCTATCTAACCATGTTAAACTGTCAAACATTATTATTATCACAATACTCTTATTGGACAGATAATTAAAATTCCATTCAAATAGGTATCGCATGACCCAATTTTAATTTTAAAAAATTACCGATAGCCACTCGTGCAGATAACGTTATGAATAAAAAGATAATCTGAAGGAAGGAAAGCGCGTTTACAAATAGAAATCGACAGGTTTCAGAATTTTTCTCTAAAGTTACCGATTTACGAAATAACGAATTTATTCCATTCATTTGGACCATACTGTAGTTATCTGTGATAAAATAGTCCCATTCTGCATGCATCCGTTTAAAAAAGCTTGCATATTTTCCCAGAAAATTATCGCCTTCAGCTTCCTTGAATATAGCTGTCTTTGGCGGAGGAAAAACTTGCTAGAATATTGCATTATTTCTTGTTTTGTGGGAGAATTCCATGGAATACAAACGTTTAAGTGCCCGTTATAATTTTAAAAAAGTTAGTCATGAATTAAAATCACCAAGATTTCCTCACGAGTTCCTTGTTTGGAGAAGTTTAATGAGCCTGAAGTGAATATTAATATTGAGATTATACAACAAAATTGTGAACAAGTTTCTTAAGTAAGACCAAAACGTCTAAAACAGTAAGTCCGTCTGCTTCATGACAGTGTTTCGCCTCATATTACAAATGCGGTAAAAGAAAAATTCAAAGAAAGGAGTGGAGATTTTATAGAATCTGTTTGACAGACTATATGTATCATTTTATGATTCCCACATTTTTGAACCATTTAAAATGGCATTCAAAAATCAACGTTTTCAATCAGTCGCAAAACTTCAAAACGGAGAAAGTTCTGAATAAAAAAATGACACCTTAGAAATAGTGTTTTTTAAGTAAATTATGTTGTAAAAGTCATATGCTCACAGCTACTAAGGTTCGAGTTGCAAGTGCAAATATAGTAAAAAAAAAAAGCTGAAGTGTCTAGAATCGAAAGGGACAAAGCCAATAACCGAACAATAGATTGCTGATAGTTATAAGAGAGCACTAAAGACTAATATAAAACATACAAAAGCGAAGATTCTAGAAAATTCGCAAAGGAGTTGAATTACCGGGTCTCTATTTTGGTGGCTTATGTAAAACGGAAGAATACGACAGAGAAACTAGTTTCAATCAAAGTACGAATTCGCGATTATGATACAAATTATAGGATCGAGCCTTAAAATAAATACGTTTAATGGGTATAGTTATATAGTTGCTATTGGTCGTGTTGAGAACTAAATTAGTGTTAATAATAATTGTCATCAGTGAAATTTGTAGCGGCATCATAGTACATTACGGTTTCTCTGTGTTTGTGAGTAAAGAAGCCTATATTCGACAGTTAAAGAAGTTCGTTTTAATAGTGATCATTCAATTTTGTGGTTTAATCGAAATAATCAATACAAAGTAAAATCATTATGATCTATAAAATACAGTGTGAATACAATTATGATATCCAAACTTCTTCTAATTAAAATTGCGATTAAGAAATGTACCATTGTGGGAAATAAAGAATCAAGAGTCGCTTATCTTGCATTGCATTGAACTTGTCCAGTTGTAAACAAACTTCTTGATTCTTATTCTTGCTCGTTTAGACAACGCCTCTTGATGCAAGTATCGTCAAACTCGTAGTGAATTGCTTGTTGGTCTTCTTCACTGCATTCTTAATCTAATATTTGCAACAAAGTATAAACATTTTACGATAAAGTCAAGTGATACAGGTAAGTTCGAATAACTATATTATAATCCGGCTTAGTGTGAATGTATCCATATTTCTGGAATAATTAATAATTGGCAAGTGTTCAAAAGGAATACTTACATTATCGATCCATTATGATACAATGTAAACGGATATTTCAGTTATTAATGATGTTTGGACCGTTCATAGCCTTCACAATATTTAAGAGCAGAAGAGAAAAACTAGTAATTAATTGGCATATGTATAACATCTGGTGCTAAATGATGAACAAAATTATTATAATGACGCGCTGCGTGAATAACAACTTAAGAAAAAGTCGATTCTTGTTCAGAAAAAGTAAACAAGGGGCAAAAAACTCACTGATCCTCTAATTCGCTAATAATAACTTAAAAGACAAATTTTGTAAAATTGTATTAAAGTAAAGAAATATAAGCGGATCAAATGTACCACCCTACCGAGCTCTGACCGCTAATCATTTTGTCCGTGCTCAATTGTTGTATTTATTCTTTAAATTTTTTTTTTATAGTTTCTTGCATTTCTGATATTTTTAGATTGTAGAACTTCACTTTGTATAAGAGAAACTCAAAAGAGAACCAGCAGAAGGTGTTCATAATTTAGAAAATGAAATGGAAATCTTCGTATAATATAGGCACTATTGGACACTTAAGTAGTGTATTTTTTGGGAAAGACGTCGCTACAAAAAGCAATGAATAATTGATTACATAAAAAACTTTTGACTACTTGTATTGAACACATTCTGCATAGTCAAAAATATATTTCACAACAATAGCGTAAACAACTACAATTGCGATGAGTAACCACATTACTCTACACAAACCAAGCATATTTCCAATTTCAGCCCAGAAACTTATTAAAAAACGTCTGGGGAAAACTATTTTGAGCACTTCGTATCACACATACTGGTAGTTTTGTTTTTCTATTCTTGATTAAGTGAAAGTGTCATTTTGTCCCTAGTTTTTTTTAAATTTAGTGTTTTTGGTGCGAAGTAAAACACAATTGTTGTTTATCTGACCTGCCCTAAATTTTAAATGTTGAGAAATGCCAAGAAATGTGGAAGTAGGTGTTTGCGTAGTTTATATTTAGATAATGCGATGATGATTGCTGCTAAAAATTCGTCTGGTAACTACTTAGAATTGGGTTTGAATACTGATAATCTGTTTCCGTAGTTTAAAAAAAAAACACGTCTGACATTTTTACGATTGAGGACTTAAACGAGATAAATTGGCCATGAAAAGCTGTTCACAATGATAACGTCGTTTCTTAAATTAATTAAGCATATTTTTGCTGCAACCTTGAGAATAAATAGATGTGCTAATTTTTGTACGTATTTATCCGTGCTCGGTTATGTTAAACTGTTGCCAAAGGCGTTTAACTGTTACGTAAACCCTGACCTCTCCCAATGTCAAAAGGCGGTTGATCTAGCCGAAATAGAGCTGCGATGCCACTTTCGGTTTCTACACACATCGCATAGCGACAACCACGATTTAAGCAGATTATTTTGACCGTCTGCCAACGTCAAAGATTTACCACGCCTAAGCTGATTTTGAATTACGATTTTAGTATCATATTTAAACATAAAAACAACAAAATCGTGTGTTTGTAAAACAACACGAAAGTTTCTGATCCGAATTATATTTTCCTAAAAAAATTCACACGTACAACAGTATTCTTGGATCAAATTACTCGAGATGTATAATTTTTCATCCAAGTCTATTTGATCAGAAATTTTGGAAATCTTTGTGTTAATTTTATAGATGACCACACAAATTACTTAAAAAGCAACTTATAATAAAATTTCTAGAAAAACCAAGAAAATAGCACAAAACGTTTTCTCAAACTGTTATTAAGGCGTTTTTACACACTTGATCTGGCACACAAGGACGTAGATAATCAACTTTCATAAATGGTACTCACCCGTCTACTTTCAGTGTTATATACAGAGTGTCCCATAATTAATGAGCAACATTATGTGGATGTTTTTTTTCCCTCCCAATCGAAACCTTTTGCTACAAAATAGCAACTTTTTTTGATAACTTCATCATAAAAACATTTTGGACGGTTTTAGAGCCAATTGATCACGATTTCATCAACTGTCCGCTTAAAGCTTCTTTGAGGGATCAAAACATTTAGTACTCCCAAGAACTCATACCAAGCTGTAGACAGAGTGTTCTAGAGTAATCCAGTACGATTGCACCAATTTAGGTTAGGCCACGGGAGCGCTTCAGTATGTGTTTCCATGCATAAGGAGCACATTTCTTATTGGAAAGTCGGGTTGTTTTGAGCGGTATGAATTTTTCACCTACTCAAGCAGTTGTCAGAAGTACTGAGCATTGGGTGTCTTGGATGGTTAAGAATTCGAGAAACTCGCGAATTCGATTTAATGTTTGTTTCGGAAATTGCTGGTGTGTGCGACGATTATGCGGCAATATTTCCACCATATTCGACATGTAGTGTACACCTTATGTCAGATGCCACGCTGTTCTTCGATAACATGTTGATATCGAACTGTTGCCGAAATTTAACCAAAACTTATTTTCCGTCGTAAAAGGTTTATTATAATTTTTGAGCACCGTAACTACCGGTCGCTCAAACAGTGCGATTAGTGCTGATAGAATGATGTGGATGGGTGATTAACCATATTGGAGTGTAACGCTATAGTGATTCCATCTCGAAAGTAATATTATTTTATGCATTCATTACAGAATTTTGGCTTACAGTGCGTTACAGTAGATGTTCAAATTTGCGCCTTGTACACTGGTACGTGCGCTGTCTCTGTTTATTAAGGAATGTCTTAGATGCCGAGCATTTCTACCATTGATGCATTAAGCATTTCCCGCATGTGCTAGCTAAGATAGTCCAAGTTGTTTGTAAACTGTTTGCCTATTATTTCTTTCAAACATTTCCGATAGAAGAAAAACGGAGAATCTAATCCTGGTGACAGCAGAGACCGTAAATTTTATTTTTCTAATGCTCTACCCGAAGGAACTACATTCGCCAGGAATCAAGTGTTTATCTGAAAATTTAGAATGCAGCCAAATCTTTGCCAACCAAACAAGATACGATTCTTTAACGTGCGGGATAATACTCATACATGGGGCCCACGATTAATCTCATATCCGAACGAAGGAGTATTTTGTGAGAAATGCTCGCCAAACATTTTCCAAGCAGTCAATGTTGGGAATCTAACCCAGAATCTTGGAATTAGAAGATACACGCGGCCAATTCACTTTTGCAGAAAATTCCTTAAATGAAGGCAAATTTCAACAGTATAGTGATACAACTATCATTTCGAAACTACATGTCTCATCTTAATTCTAAAGGCACATCGTCTACGAGATTAGATATATCTTTTTCTAAGAAATTCTTAGAATTTTCTACATTCAACAGGGATGCCAATTACTGCAGTGTTTTCTTCCCATCTCGACCTTCATCACTTCATAAAATTTTTTAAAGAAATGCGTTGACAGGATGCAATTCTTGACATATAATGGTCTGGCTTAAGAGTTTGCACCCCTACTACAATTCGGTTTTTGATGCGAGTCTGTATTAATGATGACCATCTGACATGCCAAAATACATACAAAATAAAAGGATCTTCATTGATTACTTGCATAAACGCTCATCAACACCAGGCAGATTTCCTTCAGAGTGCAATTCTCAGTTTGAATATCAACTATTGTGTAATATTAGCCAAAATCTATAATATATTCCCAAAGTAATCTTTCTATTTTCTTTGATCATATCATCATTAACATGGTGAATCTTTACTATGGTAAACATCCAGAAAAGTAGCTACTGTTTCACTTAAGTAGAGATAACTTCTTTTCCAACAAGAAACCTTACGTGTTATACGATTTCAGTGTAGCAGTAGTACTATTTTTTGATTAAATTGCTCGCTCAGGAGTCGTACAAGTTAGTTATACCACGTGAGGCACCATATAAACAAAATTGGTACAGATACATTTTTCGCCAACATCCACTTTTTAAAGCACCCTGTATTTTAAGATAAAAATTATAATTATTGTGCTATATAATGCAGCCTTGTTAAATCGGAAAACTGTAGGCAATTCTGTCATTATCAACAGTACCTAAGTAATGTAAGCAAAAGCGATTTTTCAAAAATCCAAAAAATGTTAAGCACTCTAGAACTGAGGAATTTTGTATAAACCAACATTGTATATTCAAAACAGTCAAGACCTAAGTATCCAGAAACATAAGGTTGTTCACTAGTTACGTGATACCTTGTATATCAACTATATAATTTATCTTAATCCCCAACTCATAAGATTTTTCAAAATTTTTGAACAAAAAAAAGCGACGATGTGTATTGAAAGGATTGTACAAAATACGTGGTTCGAGTGAATCAGAAAATCTGAATTTGAAACGTTTTATCGTTACAACCACGACAAAGACAAGTTTCAAACGTCAATCAGTTTTCAAAAAATCTTGGTTTGATCTTTTTTCGCAGATAAATCAATACTGGTCCGGCAGAAAATTCCAAACGATGCACCTTAACTTTTAAATCCGATGCTAATACTTGAAAAGAGCATTTGAAGCAATAAAATTATTTTTCGTTTCAATCCAGGAATCTTTAAATCCAATGCATAAAGTATTTTTATAAAACAAAATCGTGACGCATAACTTTTTAGACGATTTTGTTGGCACCTAAATACTATTTAGTGTTATATTCAATTTTCACTCTTAGAAGTGGTTGTAGTACGCCAATTGGCACTGTGTACTATCCTATGTACTCCCCCTTATTCTTCATCACGTCATTACTTTACATCTCCCTGATCAATCTTTCCACTGCAAACCTATTTGACCTGCTGATGGAAGTTGACACGTCTGGCAAGGGCCAAGGCAGTGAAGATCCACCCATATTTACCTAGAATACTCAAATCGAGAACCTTATGTCATAACATACCCTATTTCCACACCAATGGTACCTCTGAATAACATGAATAGATTTCACAATACCCACGGCAGCTCCATCACCAGACCTTACTCCACCTGAATTCTACTTTCGGAGAGAATCAAAACGTGTAGTTTAGAAAGTTAATTCCAAATCCGTTGAAAAACTCAAAGCAGCAATATCTGTAAATTCTCCCTGTATGTTTGTTGTGGTTTGTTTTGTATTTTTCTTAATTTTTGTTGAGTATTAAACCACTCAAAGTTTTTTAAATTGTCTTTATTTACGTTTCGATCCATGACCTAGAATCGTTATCAAATTAATAAAAAATTTATGTTTGACATTTATGACACAAATTGAAGGTGACTTTGATTTATTAATCTTTGATTTGAATATATTAGTTAAAAATTTTTAAGTTTAGAAGAATGATGCCTTCAATTTGTGTTGCGCCCTGGGAGCGACTTTGAGGTAGCCAATACGCTTAACGTGAAATCAGCTGATTAAAAATTATATACTAAAAATTAAAAATTAATCAGCTGATTTCACGTTAGGCGTATTGGCTACCTGAGAAAGCCGCTCCCAGGGCGCAACACAAATTGACGGCACTCATTCTTCTAAACTTTAAAATTTTCGCCTAATGTATTCAAATCAAAGATTAATAAATCAATTTGCGTCATTAATGTCAAACTTAAAAATTTTAATTATTTTGACAACGATCCTAGGTCATGGATCGAAACTTAAAGAAAGACAATTTAAAAACTCCGAGTGGTTTAATATCCAACAAAAATTACGAAATAAACCCAGCAATATCTGTATTCGAACATCCGATAACACTCGAGATATTGTTACACGTTTTTGAAAATCAATTACGAGTAGTTCCAACGTTTCGGATCTGTTGAAGTATACATGATATTTAACGAAGCCACGAAAAAAACAAGGACGTTAAATCGTACGATCTTGGAGTCAGTCGATGTCAAAAACAACATGTAAAAATGTGATCTGAAAACTTTTTACGCAAAACAATACGTTGCAGCCGATGTACCACATTACGCCGTCTTGTTGGGGGCATATGTCCTTCGCATCAATATATTCCATTTCGTGCCAAAAATAATGGGTTATCCTAGATCACTATTAACTGCTATAGACCGACTTTCGTGGTTTTTAAAAAAGTACAGTCCAATGACCTGCCTATCCATACGCACCAAAATGTCATTTACTTGGTATGTAATGGTACCTTGTAAATCGTATGAGGGTTTTCCTCACTCCATATATGGCAATTTTGTTTGTTAATATACTCAATGAGATGAAAACAAGCCCTCGGCAGAGAAGATTTTCTTTGAAAAATCACCATTAACTTCTAGCTTATCCAAAATCCAATCGGCCGAAATTCCTCGCTGCCCATAGTCAATGGCCTTCAGTTACCGAATTAAGTGACTTTTATACGGATATAAATGCAAGTGCTTACGCAAAATGCACCAAAAAAAGTCATAAGAAATGCTCAAACTCAGTGAACGCCGATGAATTGACAATTCCAGGTCTTTGCCCAAACTTTTACTTACAGCAGCAATAATTTCGGCTGAATGGATGCTAACATGAAGAGAACAAGCTTGACCATATCGTCAATTTTTCTAGACTTTTCAAATTTTTTTTATGTTACGAATTGTTCGTTCAGTAGGACGTTTAAAGTGATTATAAGCTTACATGAAATTTTCGATACAGGGTGCTTACAGAATTGTTGTTTCTATAGGACAATTGAACAACTTTAATTCTATTATAAAACAAAACACTCACAATCTCCCCATGAACGAATATAATAAAATATCAAAAAAATTGCGTCATGTTTCGAATTTAAATTATCAAAATCCATTCTCAGGCGATACGAAAGCATAAAAATAATTGCATTCAAAACACAATAAGTTAACTGTAATAAAAATTACAATCAAGGTAGGTGAAAATTCATGTGGTCGCTCTTACCGAAGAAAAATAGTTAAAGCATAGTGTCAAAACCAATTAGTTAAAATTGTTTTTAATTTTATACTATTGTTATTTTCACCTCATTAAGTGTAAGAATTTTCAACACCAATATGGCAGCTTTAACTGTTTGAACGATGGTTAAGCGATTTAATGTGTAAATGTGTTGCTGTAAATTAACATAAGGCGTCGCCGTGGATCAATGTAGTAAGCGTAAGACTACGGATCCCAAGGTCCCGGGTTCAAATCCCGACACGGCCGACTGCTTGAAAAATGGCAGGTGAGCATTTTCCACAAAAATTACGCCCTCGTTCGGATGAGAGGTTAAATGGAGGTCCCGTGTGTGAGTATTGTCACGCACGTTAAAGATCCCTACCTTGCCTGGAACGGCAAGGGTTCGGCAAAATTCTAAATTTCCAGGCAACAAAAAACTCGTATACGTGTAACTACTATGTCCAATGTATCGGGTTCAAATCCTGACACGGTCCGTTTGAAAAATGTTAGGCGAGCATTTTCCACAAAAATACGCTCTCGTTCGGATGAGAGATAAAATGTAGGTCCCATGTGTTGTCACGCACGTTAAGGATTCCTAGCTTGCTTGAAACAACAAGGGTAAAAAAACTCGCTTCCTGGCCAATGTAGTATCTTCGGGTGGAGCATTAGAAAATCAAACGTAGTGTGTAAAATAACAAAGGCGGTTCCATGATTCGGTTGGTATGCGTATGACTACTAATCCCAAAGTCCCGGGTTCGAATCCCGACACGGTTCGCTTGAAAAATATTAATCGAGCATTTTTCACAAAATGCACCTTCGTTTGTATGAGAGGTAAAATGTAGGTTCCGTGTACGAGTGTTGTCCCGCACGTTAAAAACCCCTACTTCGCTTGGAAGAGCTAAGATTCGACAAAATTAAAAAATTCCAAGTAAAAAAGTTCGCTCCTGGCCAATGTAGTGTAAATTAACATTTGACATGAAAACACGTGGTTATTGACAACGGTTTGATATACAGCGCTGCCAACCTAGGAAATTTATTACTCGTATGTTTAAAATTGTTATAAAATTTTTAGTAAGATTGAATTTACTTGCACGCAAGTCTGTCCTGTATAAAATATTTATTAAGATCGATTAGAAAAATGTTTCCAAGTTTACTATGTCGTAAAAATAATAGCTGAAATACTTCAAAATTTTAAAAAAGTTCTATTAAATCTAAGAATGATCGACTTCTTCAGCAAATTTGATCTATTTTGTACAGAAAAGTTTCAAGGTTGTAGAAGTAATAGATAATGCGTAAAAATAACGTTTAAAAAATTTAAAAAAATACTTACACGACGGTCGGTGATGATGTGGGTAGGACGGTTGATGTGGTATTGGTCCTCTGTGAGGGTTATGACCGTGAGCAGGCGGGTGGTAATGGTAAGGTGTAAGGAACTGTTGATTTGATGGAAAACCTAAAGGTGAGTGTGGTCCAAGACCAGGAGGTTGTAACCGTGCTTTCAATTCATCTGTAGAAGCATGCCCACTTGAAGAACTGTCTACGTCGGATACACCAGAATCCGCAGGACTCGGCGGAAGTGAACCTGAAATACACAAACGAATTTGTTATTAAAAAACTTCCATGCATTATCCTTAAATAATAATCACGAGAAATTAAATATACTGGAAAATATTTAAAATACCGCTGTATAAGATTAACCATAACTTAGTCCACAAAGCGTGCAGTAAGTTAAGTTGCATACCTCTCGGGCGTTTAAAACGTAATTCTATTTTGCTCAAGTGTAAATTAAGGAGATAGCATGGTCAGTCCTTGACTTTAAGAGCTTCCGGTGTAATTACGTTTCGTCAGCATACGAAACGTCTATTTATTATTAAAATGTCCCAACTGTTTTAAAAATAACAGCGTTAATGAAATTTTAGACTTCCTTACGAATAAGTTTATTTTTAGATTTACAAAATATCTGAAAGTAGCAAAATATTTTGAGGTTGCTCCAACTTTCGAAAATAATCTTTAAAATAATCAAGGCTAGTTTTGTGACGCGCATCGAAGTAAAACTTAAAGAATTAATTTCAAACGTTTTCAAACTATAAAATTCTACCAAACGATTCAGTGTGACTTAAAAAATTAAAAGATATATTTTTATGAACTGTCGAAAATTGTTTAATTAATCATCGCATCCTATATTAATAATGAAAATTCCAGCTGACAGAAATGATGGTAAACAGTCAATTTAATTAGTTCAAATACAAGACGCCTAAATATACTACCTAAGTAGACTGACAATATTAAAAAGCTGCATCGACCTGAAGGCTTATTTAGTTCTTATTCGGGCGTTGGATAGATAAATTATAAAAAAAACCTTTTCATTAGTTCACGTATAATCCAAGCAGATTAGACGTTTCGCTGACATTGTAACTGGAGAAGCTGAATTTTGGTATGCAAGTTCCTGTTGGTGTTCTAAACAGCCACCTAAAAGTCCTCGCAAATCCTCGAGAAGCTTTTCACCCAATTGTGGATGTTAGCTCCTCAAAACCAGTTTCCCTCAATATTTCCTCAAATATTCACTCTAGCCCAAAAAGTACTTCAGTAAAAGTTGTTCTACGTCAAAATTCGCATCGATGAGCAGAACATCTTTTTACCCTCAAGGGGTGTGGAACCACGGCACGGGCATTTGAACTTGCATATAAAATATGACTACCGGAAAAGCAAGCAAAGTTATTTTAAAATGCGACAAATTACATGTTTCTATACTCAAGATAAAAGGTGGTGGGTCGTTTAATATCCTAAACTAGGTATCCCTGCCACCTCCGACAACACGAAGATTTAACAAAATAGCGGCGGTTTTGATTTTTGTACCTGCAAAAATACACTTCCTACTGCTATTCAAACCGATGTATCGCTATACCTGCGACATTCGTTATACCTGCGACGTTCTTTTGTTAGTGTGTTACTTACTATTTACACGTGGTGGCTGTGTTTTCACACTGGTCATTAGTATGTGCAAATATAAATACTTACCTACTAATTTTTGGTTGATGTGATGGTAATATGCAACTCTGTTTCAGCTGAAATGAAATGTCTGATTCACCTAAATACTGCTTCTGCGAGGAAATTATCCCCTAAGGTTAAGTTTCAAATGTGACAGCAAAACAATTAACCAGCACTATCGAAGCAAGCAAAGAACGAAAGGTTGCTAAGTGGCACAATCTTGAGAAATCGGTTCCTCCAAAAGTTCACAAGTTATGTAGAAAAATCACGATCACATTCGCAGAAGCGTAAAAGGTGTCGGTCCAAATCTACTATTCATAGAGAACTTAACATGTCCAGTTACCAAAATAAATTTTTAACCAATGATCAAAATAAAACGCGTCTAAACAACATCTTGAAAACCAAATTGACTCTAAAGAAAGGTATCTCTTACAGAGTAGCCTATGGTAATGCTGACTGACTAATTGCAAAAACTGCGATCGCTTTAACAAATAATAACGCAAGAGTTGTCGTCATTGGACAAGACACCGTTCTCATGGTATTAGTAACGCATCTGATTCCGAGTAACACTGGCATAACTACCATCAAAAAAAGAGAAGAATAAAGTACTTACGAAATATTGTTCAACAATACTTGCTAAAAAGTATCATGTTTTATCATGCATTTTTGGGTTGCAATACGACTTCTTCATTTTTTCACAAAGGTTTGACTTTGCTGAAGTAATATACTAACACCAATATTATTCTGTTATACATAAACTTGCTTGTATTAAACAAATGAAACAAAGTTCAGTACAAGAAGAAATCGCATGTTAGACATCAACTCATGTACAAGCGGGAGTAAATATCGTGAAAACATTGTACGATGGAAATAAAAGTGACTTTTGAACGATATGCGTTGCAAAAGTTACCTTCGATATAGCATAAGGTCCTGAATCTCACTTCCATCTTTACTTCTCACACAAGCAGCAGTTGCAGAACATTTCTAACATCATACCTGCAGATATAAGACTGGAATGGAAATGAGTTGCCTCCAACTTACTAAGGAGGGAAAGAAACAGCTCAAAGTCTCAGGATTCTTAAAATTATTTTCTGCAACAGCACGGAAGGGTGTTTCAAAGATTGCGGATGCCGGCAGGCAGGATTAACTTGAAATCAATTATGCTCAATTATGTCAAAATTTATCCCAAAATGAGCCTCTATACGAGCAGTTAAACCTTTGATAACGAATCACAGTCGCGGAATATTGTTACGACGAAGACGACGACGATCAGGACAACGATGACGACGATTCCAATTATGGATACAATTCCGGCGACGAGTATGATTCAGATAGGGATAATGACGTTTTCTCGTAAATTTGTATTACCTTGTGTTGATTTACACAATGAGCGATTCATTATTTGCTTTTATTTCCTTTTTTTTGCAATTTGTTTCAAATTTCAATAGTTATTACGAATTTACGAACTTGTAATTTACATCAAATGCATTGTAATGAAGATTTTCGAATAAACTAACATAATTTGAAAACGCCGCAGAACTTATTTGCATTCATTCGTATTTGAGAGAGAATTTAAAAGATCTATAATCTTTTAAAAAAGGAGTAGGAAATGTATGTTTGCATGTACAAAATCCAAAATCCACAACCCTTTTTGCAAGTCTCTATGTTGTCGGAGATGGCAGGGATACCTAGTTTGGGATATTAAACGTTCAACAACCTTTTATTTTTAGGATAGAAACATGTAGTTTGTCGCGTTTTTAAGTATACTTTGTTTGCTTTTCCATTAGTCATATCTTATATATCAAGTTCAACGCTAGTTGCTCTATCCCCCTTGAAGGTAGAAAATGTTCTATAGCTCATTCGATGCGAATTTTGATGAAGGAAATAGAACTTTTACTAAGATAATTTTTGCCCTATTTGAGAGAAAACTGGATTTGGAGAGCTAACATCCACAATTGGGGAGGAACCTCTGCAAGGATTCACGGGGACTTTTAGGTGATTGTTTAGAACCTCAACAGAAACTCGTAAACCAAAATTTAGCTTATGCGTTTATAATGTCAGCAACCCCGTTTTTGAGGTCTAATTTGCCTGGACCAATAGTTTGCATACTTCATAGTTATTGTATTCGTAGGATTCGGCGAGCACTATCACGCCTACAAATGAAAAAACTTTGCGGTCACATGAAGTTGCGTCTACTTCCGGGCAACACAATCTTTGTTTTATTAGAGCATTAAAGATTAATAAATTTTTTTAAATAAAATCAAATAATATTTTACATAATATGGTAGACGTGATTTTAATATATCGCGTTCTTCGGAGTATCTCAGCATTGTCGTATTACGTTGGGTGGGTTTAGATCTGAGGAAATTTTTTACTGCAATTTTATGACCAAGAGTTGCGTTTTCACCATTTCACGGCATAAACGCAATTGCGACGTCACGAATAATATTTTCAATGGCGGTCACCTTCCTTGATGGACCATGACGGACTGGCTTGACAGAAGAATCCCGCAACCGTTGAATTTTCCTGCAGAGGATTTTGCTATGACCATGCCAGATTGGTGCATTTTCAATTAATTTGCTATGACAGATGTAATGTCAGACATGTAACCTGGCAGGCAAAAAATTTAGAATTAAATACTAGGTTGTATCATAAGTTCATATGCATAAATGAACGAACATAATTGAACGACATCTATTAATCTGCATGGGTAGTAGTTTGGTATGTGTTAATCGTTAAAGCTTCGTTTACTAAGATTTACATGTACCCACAATAACACAGGTAATAATCTTGATGGAGAGGAAAATACCAGTTAAAGGTCTGTGGCGTTACTATTTGAAAATGATGTATAGGTGAAATAGATCAAATAAATGAAATCGAGAGGGAAAGTACATGGCAACAATTTGATATGAAAATTTATGTCAAAGACCGGTCGGGCTATCTAATGAACGTCGTCAAGTAGACCATCCCAGGTAGATGAACGCAATGAGACAAACTATGCAGAACAATTCTCATCCAAGTGTTCGAAATTTATCAATAAGAATAAGTTCCTCAAATTCATCAGTATGTCGGCTTTAAGAAAGTGAATCTCATAAATAAAACGGCCTCGAATGAATTATCATAATTTGAAATATAAACAATCGCAAGGCAAAATTGAAGTTTGGAAAAAATTGTGAATACTGATGAGAAAAATCTTTTTCTTTATAACCACGACAAATATAAAATGTGGATTATACGAGAGGAAATTTAATTTTAGATTTTTCGTGTATATGGACAGCTTCTAAAATGAGAAGAAAAAGCTAAGCCTTAAAGATGCTTTGTCTTGTAACTGCCTGCACATTCTTTTTTGATACTACATATTGTATTGAAAACAGTTATTTTTGTATTCTTTAAAATCTCAGAGTTCAACGAAAACCTTTGCAGTTACATCAGAACGATAAATATTTGTCATTCAATAACAATAAAAAAAACCGACCTTCTAAAAAATACTTTTTATATGGTACAAACGAATGGACAAGAATAAGTATGTTTAAATAGTAATTTTTGAACGACTGAAAAAAAATACACTTTTGAATAACTACAAAAATTGTCAAACGACAAGCAGCATTTCTTTAAAAAAATGTTAGAAATTTAAAATCGTTCTTTACTTTTCAGTTTGATTTATTTTTACAAATATGATATTTCGCAACAATGTTTTCTATATGACAAACATGTATAAAAGAGCAAGACGTTCAAATGACAAATTTGTATAAAAATATTTAAAAAAAGTTTCAGAAATACACTCTGGGAAAGGATGGTGTAGAGAAAAAAACAATACAGACGGTTTAAGTAAGAAGATGTTCAATGGTATTGAGTTCAAAGTTTATATCTAACAAATAGATACTCAGTGTGAATTCAAAACTAATATTAGTGCTGAATGCTGATGCACTTACTAAAAATTAAATACAAAATATACAAAACAGGATTATCATAATCTTTTACGTACTCGGAAGGAGAATGGCTTAATAACGTTAGTGATTTAAAGGGCTACGTAAAAGAAAGAAAGTAAAGTAATAGCTGCCTTCGTAGTTATAAAAGAAAAGCTCATATAAAACTTAAATAAGGGAGTAATTTTTAATAAATTTTCATTTAAGTTAAGAAAAGAAACATTAGGGCAATTGCAAGTCTAATTATAAATTAATTTTGTGTCCTTCTATTACATAAAAATTAGCACATAACCAAATGGCTTTATAAAATGAATGGTCACATAATAAATACACTAAATCAAAATCTGTTGAATTGTGAATTACAAAAGTGTAAGTTTAGTATTCACGTTCCTAAAGTTGACCATTCTGAGTTAAATAATGAAGAGTATGCCGATCTATTTCATTTTAGATTTGATGCAATATATTGAAAATTCTTTCCATAGAGTTTGTAACGTTCCGTTTTCCTTTTACTAGTTCATAAACAGCAACAAGAACGGTACTAGGAATGACGTAATATGTAGTCATAATACTAGGATTTATTTTACTTGAGCCAATGCAAATAATTTTAGCATGGCAAATAAATTCTCTAGTGGCAAGATGTATTCCATTTTTTTTTTCATACAGTATTGGCAGTGCCTCCATGTAACCAGTATTATAAATATTCGTAGCAGTGGAATTAGTACAAAAACTACTTTAACGCAGTACGTTCTTTAAGAAAAAGGTATATTGCACTTGCATTAAAATTGTTACTTGTTATTTAAAAAGATATTAAAGGTTTTGTTTATTTTGAATTAAAGTAAATGTTTACACTCAAATCCTTATAATCTCGTTGTATTTGCAATTTCTTATCTTCTCGAACGGTTTTAAAATAAAACAAACCAGGTATTTTTGTGAACATGGTAACTAAGGTGTAGTTCTGATAATACCACGGCAATATTTTGCGTGAAATTCTTAACAAACTATCAATTATTCGGACTTTTTAGACACGCTGATCTCAAGCTAGAGGAAATGCAATCGAATTACCAAAGCGTTCTGCCATCTTCCCTAACGTTGTTGCTGAGAAATTACATTGTTTCTAACCTAAAAACTTTTAGTAAGTAAAAAAATAAGACCAGCTATAGCAACAGTATAGATATAGTTTCTGTATTTGTTAATAAGAAAGCAACCCAAAAATTTCACGATAAAAATAATAGAAAAAATTCATTCAATTAAATTGCTTAACAGAAAAAGAAAAAAATAACCAAAATAAATGTTTCAAATATATACAAACAAACACACCTTAAGCAATTACAATCACAACACCACTATTATGTCATTAATTAAAAAATTTAAATGATAAAGTATTAAACCAGTAAATATCACACAACATTGTAAATAAAAAGAACACCAAAGAACTCAAATGTAAAAATTCATGTTGTAACTGTCCTCGACGATAATGATATAAACACTCAAGTTAGACACTGTTTGATAATTACAACACAGAATAAATCAATTTCAAAAATATATATAAAACAATCAAACACTAAAACTATGAAGGATAATGTTTCCCTATCAATGCAGAAAATAACTGTTGTCCATATTTAACGTATGTTTGTTCACATTAAAAAAAAATCTTACGATTAACAAAAAATCTGTATAAATAACTAAAAAGAAAAGAAAAAAATAGTTAATAATTCCAAAAAAACTATCAATATTTATAATTTAAAGTAAAAGAATTTACTCGAATGCCAGTTACGAAAAATTAGTAAAGAGAATATTAATATTCACTATTAAACTACATATATACCCTTGGACTGCTACATTTTTCTTATTTTTGTAGACGCACAAAATTTCAACTGATAACTTAGAATTGAGTTTTTTGATAAAGAATATTTGGCAACCAATGTTAGTTATTTGACTAAAGATAATAAATATGTTTCTTTAAAAATAATACAGTTCATAATAATGAATGTCTAAAATTAAAAATGACAGCAAATAAAAATTTGTATATTGAAATTTAAAGTTAGCACTTAATACAGTAGTTTCGAGAGTGAAAACTTTTTGGAATCTTTTGGCTGTCGATAATTAGTACTAAAAAACGAAATATACCTGTTCAACAAACTATAATTAAAAAATTAAGTGCATTTTATTACTATTTTATTTTCTCAAATGTCCCAAGAAATAAGAATCATGAACAACAAAGAAGTCCGTTAATGAAATCATTTCGATGGCAGTGATATTACAAATATTATAGATGTAATGTTATTCTTGATTTATTACTATATCAGAAATGTGATTAAAAATAAAATAAAAATCGTGACTTGAATAAGATTTGAACGCATAACCATTCCATTACCCGTGGAACACGCTTATCAGTTGCTCCATCTCAGCAATTGCATATCTGAAAGCTCAGCTGTGTCAATTGGTGCCTAATGCATTTCTTTTTGTTCAATCACTTCGATGCATTATTTCAAGCTACATTTAAAATAAAGATTATTGTACCAGAAATTCTTAAAATGCCAGAGAGAGAGAGAGAGAGAGAGAGAGAGAGAGAGAGAGAAAGAGAGAGAGAGAGAGAGAGAGAGAGACGCTTGCTTTTATTAGCTAGTTGCCATTTGTTATTTAATATAGATTCAAATAAAAATTAACTACATCAGCAGTTATATAAATATTAGATAAAATATTATTTCAAATATATTAATAAATCAGAATGAACATTTTAATACATAACTAATGATCAAAATAAATCATAAATCAAGCGGTGATTAGGATTTGAACCTTCTCAATGCTAACGGAGCACGCTTACCAGTGACGATGCCATAATCGCTAGTTTACCTCCAAATATGTGCTTATATATTTCCAATCATTTTAATGCATTTATGTTAACTTCTATTTGACATTAAGATTATTTGGAAAGGTTGTGTGTTCCAATACTATTCACAGCTTGATTTTTTATTTGAAACGTTATTTCTAATTTAGTAATAAATGTGGAATACCATTTCATCGAATATTTGTATATTTAGTATACCTGCTATACATTAGCAATAAAAACACGTTGACAATAAAACCTGTGGATTCAACACTTTGTTTGGCGCAAATGCCTCGTCAATAGTTTTAAAAATAATCGGTCGTTGTCATGAGTTTACGAGCACTTCCCTAGAGCGAGTAAATTCTTTTGTTATAAAACTATCAATTTATTACTTAAAGTAAAACATTTTTATTGTAATCGTATACAATTTAAACCACTCGTAATTTTTGCACCTTTTTGAAAGATTAATCAGTGCCACTTTAGTAAAAAAAACTAACGTATATGATATATACAACAACACAACACAAATTTTGGAACAAAAGTATAACAATTCTTTTAATCCTTATTTAATCAAATAAGTAAACACATATTAAAACAGGAAAACAAAACACTTAATTGCTATTTTAAAAACAACGAATACAAAACATTAAAAACAAAGAATTAAAAGTAGAATAAATTAATTTTTATGTACAGAAAGTGAAAGCTTGACTACACTGACATAAGTAACATTATTTACACATTCGACAAATATAAAGTCTTGGCATAAATAAATTATATAATATGTAGTAAATATCAGCTAAACTTATATCGGTTGAATTTGAAGAGACCTTGAGTCATAAAATAGATTAGTCATTATTTTTAGCAAAAGTACTGAGAACGCCCTGCCATTTATATAGTACGAAAATGGTAACACTTATAACTTAAATTTACACTTAGCTACTAATTTACTTCCACTCAGTAGGCGAAGCACTTCATACTCACGGAAACGGTTTAAGAAGCGTGGAAGATGTTGCGCTGCTTTATCTATTAATAACTACAAGTTTTTTTGGGTTATAGTTGATTCCAAAACTAATACGAAAAAGCCAGAAAAATTGATTATCGGAAATATTTCATCATCGAAGGGGTTAAAGTAATATTTACATAGTTTAAAACGATGCGAAATCTCTTGGAACATAAAGAATTATTAGGATTATGACATTAATAGATTTCAACTGAAAGCCCGGATAGAGGTGGTTGTGATTAGCATTATGGAAACGTGGTTTTTAAAATGAAAGAATTGAAGGAAGAATTGAAAGCCCGGATAGAGGTGGTTGTGATTAGCATTATGGAAACGTGGTTTTTAAAATGAAAGAATTGAAGGCGTGAGATGAGTAGTTGCGCATCGCAAACGGCAGCGAATAAAAGGTAGAGGTATTTAAAAGAAGAGAGTAATAATAAAATAATTAAATTAGTAAATAAATTTCCAAAACAAATCCCCGTTTAAATGTATTCATAAATCATAATCAGCTTTAACATAGCAAAACAAACTCCCTCAGACCAAATTTAAAAGAACACGATAAAGAGCCGACTGATAACTAAAAAATAGATTGGGCAAATATTCGATTTCTTAGTAGTCGCTAGTAAAAGAGTGGAATTTCCTGTTAAAAGTAATCAGAATTCTTTCTATATATTTATAAGTAAAATCTGGTGTACTACAGTATTCAAAATTTACAATAAACTACACAAAAAATAGAACTTCTTACCATGTCGTTCAATATCATTTTAAAAGATTACTAAATTGAAACGTACCTGTGATGTGAATGTAGCGACATAGCCTTTTAAAATAGCAAATAGAATTCCGTTAAACATAAACAGGCCTACATAGAATGATATATAAATCAAAACTTTCAGTTGCAAATAAAAATGCAAATTGAGTGACACTATCGACCAAAGAAACTAAAGAAGTGACCATCAAAAACCCCAAGTTCTCACGTACTATCCTTTCACATCCTGCAAATCGCAATAATGCTGGCCATCAAACTATCCAACGGTCATCGCAGGTAACGACATAATCGGGAATCATGCAGCGAGCCAACGAATTCCTGAAAGAGTTAACGGTGTACAGAATGACCGGTTGTTTAAAGGGCTACTCTAGGTTGACCCCTTCACGACCTCGTCTTGTATAATAGATATGATTAATGGGCAGCAGGGTCAACAGGTCACGCCGGACATTAAGGGATGGACCGGACATCGGCTCGCGGAATTAAAGCGACTCTGAAACAGGTTCCGCTCGCACAAAGGAACGAGTTGCACATGCCAGGGGTGTGTTGTTTATTTACTGCCGGTTAAGGGGTGCAAGGCATGCGTGACTAATAGGTAGCTAGAAGAACAACCCGAATTTATAATGCTAATCTTACGCGGGCCTCTGGATAATAATACAAATCTTACACTTTGACTAGACGACTGACCGCAAGATTACATCCCGAGAAAGAATGATGTGTGAAAAGTTGCTTGTTTGTATTTGGTTTAACGTATTAGACCAGGTAGAAAATAAAATAGTCTTCTATTATGACGATTATAAAAGCTCTTCCGGGTTAGTAATGCGATATTACACAATGTAAATGGACCACTTTAATCAAAATAATGTAATGAATACCTTTTAACACCTAAGGGTGATGGCTTCTCTAAAATAAATTAAACGGGGTTGCGTTTTCTTGTTTCCCTAAATTGAGCATGTACCGTGAAAACTAACCTATTTCAATCTATACGTAACTAGTTTTTTCTACTGGAATTAGTGACCACTTATATGAATCTCAAAGAAAGGGTTGAACTCTTCTTATTATAACAACTGGTTAGTTGGAACTGACCATTACGCCCGGTTGAACGCAAAACGATTGAATTTTTCTACAACCCCTGATAGTTTAGTTTCAACATAATCCTTGTGTGTGGGAAAAATGCTAGGTCTTAGCTGTTTGTCAAGCTATGGTCAATTGCAAGACTGACCGACCACCACGATACAACAAAAATTAAATTAAATTTTAAATGGTGCCTTTGAAATAGGATATCAGACTGCAAGAAACGGATTAAAACCGTCAGTTGAAACTATTCAAATGGTTATTGAATGGTGTCATCGTACTTTGCACGGTGAATATTTTAATAAACCCTTTTGATTTAACAACCTTTGTGGAACTTTAAAAAAAAGATGAACTTATTCGACGGAAAACTGTATAGAAAAATAAGTCCCTCAGAAATTCGGTTACAAACCCTGCGATATAAAAATTGATAAAGCAAGATCTTGATTAAATTTCTTATACTCCTACATTGATACGTTCCATACACAAAAAATATAACGTAATAACTGTTCTAAGAGCATTTTTACTCTATATTTTCACAAAATTACAATCTGAATAGAAGATGTTTAATAAATTAAATTACAAAATTCTGGAAGTTCGTTCACCAAAAGTACAATCTTCGGACTTTATTGGAATTGTAGTAAAATGCACAAAATTTCATTCTTTTAACGATCAGAAGAAAAAATCTGTATATTCAAAAGTTAATTTTATTTGATGATTATCTGCAAATAGAGAATATCCAAAAACCAGTTTTGCTGTATTTTCAGTTCATCAGTCTAATTAAACATTTTCCGGAATAATACCTGGAAAATTTTGAAGTGCACCGCTGTCAATTTGACAACGTGTGACATACTCTTATCAATTATAATAACATTTCATTTTAGTAGTTTGTGTATAAGTAAAGTCCACCAATAACGATTGAGTTATTCCCCTTAGAAAATATAAGTTTTAGGCTTTTCTAAATTTTAATTTAAGAAATAATTAATTGGCATCGTATTCAATTCATAGTTAAAGGTTATAAAAATTCATGTCAGTTTTAAAAAGGGTAGGGGTGATGCCATCTTGGTAATTAATACAGCTCGATTAATTTTGTCTACAGAATATTGAATGACACCGATGATTTCATCCATTTAAGTATAAAGCTGGTCATACACAGTTTTGTGCTGATTCAGATTTTATGCAAAATCCGAAATACGTAAGTTTAAATATATAAAGTGTAATAGAGAAAGCAACATAAAAGGAAATCCAATTTTGATTCGCCCGTCCGAAATTTGTGGAAAAGGCCTCGTGTAGATTAAATAAAGCAATTTCTTTGTTCGAAAGACAATTGCGTTGTTAACATCAAGACGCTCAACAGGTCGTTTGGGTAGGGCAAATACCTTGATTAGAAGGTCGCGAGCTAGGTCAAGTGGCTTTGTATGTTCGGATAATCCCCATACCAAGCAGCTCAGTTAATTTTTAGGAGCATATTGGTTCCCAATAGTTCAACCTCTGTGTTGAAAGTAAGTTGACATGTCCAAGCTTTAATGAAGGAAAAGAAAACATCTCCCGATGGTAATTTAAAAATTGAATTAATGAGAAAAGGCTGTGGTTGTGGTGGATTTATTAGTGGACACTATTCTAAGTACTTATGTGAAGCTAGGTATTTGTCTAGGTACAGACGGACATTCCGACGTTAAAAAAGTGGTATTATGACGAATAAACATACGAAGAAGTTACACAAAACCTCGTTGGAGTTATATAGTTGGATAAATCACCAATCTACGAAGTAGCTATAAGTATTCTAAAATCGTTAAACCCTTAGAAGTTATAAAGGCGGACAAACCATCAACTAAAGAAGCAATACATGGAAAATCATTGAATCCACGTAGAGATTATAAAGGTGAATAAACACCAAATCTACAAAGAAACTATGAATATAGGAAAACTACGAAACCTCGTGAAAGTTATAAAGACAGATAAGCCGCCATCATCTTATGAAAAAACTATAATCAGAAACCACTATATTCCATGAAAGTTATACAGGCGAATAAACTAAAAACCTATAAAGAACCTATAAGTAAGTGAAAGCCATTAAACTTCCTTGAAATTGTAAAGACGGATTTACCGCTAACCTACAAAAACGCTATAAATTACACTAAACCATTAAATCGCCTGGAAGTTGTAAAGACATAAATTACCAATCGACAAAAAATCTATAAACAACGGAAAACTATAACTCCGCTAAAGTTATAAAAGCGGATAAATGACAAATTTACAGAGAAGTTATAAACGACGGAAAATCACGGAACATTGTGGAGGTTATACAGATGAATAAATTGGAAGCTTACAAAGAAGCTATAAACAACAAAAAACTACTAGACAACGTTGAAGTTATAATGTGAGATAACCACCAACCTACGAAGAAGCTAACAACGAAAATTATTGAACTTGAGGTTATAAAGGTGAATATACCACCAACTTTTCTACTTGCTGAAAATAGTAGGAAGTCACTAAACCCCATTAAAATTAAAAAGTGAATAAACTACCAGCTATGAATAATAGAAAACCAACTAAATTCCGCTAAAGTTGTAATCACAAACGTACAAACAAGCTACAAATGACAATAAATTACCGAAACCGTGGTTATAAAGGTGGATAAACCACCCACTTATGGAAAAGCTCAAACTAACCGAAAACCACTAAACTCCGTTCAAGTTATAGAGAAGGATAAACGACCAACCTACGGAGATACTATAGATGACGGAATTTACTGAACCCCATGGAGATTATAAAGGTGAATAGACCACAAACTTACGAAGAAGATATACATAACGGGAAGTCCCGTCCCGTGTAAATTATAAAGGCGGTTAGACCACCAATCAACAAAAAGTAGTAAATAAAAAAAATTCGCCACCATGCAAGGCAAGCACATGTAACATTTATGTTAAGGAGCCACTTATAGTTGCAACAGGCAACCTCCAGTAATTTCCGGAGGTAATCTAAGTTGCTCAGGCTACTGCCGCAAGGGGTACCACGCAACAGTGCCCATATCAGACTTGCGGTAGGAGTAGGATAAGGAGCTAGGTGAGTTAGGCTTCACTTAATTGTGTCTATAGCTAATTACTTTCATAGGTTTTTATTTTATTACTTAGATAATTGTATACATAAAGTAAAAGATGTAAGCTGTGGGAATTTCCGGGAAACGTGTAGGTTAGCTCAGAATAGGAAATGGTAATTGTCTAACCAGTTCTAGAACTGAAGATATAATGATGATGACTTAGATAATATGTAATTAATAATAAGGACAAGAAAATTGAGATGGAAATGCAGCTCGGGTTGAACCTGTAGGATACTATAGGATAGGTTAAAATATTGTCTATGTATACGAGGTGCTATCCAGAATGTTCCATAATTGTACTCGACACGGCAGTTAGATCACTGTACAAGCCGACACGCAAGCAACCGTAAGCGTTATATTTAGGGAATCAGTGCGCTCAGTACGTTGCCTTTGGAGATCGTGTTCGGTCTATGCGTGTGTTTTGTAATCACGCGTTAACGTTCATTTGCGAATTTTATGATGACTGATAAATTCGAGCAACAAGCTCCAGGGTCATAACCAGTGAAAAAGGTTGGTTTTATGGTTATGATCCAAAAACAAAATAAGTCGTCACAGTGGAAAGCCAATGATCACCGAGATCGAAAAAAGCATGACAGTTCAAAAGTGCAATAAAAAACATGCTCATCGTGTTTATCAACATCAAAGGCATTACCCATGAGTTCGCGCCATTTGGTATTACAGTGAACTAAGATTTTTACTTGTTATTGCGTTTCGCGCGGCTGCAAATCCGAGAAATGCCAAAACTGGCTCTTGCATCACGACAAGGCATCTGCTAACTTGTCACTAAAAACAACACAGTTTTTGGCCAAACAAAAACAATATCGCCGCCGCGAAAAACAATGGCTATAGATTTTTGGGAATAAAAAGGTGTGCTTCTCGTTGATTTCATGGAACAGGAAACAACAATAACAAAGGAAGCTTACTGTGAGACTCTGCGTCGCCTCCGGAGAACGATACAAAACAAACGAAGAGGCATGCTCTCATCTGGTATGGTCTCGTTTCACGACCGTTTAGTGTCAATTAGGGATGGACTCGGGCTCGGGCTTTCGGGCCGGCCCGGCCCGATTTCGGGCCGAATCCGGGCCGGGCCGTTGACTACTTTATTCGGGCCGGGCCCGGGCTGGGCCTATCTTTTTTCGGGCCGGGCCGGGCCAAACGACTCGGGCCGGCCCGAACTTTTCGGGCCGAAAAACGCACGAGTAGATACTCCATCGTCCCTTCACTTCTATCTTACATTAAGTAAGTAAACGTTCTTAACTATATTTTCACATAGTGTCTTCATGAACCCATTAATAATCAGTTTTTCGTCTTGTTTAGTGTAAAGGATATTATAACTCGCTTCTTATGCCGAATATTTTTTCTAGTCCTATTTAATGTTCCTTATGTTGTATTTTAGGCAAGTTCAAGATGCTCAGGAACATCAAACTAGGTGATTTATTCATAATTCAAAAGTTTGCACGATTTATATTATGTATATGTATATACTCTAAATCTCAATCATGCGGCGAACGTCGATATTATCAATCCGTGTATAATTTATGTCTACCGCCTAAAACACTAGAGAGTTATTGCAAAGTTCATTTTACCAATTTTTTAATAAAGTTTTCCCTTATTTGACATTTACACATGCGAAATTACACCTTTAATATTCTTCTTAATTTTCTTTGGGAATTAAACCATTTATATTTTTTAAAATCAACTTTATTTACGTTTCGATCCATAACCTAGGATCGTTGTCAAAATAATAAAAACTTCAAGTTTGACATTTATGACATAAATATAAGTGGTTTAATTCCCAAAGAAAATTAAGAAGAATGTTAAACAAACCACAACAAACATACAGGGAGTATTTACACCTTTAATGTTTGTACTTTATTAAAATACAGGACACCTTTATTTAATTTAAACACAGGCAGGGAATGCTTTTATTTAAGGCGCCTTAATTTTGACATATGCCAAATGCCTAACGTACAAACTTACATTTAATTGTCTGCTTTGTGTATAAATATAGCGAAATAAATGGTTAATTGTAGTGTTGTTTCTGTAATTAAATTTAGAAATATAATGTCCAAGTTTATAACACGAAAAAGATATAAAACGTCAACGCTCTAAATACGAGGATGCTGTTTTGTAATGCTTTTACTAGAAGTAAACTGTAAAAATCCTTTTGAAAACGGATATGCTATATGCTTGGAAAGAATTAAAAACAGTGTCTTGAAGAAAACTCAAAAAGTATTCCGTAAAAACACTTTGACAACACATACAAATGTCATCGAATCAGTGGGAAATAAAAGACTCAAATAATAAAAAAAAGTTCATCTTTGTGTGAATACAATTTCTTTGATTTTTTCCAATATAGTTAAACATGTAGATCACCTTATCACAAAAGAGATTAATTCTTTATTCATTTTTAAAACATAACCTATAGATATAGAATACTAAACATATATGTCAGAATAAAGAGTAAGGGAAAAAACACTTGCACTAACACTCCTTTAGATTGGATGCAGACTTTTAAAAAAGGATACTTTATTTGAAGATTCTTTTAATAAAGTCTGCTTGGAATGAGTTTGCAACAACTCTCTAATTTCAAGTAGGTAATTTTAGTAAAATTCTTTGAAGTAGAAACGACAAAATAAAACGCACGCAAATTTATTATAAAGGTTATAAGGTGCGTTAAGCGTACAATTTCATAAACATTGAAAATTGCTAAACATTTTGTACCTTTGTTACCTATTTTTAGGATTTTTTAAAGAATTGTTACGTTTATTTTCAGCATAAATTAATTACCCTATTTTTCTCCCTTACTAATTCAATACCCGCTCGAATAATTCTGTTTCTACTGTTAAATCCTTCAACATAATTAATAATAAACACGCTCTCGAATACATTTATCAACTTAAATCTAGTTGCTTTGAAACGACAAGTTTATGCAACAACTAAATAGTTATATCCTGTTTCAGGTACCCGTTATCTTGGTATACATTACGACCGCCTATAATGATTTTCTCTATTGTTTCAATGTAAAAACTTGTTGAAATAAGGTCGCACACTATCTGATAAAACCCGGGTTTACCAGTTTTAATCGCGCTTCGATAAGCGAGGATTTGCAGTTGGAATTCGTGTTATTTGAACCATTGTTAAATTTGCTTCTACAGCTTGTGCGTCGACATATTTTCTACATTATTTATCAACGTATTTGAAAAGCAGTGCACGTCTGTTTATTTTCTGTTCGACAACTAGGTGTCTTGCGTGGATTGCTTCTTTTAGCTGGACACCAAATGCGTTCTTCCTTTCTGTAGACCAACTGCTTTTGTCCGTAGGTCGTTGCTGTAGTTACGATGCCAGGGTGAATGAATCCTGAATACCGCGGCGTTTCTGTGTTGACTCACTCTCGACGGTTTTCAAGCTAAGTATCCGGACACCTACAGGTATGCAACTCGTTTCCTTTTGTGTGTTGTGTCAATGGGATATTCCGTATCAACATTTGGTGTAGTTATGTGACAAGAAACGTCACATTGTAGAACTATTGTTCGTTGCTGCTAATCGATATTATCGCTCTACATGTGTGATGTACCTGTGTTAAAAGTATTGGACAGACACACGCTTATGCCTTTGAACTGATTAGTTTATTTTACAAACGGTACTATGTACGATTTAAAAGATATCTGACAAAAGCTCCCACACGTTAATTCTTTCCTACTAATTAGTTATTTTACAAAAAGTATTAGGTGAAACTTTAAAAATGCTTGACAAAAGCTCTCACAGGTTTATTTACTACTGATTAATTTTATTTTGTGTAAATATGAGATGCGCACTTCGTATCTAATGTACTAAATTGTTCATATCACCTAACTGTTTGCTTTCAAATAGTAACGCTTAATTTATTGCTCTTGCTTGTTTGTACAGAATCCGTTATTTATTTTTATTTGTTAATAGATCATCGAGGGCAATGTGTTTTTTGTTTCCTTTTGGTATGTAGGCAACTCCCCCACTCTCCGCGTTTAATAGTTAGCCTGGTACTTACTTTTCTTCCGGCTACGTCTAGGTACGTAACAGAATCAAAAATCAAATGATATACTACAATATGTTCCACAAGTATCTTGATTGTAATTCAAAATCATATACTCTTAAATTAAACAAAAGAATGATAGTTACTTGTTGAACACAACAGAAAAAAATATCTCCTCATTCGCCGAATAAAAGTCGGGCCGGCCCGAAGTTTCGGGCCGGGCCTCGGGCCGGGCCGGTTACCTTTCTGCGTCGGGCCGGGCCGGGCTTATTAAAAGCCCGGCCCGGCCCGGCCCGAGACCATCCCTAGTGTCAATGTGAAAAAGAACTCCAACAGTTCAAGTGGGAAGTTTTCGACCACCCACCTTAAGTCCTGATTTAGCACCCTGTTACTATCACCTGTTTCGAGAAATGAAGGCGTGGTAAGGTGGACAACGCTTTGCTATCAACCAAGAGCCTCAAGATGCTGTAAGGACCTACTTGAGCACACTGGCGGCAGACTTCTTTGAAGAGGGTATAGGAAAGCTAGTCTCTCGTAATGACAAATGCCTCAAGCTTCACGGAGACTACGTGGTAAAATAAGTAACGTATTATAAATTTTTTGCAATTAAAATCATCATAATAATTCAATGAAAAAAGCATCCCTCGTATATGAAAATACGAATTAACAAACAAATGCAAATCTAAACGATTTTTGAGAAAACTAAAGAAACTATTGCATTTTCGGGATATTAAACCTCCAAACCATTTTTTCATCATCATCATTAGGTCTTCAGTCCTGGAACTGGTTAGACGCTTACCTTCATTGTTTACTATTCTGAACTAACTTACACATTTCCCTGAAATTTACACAGTCTGCATCTATCATTATCTGATCTAGGTCTACATCTACCTCCTTTTTCCTATCTCTGCTTGTAATATATCCCACACTACTCCCCAAAAATGCCTTAGAACGTATTCTGCCCTTCTATGTCTCCTATTTTTTCCACAGATATTCTTCTTCTCCTACTATTTCAATAACCTATTTGTTATTAACTTTGTCTGTCCATGCTATCATCCTAACACATATGAAGCACAGCATTCCAAAAGGCTGCTACCGTTTTGCTGTCTGTTTTTACTACTGCCTGTATTTCATAGGCATACAGTGCTGTGCTCCACACATATGCTTTCAACAATTTTCTTCTTGTTTCTATGTTTGATGTCTTTCATCATAAGCGCTGTTCTTCTTGTTAGATGCAGTTCAGTCCCTTTCTAGTGTTTTACAATTATATACCCTATTTCTCCGACATTCAGTGGTTGTGAAGGGGAGTAAGCAGCCTGTGGCTGCCAAGTTCCCCCAGCACTTGAACATTTACCGATTTAATATTTTTTCCAATATATCCTTTCGCACAGTCAACAATAGTTGCAGATATTTCACAACCAACACCTGTAGTTGTTTATAATAATCATCAGATTTATCTGCGTTTATTTTCTCGTCATTAGGTTTTCAGTCTCAAAATTGGATGGACACGTACCTGAACTTATTTATATTCTGAGCTAGCCTACACAGTTCCATCAAATTCTCACACAGCCTGTATACAGCTCGGTTCCCCTTCTATTGTTTTCTAATTTTATGCCCTATTTCACAGAGATTCAGTGAAGGGGGTTTAGCAGCCTGTGGCTGCCAAGATCCCCAACACTTAGACATTTGCCGAATTAATAGTTTTCCAGTAAATCCTTTCAAACAATTAACATTATTCGAGAATATTGTCCAACCAATACTTGTAGTTGCTTATAATAATCATCATGTTTAAGTACGGTTACTTTTTTCGTCATTAATTTATCCATCTTGGGACTGGTTGGATGCGTACTTCCATTGATTTCTATTCTGAGCTAACCTACACATTTTCTTGAAATTCCTACACCTACATCTTTCACTATCTGTGTGCAGTAGTCTAACCTAGGTCTACCTCTATTTCTCTTTTTTCCTATCTCTGCTTCTAATATATTCCGCACTCATGCCATAGTATGTGGCCTATCATCCTATCTCTCCTATTTTTTACCGTTTTCTTCCACACATTTCTTTCTTCCTCTACCATTTTTAGTACCTCTTCGTTCTTAAGTTTGTCTGTCCATGATATCTTCATCATACGTCGGTAGCACCACATTTCAAAGGCTTCTATCTTTTTCTTGTCCGCTTTTCCTACTGTGCTGTGCTCCACACATATGTTTTAAGCACTCTTTTCCTTGTTTCTAGGTTTGTCGTCTTTGAACCTTAGGAAAGAAAAATCGCAGACTGGATTATTAGATTGCTTATTTATTTTTCCTTGATGACGCGTGTCAGATGTTTTCGTGTATATACGAGTGGAAACTGAATACACTGATTAGTTAAAAAAAAAGTATATTGGTAGAAAATATTAATATAAGAAAAATCGAAGAAATACCAAACATGAGTACAGCATTTCCAATTTTTTTTAAGCATCACAAGTAAAAATGCTTTTATCTTCTAAAAATATTTTGATGGGATGTGTCCTCTTATCGATACCACTGCATTGCAATTTAGACGTATATGAACTTAGTTTCTAACACATAATTTAAAAAATATGCAAGACTTTGCTTATGTAGGATATACATGGAGTAACAGAGATTCATAGTGAGGTAGCAAAATAAAAATGAGTAGTGTAGGACGAAAATGTACTTATCGTTAATCTTATATAGTTTCCACATGGAACTAATAATATGTAAAATAAAATAAGTAGAAAACTTAAGTGGCATAACTCAAGAAGAAAAAATTCAAATCCTGAAAGATGCAAATAATTTATTAGTATTAGTGGAAACAAAAGATTATAAAAGACTAAATAATATTTAGATATATTTAGGCATAAAAACAAACACAACTATAAGTAACGTTTTGAGAGCTAGTAAACAGGTTAATATAGAAAGACGATTATAAATATACTGTAAGAAAGATTAGAAGAAGTATAGAGATTTTGTTACTAAGATATAAAAGGCTGTGAAAGTACGATGGCTGTAAAAAATAAAATAAATGTGAAGCGTTGACGCTAGAATAGAAGGCGTATTCAAGACATGCTGCTATATTCGATAGCAGAATGGACGATCAGTCGGATTGATGAAGTTGGTAAGGATATAGTACCAATGGTACAAGAACATATCAAAAAAGATAGGGGAGAAAGGTTATATTTTGAGACATGAGCAATAGTTGAAACAACGCCGGAAAGCAGGCTTAAAATCAGAAGAGGAAAGCAAATCGAGTATATAGACCAGATTAAAAAGATGTAAGAGATGGTTATAGGGCACTATAAGATCATACCTTAGAATAGGAAACAATGAAGAAATGCGTCAAATAAACCTTATAGTTGCGACAACAAGAGATGCACATTTGATATTTATGGATTAATCTTTATTATAACGTACGATTCTAAGTTGGCATTCAAATTCCTTAAAGGTCTAGTTCTTTCGCGTGACTCAAATAAACCTTAATTGATAATTTGATATGGTTTGTATAGTATTTAGCTACTTTCCAATATGCTTAATTTAGAATTAGGATTTAATATCTTTCAATACGTTTCCAAGCGTCAACGAAAACTTTCTTTGTTTAATACTAAAATCGTACAGAGTGTAATTTGATAAACACGAAACATTTTAGTAAATGCAGTATTACGTAATAAATCAATGTTGGAGCGCCTTGTCAGCAATGAATGGCAAACATACATGCGGGTGTTGTTCTGTTCAGATACATCAAAACAAGGTGGACAGAGTAAAACCCTTCCAATGCGCTAACAGAATGCAATATCATACAATGATGCAGCTGTGAATTTTTCTAATACTTTGTTATTGTTAGCTGCAAATATGCAACCCTTTCTTGCACAATCGCCATAAAAGTACACAGAAATGGACACAACTGGAACTGAAGAGCGTATAGAATTTGCAAAATGGATGGTTAAACGTCAGGGGATATTAACATCTGCAAGTATAATCTGATATTTTCATTTTAACTGTGTAAATAATAGGTTACAAAAGCATTAGAAAGAAAAATATTGAATTTTCCTGTTATTTAGAAATATCAGTTGTACTTGTAAACAAGATAAAATTCATGTGAGCAGAATTACTAGAATTATTTTAAAGATGCAACATGTAATAGTTTCTAAGAGATAAAATAAACTATATTATTAAATATAAAACAAAAGTATGGCTTACATTCAGATATTCATAAAATTTTGTTTGGATTTGCCCTAGCTTGTGAATATAATAAAACTTTTCGTTTTTAAAAACAAAAAAAAACCTTTGTCCTTTTAACCAATACTGTTTAACATGATTCTTTTTAGTATCAGTAACACGACAAAACGCGGCTAATCAACAATGAAATCTAGTTTCTACTTTAGAAAAACCATTTTGATTTTAAACGTTTGAATCTAGTTCATATTAGCAAAGAAACAAATAAATGTTTCAAAATTTACCTTAGTTTGATTACTATGATGTTTGATTTTTTGATTTCGATTTTCTTTGTTAATCTAATCACGAGAAGGCATATTGTATAGTGGACAAAAATTTGAAAAACCAAAGTTCTTTAGCTTCGATTAGGATTTCAATAAGAAAAACATATTTCAATACAGAAAAATTCAATACTATATTTTAACCTTGGAATAGCTTAGAGAGAGAATCTGTAATGAACTTTAGAAAAAGATCGACAAGTAATTTTAACACAAGGAATTTCATGATTTTAGAAAACATCTTAACGAAAACGGAAATGAATTATAAATTTTTACTTTCTTCACTTCAATCTTTAATGTAATAATAAACAGGAGTGACAATTTTCATTTTTCAAATTGTCCATCTTCTGTTTTTAAATAATGCTGTTCCAGTATTTCTAAAATTTTTATAAAAAAAAGAAGAAATTTACATGAGTTTTACTAATTAGTGACGCTAATAACGACAACAGTTAGTCGGGGAGTCTCCTTGCAATCTTAAAATCGTCTGCGAATACATTTTTTAAAGACCAAAAAGTGCTGCCTTAACATACTTTTAATATACCGTTAATTTAAATAATTCCCTTTACATTTTCCATTTCAAAACTTATATTCTCGTAATCTGTTTGCAAAATGTTCAACATCATTATTAGGTTTTCAGTCCTAGAACTGGTTGGACGCGTACTCCCATTATTTTCTATTCTGAGCTAATCTACAGATTTCCTTGAAATTTTCACAGCACACGTCTTTAATTACCTCTGTGAAATAGTCTAATCTATGTCTACCTCTACCTCTCCTTTTTCCTTCTCTGCTTCTAATATATTCCGTACTATTCCCTCCTCATGCCTTAGTATGCGTCCCATCATCCTATCTCTCCTGTTTTTTCCCCTTTTTCATATATTTCTTTCTTCCCCTACCATTTCTAGTACCTCTTTGTTATTAACGTTGTTTGTCCATGATATTTTCATTACAAATCTGTAGCACCACATTTGAAATGCTTCTATCTGTTTCGTGTCCACTTCTACTGTACACTTTTCCAGCAAAATGTACAAAAAATACATATTTTTTCTCCGACTAATTTGGAAAACAATAAGAAGAAATGGTCAAATACATTAGATTTGGAACGACAACAATAAATATCAGTTTTGGATAAAAATCACATTTATTAGTTCATTATAACTTTCCTAAGGTATATATTTTCACCTCCATTAAGTTAGACCCCCCACCAGCGATAAATAAATTAATACCTATAAAAAAATTAGGTGCTAATTAGGTGCTAATTAGGTGCTACATTCCAAAATTAGGTGCTCGAATAGTTTGGCAGGAAATTAAATTTGAAATGGGGGGGGCTGACTTAACGTTAAGCTGGACCCCCATATGAAAAACTAATTTGCAACATGCAAACTGAAAATTAGATATACCAGAATTAAGTGCTAATTAGGTGCTCTTAAAATCAACAAAAACATATCACTAAAATAACCTTTTATCTTAATAATTAACTATATCATGTATAAGTATATGATTCGACAAGAGTAAAGTCCCATTAAATAATTAGGTGCTCTTACGACTGTGGTCTCAAAATACTCGTCTAGTAGCGTACTGTCGATATATCCAGTCGCCGAATTAAGTGCTCGTAAAGTTTCGCAAAATTTTGCACTATAACGTGGTCCGCGTCACACGCGTACAAGAGTAAAGTCCCATTAAATAATTAGGTGCTCTTACGACTGTGGTCTCAAAATACTCGTCTAGTAGCGTACTGTCGATATATCCAGTCGCCGAATTAAGTGCTCGTAAGGTTTCGCAAAAATTTTGCACTATAACGTGGTCCGCTTCACACGCGTACAAGAGTAAAGTCCCATTAAATAATTAGGTGCTCTTACGACTGTGGTCTCAAAATAATCGTCTAGTAGCGTACTGTCGATATATCCAGTCGCCGAATTAAGTGCTCGTAAGGTTTCGCAAAATTTTGCACTATAACGTGGTCCGCGTCACACGCGTACAAGAGTAAAGTCCCATTAAATAATTAGGTGCTCTTACGACTGTGGTCTCAAAATACTCGTCTAGTAGCGTACTGTCGATATATCCAGTCGCCGAATTAAGTGCTCGTAAGGTTTCGCAAAAATTTTGCACTATAACGTGGTCCGCGTCACACGCGTACAAGAGTAAAGTCCCATTAAATAATTAGGTGCTCTTACGACTGTGGTCTCAAAATACTCGTCTAGTAGCGTACTGTCGATATATCCAGTCGCCGAATTAAGTGCTCGTAAGAATCAGAAAACATTTTAAGTGGTCAACACATCGCCTGTCCACATCTTATTTTATATTCACATTAAATATTTGTTTCATATTTTATTCTTATTAAAAAGAAATTAGAAACATTCTTAATTACAGAACAAGCAAATATAGAAATAACTTCACAAGCATTGTGAAGAAAGCTATTTAGTAAGCATTGATAATGTTTAAAAGTATTATTAATATTTTGATTATAATTTCCAACATTATTTATTCATATATATTAATAATTATAAAATTCGTAAATCATATTTAATAATTCCTAAATATCTTTTAAACATTAGTCGCGCACAAGAGCGTGAACTGCTATTCATACTATATATGAAGATATGAAGATTCCAACATTGGAATATAAATGAAAACGATAGAGGGAACGGACGAGCACGCGGATGGGGATGCGGACGTGGACGAGGACGTGGACGTGGACGTGAACGTGGAGGACAATGGCGAGGAAGAGAACGCGGACGAGGACAAGCAAACGTCCATATTTATAAAGGAAACGTGTATATATATAATTAAGAAAATATTTTTATATGTTTATATTAGATATGTTTTATATGTTAATTTTTTATATGTTTATATTAAGAAAATATTTTATATGTTTATATTTTTAAAAATGTATAAATTTTATAAGATTAAATATAAAATATCTGTAAAAATAACAAAAATAATTAATATAAATCCTTTGTAATCCTTTAACTTTCCTAAAATAAATTATCCTTACATTACTACATTAAAATTATCATTAAAAATATTAATATAATAATACTAAATATCAAGTGGCGGCTTTGATTACTTCACCTAATACATGACGCGATGATAAAAAGAAGAAATATTACACGCAGAGTACAATGTACGTAAAATATTGAATGATATGCAGTTAAATACATTGAAAAAATAAGCAAAATACATACCGAAAAACCGATTAAAATTAAACAATAATGAATTTGTTTAATTCCATAATTATTTAATGGGACTTTACTCTTGTACGCGTGTGACGCGGACCACGTTATAGTGCAAAATTTTGCGAAACCTTACGAGCACTTAATTCGGCGACTGGATATATCGACAGTACGCTACTAGACGAGTATTTTGAGACCACAGTCGTAAGAGCACCTAATTATTTAATGGGACTTTACTCTTGTACGCGTGTGACGCGGACCACGTTATAGTGCAAAATTTTTGCGAAACTTTACGAGCACTTAATTCGGCGACTGGATATATCGACAGTACGCTACTAGACGAGTATTTTGAGACCACAGTCGTAAGAGCACCTAATTATTTAATGGGACTTTACTCATGTCGAATCATATACTTATACATGATATAGTTAATTATTAAGATAAAAGGTTATTTTAGTGATATGTTTTTGTTGATTTTAAGAGCACCTAATTAGCACTTAATTCTGGTATATCTAATTTTTCAGTTTGCATGTTGCAAATTAGTTTTTTCATATGGGGGGGGTCCAGCTTAACGTTAAGTCAGCCCCCCCCATTTCAAATTTAATTTCCTGCCAAACTATTCGAGCACCTAATTTTGGAATGTAGCACCTAATTAGCACCTAATTAGCACCTAATTTTTTTATAGGTATTAATTTATTTATCGCTGGTGGGGGGTCTAACTTAATGGAGGTTATATTTTCATGTATAACATCGACCACGTCAATTTGTCTGTAATACCTAATGCTTTAATAATATTTGTTGACAGTCTAAAATTTTTTATAATACAGTCTGAATCTCAGATGGTGACGAGCCAATAATGCTATTTCTACAAAAAATAGAAGCTAGTGTCAAAAGTAACTATCTTCGAGGTTAGTTCATGTGAAACATTCGAATAAGCTTAAAAATTAAGTAAGTTATGCTGTCATATTATCCAAAAAAGAAAAAAAAAGTGAAAACACAAAACTGTGAACAGTCTAGAATTAGCCTACTTAGCTAATTTTTTCCAACTTCTGTAATTTAGAGTGAAATTTTTATATTTACATCAACAAATTTCGAATATAAAAGAATTAGCATGAATTTTTCTTGTGACATTTTAGTTCTACCGTTGTTCAAATTACTGTAGTAATAATTTACAAAAAAAGTCTTTAATTTTCTTAAAGCAAGATTTAGAAACAATAAACTATGATCTACACTCTACCGTTTGTTACATGTCGAAAATCGGCTATGTATCATATTTAGATTAAGTATAAATATGTGAGTGAATTCCCGCCACTATTTTAAAATAAACTTGTTAATTTCCGCCATCCCGGACAGTTACGTCGGCGCAAAAGAATGCGCAGGCGTGGAGTGATGGGCAAGTGCGCGGTTTGCGACACGACATGATTATTAGGCGCGAGACGTCTAGCGGGTAACATCTACCTGTGTCAAGTTTTTGTCTTTTCTCAATTTAGGATGTAGGTACATTACCTGGTTGCTCCTATCGTACCGCTACGAACGACGAAAGAGGAAGACAAATAAATTTGGATTCAACAATGGCGTGACGCAACCCACACTTAAACAAGGAGATGCCCTGAGATTTAACTGCAAGCCGCGTTTTAAGTGAGTACTTTGCTTTATTTTAACTTTCAAATAAGAATTGTATCATTGTAAACGTGTTTGGTATTTGACACAATTTGCCACGTAATGATGTCATAATATTAACTATTGTGCAATATTGTGAAACGTGGACCGTGGCAGTGGTGCCAAACGTAACAGGTTTGAATATTAGGAATAATTGTGTAGTAGAAAACAGTTTATACAAAAAAATATTTTAATACAAGTAATAAAGACAATATGCTTATGCATTTTTTTTATTACACCAAGATATGATTGAAATTGATAATTCAAAATACGAGACGTGGCTTTCAAATGATGATACTGATGCTACTACAGGCAAACGCATGCGTCAAAATCATACGACCGACAGCTGTGTAGCGTAAATTCTTCTCTACCTTGTCTGTAGACATCTTAGTCTGGCTGCGCCTTTGTTTGTATAAGATATATTTTTTGTTTTTCCGGAAAAATGATAAGTCTTTTAATAGAGCAATGAATTGTTGTGAAATTTCATACGACACTTGAAACACTCGCTACTGAAACTTATCTTTTATTAAAAGAAGTATATGGCAATGGATGTTTATCAAAGACGTGAGTTTTTGAGTGGTTTAAGTGCTTACAAAATGATCGAGAAGACATTGAAGATGATGCACGAAATCGGTAATTCGATTCAATTTGGCCATCGGTTAATTATTCGTAAGATTACTAAAAATTGTAGGAACTGACAAAGAATGCTTAAAGCAAATGTTACATAAAAATTTAAATATGGGTTCTCCATAAGACAACGCACCGGCGTACACTGTATTGTCTGTCAAAACGTTTCTAGCCAAGTATAACATCCCAGTTTTAAACCACCCGTCTTATTCGCCTGGTCTTGCATCACGTGAACTTTATCTGTTCCCAAGGTCAAATCTGCATTAAAAAGAACAAGATTTCAGACCGTTGAAGCGTTGAAAGGATAAGCGGCACGCGCCATGAAAAAGCTCACAGAAGACGATGTCCAGCAATGTTTTGAACTATGGAAAATTCGCATGCAGCGGTGTAGGAATCGCGGGGCGGGGGGTGTATATTGAATACATTAAATATTAATAATGTATAAACGTAAAATAAAAATTGTTGAGCATCAGCCTCGTTATTTGATAGCAACACCTCGTATACTACCAAGTATCTTTAATTTATTATTCTACTGTGGCCTAGCCTGTCTCTGTAGTTTAATCTACTTATCTTGTTAATTTCATTTTACTTTTTAAACGCTATTTTCTAGTTTTAGACGTTTATTGTTGCAAGTAGAACAAGTCTATAATATTTCTTCTTTCTGGTTCAAGAATGAACCAATCCATCTTTCACAAATTTATTATTTCAAGTACAAGTTTGCAGTAGTACGGTCCTTCCATTTTAAAATTAACTCCTTTTTGCACAAGGTTTTATAATTAAACTATTCGTTTTTATTTTTCAACTTTTACAAAATTTGTAATACATTCCTTTTTAAAATAGATTGATATTATTTTTTAACCTCACCGTAATCAACTAGAATTATCATATTTTTCCTTCTTTTTATTGTGTCCAGGTATCGATCCAGTGTGTAACCAATTTTCAATATTTTCAAATTCGCTTTTACATTACTCTTTACGTGTACCAATCTGTTTTGTTTATTAAGAATCGTTGGCATGTGTTTGGTATTTTTTAATATTTTTCGTTATTGTTTTAGAAACCGCGCTCAGAAGACTACACTGCTGGTAGTTTTATAGTTATATAGTAAACACTAATTGCTTTATTTTGTGCAATAATTGTAATATTAGGCCCGTTTAGTAACATGAAATGTGCTACATAAAAATTATCTGTTAACTACATATAAACGCAGCATTATTAATTTTAATAAAACAAATAGTTTTGAAATTTTCACGATTTGAATGCGTTAATTATGTTTAAAAATTGAGTAGAAAAGAAAACTAATTTTATTAAAATCGGATATTTTGCGTATACAAATGGTATTCAAATAAATGTTACATTACAAGTTAAATAAGATTGTACCTTACATAAGTTATGTTATAACAAACCATACGTAACTCAAATCAGTTATCGAGACCACTATTCTACGTATCAAAATTAATAAAAATCTGTTCAATATTATGAATAATGTATACACTTGGTTAATAATACGTTAGGGATAATTTACGCCACAGAAATCACATATAATAATTTTTTTAGCTGACAGGCCGGTTGTATTAAAATCAGAGATAAGATAAGAAAATTTGAATACGGCAACCGACCAAAAGTGTTCCATCACACTAAAATATTTTCAAAATGGTTGTTTCTGGTTATAGTCGAAGTCTATCTCGCACTGCCGTTTTCGAGATTCTTCTTTTTTGTCGTGTTTTCAAATATGTAATATTTGTAGGAAATTATATAAATCACAATATACAAAACTGATGAATAACGTACAAAATTGATTTTCATATCCGTCACTAAAACTTACCACTACTTCAAAATTCCCGATATGAAACTAGATATACATGATGGTAAAAATTTAAGTTTGACAACCGACGTTTTAAAAATATCGAATAGAAACCTCATACTTTGTTATATAAAACAATTCTACATTAAAAAATAACCTAATTTAAGTAAATACTATTATTTACTCAAATTCAATTGCTATCGAGTTATCTAGAATTGCCGGGTAAAAGCACATTTTAATATATTAGTAATAAAAGTAATTAGCAACTAAGTTGTGGCTGTTAAGTTAATAAAACAACTATTAAAATAGTTATGGTATGCCTGTTGTTGCAAGACTATACCTGTGATGACCGCAATGCTTTATAAATCAAGAATATCTGAAAATATTATACATCAAAGATTCCTTGAAGGACCAATACCAGATATTAGGCTGATTAATTAAAATTGTGTTTATGAGAAAGATACAATGAAGTAGTAGCATCTGGTTTCTGAAATAATCTTCGATGAATAAAATTACGAGTTCTTTGAAAAAGTATTACATTCACCGTGAATTGTTATCATAACATAACACAAGTAAAGAAAATACAATAAACCTTTATTTTAATATGTTTCCTTTGTTTACTTAGCAAGTACATCTTTCTGATTAATCACTTTGTATTAATTAGTTATTTATTTTATTCTGTAACTGCAAAGAATTTAATAGCGGTTGAAATATGAATAAATTAAACTAACTACGCTGAGTTTAATGCGTAGAATCGTTTAGTGTTATAAAATGGGAGTTCTAAAAAAACAATATATTAGATAAATTGTCAGATGTAAAATAAATTTTTGCCACTTTGAAATAGTGTTGAAATCGAGATGACGGATGTATAAAGAATAAATTTGGTTAGTAGATTCAGTTTTTGGATGCGATAATTTTTATCAATACATTCAAGTGTTAAAAATTTTGAGAAAGCAGATGAATTTCAAAAACTGTACGAGATAGGCATATGATACCAATTTATCTAAAATTCAACGGAGAATTCAAAATTGCAAAAATACATAGGCGTTCTGTTTAAAACAATTTAAAAGTCGAATCATAATGGAAAGTGGGATCATTTTGAAAATATGTAGTTTAATAAAGTACCTTTGTGCAAAATTTTGGAACGCTTTTAACGATATTGTCTAAATACAGATGATCTGCTAATTAGAAAAACAACCTAAAAGTGGGGTTTATCAAATATTCAGAATCTTCAAACTAAATTTTAAATATTTTTCGAAGAATCTTTAGCAGCACCAAACGCCACCAGCCTAGTTTGTTTCGTATGTTAAAATATTTCTTGTAGACTTTTAGAGTATAGGTTTATCGTAACTTTCCGCTAACCCTTTACAACATATATTGAATTTGAGAAACTTGACAATTTGTTTGAAACTAATTTATATTTCAAAATCAAGCATGCACTACTCTCGTTACCCCAATTCATAATTAAGAGTTCCTTCCGTATTTACTAAATGCTCAGACAAGCTTAATAATAACAGGATGTGCATTGATTAAACCTTTCTTAAGGAGTACGCAACCGTAAATTATAAGAATAAGAAAATTGGTTAAACAGGAAAGCAAAGGTTACACTATAATTAGGGTAATATAATATCTGTGCGACCAAGTTTCATTACACTGTGAAGTACAATTACACACAGGAAGATTAAAAACAATTCCTTTACAAATTAATATTGTACGTTCAAGTTAGTTTAATATTATTTTAAGTGAAATTACACAATTATGAAGCTACTTTGTGATGCATTTCGAAACATTTTACCATAAGAATAAGCACTGACATACCGAAAGTAACATCTGAAAGCATAAAGTCTTCTAGAGACCCTTCGTCACGGGTTACGATAGATTGTGGACACAACTCATAGGAATTATAAAAAAGTGATAACACGCACATGGAGAATATATTATTTTTAAAATATCTCAAACCTAGATTATCTATTACGGAAGAGAAAGGGTTAGAAACACCTACTAAACTGGCAAACTTAATATTCCGATATGTTTTAAAATCAAAAAATCACCTACCAAGAGTACCTTAAACGATTCATCAAAAAAACTAATAAGCAAACATTTATCAAAGTAGGTTGCAGTTTTTCAAATGATGTTTCTCTTATTAGTCGGTCCTTCAGTTTCACTTTCCTATGTGAAAATAAATGCAGATAAATCGCTAAAGGTAAAGATGGTTGAACGAGAATGATCAAAAATAAAACAAATGAAATAAAAATGGAACGAAAAAGTGTCTCACAAACAGAGATTATTAAAAAGGAAAGCCTCGATTCCAATACTAACATCAAAAATAAACACATAAATAAAATAAGCACTAAAGAACCAGACGAGCGACAAAAATAAAAATTAAATAGCAATAATAAAGTTTAAACACTCAAAATCTATAAAAGTGATATACGAATGAATAGAGTAATTATCTACAGAAGGAATATAATTTTTATGCGTTAAAAATCAAAAACATGAAAGTTAATAGAATCCAACGCAGAATGTTACAAAGAGTCTTTTGAAATAGGGTTGCAAGGTAATGAAAATATCTATATATGAACTCTTTATCAAAAAGCACACATAAATAAACGGAAACAAAAAAATTCATTAAAAATTAATTAAAAATTCAAAAGTAAGTAAATACAAATTTTTGGAATAAGTAACACAACATACTAGCAAAATTTACAACTAATTTCAACGTTAGGAACCAAGTGTTCAGAATATTAATTTTTGAATGTTCAAATATAGTGTAAATCTAAAGCATGTTTGCAATTCTAAATATTTTCAATACTAAAAAATTTTATTTCTCGATTTATATGGATTAATATCATTAATTTCCAATAAAAGGAACTATCCCAGGAAGTACTTCCCTAATCTGACTTTCTAACCACATTCTAAATTTGGGCAAAATTGGATAAACAATTGGGAAGAAACTTGAAAAAAGTTATCTGAACTTATAAAACTTCTTTTCCGCAAAAATGTTTGCCTTTTTGGATCATATGCAACATTTGAGCAGAATTGAAAAGGATTATGCAAATAGAAGTAAAGCGGCTATCATAAAAATATGAGTTTATAAAACATGCTGTTTTAAAAACCTTTCCAAAGTGTTTGATTCAATTAAGTATCCACAGTGCATTCATACTTGATAACAGTTACGAATAACTAGAAACAGAAACTACAAAATAATAGCAAAACTGAACACAAGAAATATAGACAAAACATAAAAGAAATACAAAGCCTATGTTGAAATATTAAAAAATAAATTGTGAGGAAAACAAAATATAAGGTACCGAATATTAAAAATTACCAAATAGTATGAGTCAGCAATATTACTATTATCACTTTAAAGTAACAAATGCAGAACTGTATAAAGAACTTGAATGAAACATATATAAAACATAAAAGTATTTAAAAAAGATAAATAGCACAGGATAAGTTCCCAAAAAATATTTCAAAGGTTCAAGTCATTAAATACTCACCTAATGCGTTAGGAAAAGTGAAAGAAATAATCAAGTACAAAAAAGAGAGGTGACGCAGTTAAAATCATCCAAAGTTAAATGTAGCGTTTTAGAACATTTAACTTATCCTTTCAACAATACGGATTGCAAAATATAAGAGATAAACAAAATGCCAATATGAAAATACACAATGTGAATATCAAAAAAATTGTATAAACATGCAGTCAGTCTATTTTGCTAAAACACGAAAACATAAGAAATACACACTAACTAAATTTACTAAGAACTTTGAATTAGAAGATGCTTAACTGTAGTTCAACTATTTTTTTTTAATTTAACTTAATTGGTCTATATAAGAAAACATTCAAATTACTATACAATTACTATACAAAATTAGTTTCAACCCCTCACCAGTAGTTGTCGTTGTATATACTGTTGTTCGATGTGCAGTGATAAGAGCATGCGCATGATGTAATCCTGGATGTTGTCCTGAGAGAATTCCATGTAAAAGCGCTCTGGAACTTGAATTATCCGACCTGTGATGTTTTGCAGACGATGGTGAATCAGGATTTCGTAGAGGACCATAACCGATTTCACTGTTGTCCACTGCAACAAAAAAGAAATATATTTAAGTTATACATATAAAAAACAAAAAAAATCAGTTCAAAATTATAACCCGGCTTTCTTTAATAAACAGGATGAAAAATTTCAGCCCCCCCCCCCCGGCATAAAATTATTGAGTTATCCATTATAAATAGATTTCTACGTTCTAATCGAAAAAAAGTTTAGTGTAGAAAGCTAAGCTTTTAATAGTTTAATGAGAATTTGAGACTGGCAGAAAACATAAAAAAGAGCAGGGCACTAGTTCTTTTTATTAAACATAGTAACCTTTTAAAATATAAGTTTTAGCAAAAAAGCTTATTTTGAATAACTCGCAAATAAATTTTCTTCTTTTGTATTAATTTAAAACTCATTAAACTTACTTCCTTTTTATAACTTGTGTAGTTAGCACCTCGTTTTTTAGCACCGATAGTTCTAATTGCACCCACGATAGCCCTACAGTTCCTGATAGGTTACATCAAGAGTTCTGTCAAATCAGTTTAAAAAAATGGCAAATTGAAAATATGAAGTGCTAACTTCACGTAGCACCGCAAAAAGACCTTCCAAGCACAATATTATATAATTCCTGATACATTTTGGCAAACTTCTACCTATTTTTAAACAATTTTTGATACTTTGCTGCAACAACACACAACACCACAAGAGTAAAGTACCAGTTTACTAGTTTTTTCAAACTGTATTTCTCATAATTCTCATATTTCTAAAGTTCTACAATGGTTATAACGATTTAGATGGATTTTATTAAGAGTTTCCGTCCTCTTTTACTTTTCATTATCATATTCGAATCTTAACATCAGCAGTACATCACAAGAGTAAAGTACTAGTTTGCCGGATTTTTCAACTCACTTTTTGGTATATACCTATAGTTCTACAATAGTGTGTAAGATATAGTTCCGGCCTTTCTCTATCTTTTTACCATTTTTGAAATTTAACATCAGTACCACACCAGAAGAGTAAGGTAGTAGTTTGTTGAATTTTTCAGGTTGAAAAACCACCTTTGTCGTTAGAACTACTGTAGAACTATAGGAATATATTAAAAAGTAAGTTGAAAAAGCCTGCAAACATACTTTAATCTGGTGGTGTGATGCTGTAATAAAGTTTCAAATATTGTTTAAAAATAGAAGTGCGAACTTTAGCTAAAGGAACTGCAGAGCTATTCTGGAACTGTAAGACTTGTGCTTAAAAGGTATTTTTTGAGAAGTTGCGGTGCTACGTAAAGTTAACACCTCGTATTTTCAATTTGCCATTTTTTAACTAATTTGGCATAATTCTTCGTATTACCTATCAGGAACTGTTGAACTACTATGGGTGCAAATAGAACTATCGTTATAACTTGCGGTGCTAAAAAATGAGGTGCCAATCTCACACATGCCTTTTTATGATTATAATTTTTGGGTTTGGTAAGAAAGCAGTTGAACCGTATTTCGTCCGTACCTACTGTTTTCAAAACCTGCGTTGTCAGATGAAATAACACAAAGACACAAATTGTGATGTACTTTCCATAATGTGTTTGTGTTAAATATTACAACTTTGCTACACCTGTCCTGATAAGCCCCAAAAAGGGCTAAACACGTTGACAGGATGTCCGTGAGACTTATTTTGAGTTATTTGCCAATAAATATTAAATTATGTATATAGCAGCTATATATTTTAGGTATATAACAGTTGTAAAGTTATTTTTCTCATATTTCAGTTTTTAACCTAAAATCAAACGACCAGTGTTCGTTGAACAACTGAATATTTTGTTGAAAATTGTCTACGATTTTTGTCAACGAAATATTTTGTCGATTTACAACAGTCATTTCTTCTAATGACTTAGTTGCTTCAACAAACCTTCGATTTGTATAACTATTTATGATTAGGTCTAAAATTTTTGATTTCGAAAATTTTAACATAAAAGTTTTTCCCAGCAGTTAAAGTTAGGGTTGTCGTCGAAATAAAATAAAGTCCTAGCTCGCACTAGGCGTTGAAAAACTTTTAAAATTGATTTTTTGAACGAACAGAGGCAAAAAATTCAACCAGAAATGAAATCTAGATTTTGCTTTTGGGACATGGCTATAGCAATTAGAGAACTTTTATGTGCTAGTTCAGATTGTTGACGGATGAAGGGTTATTCTTAGGGCAGAAATTCCATCTAAAATAAAATTACATATCCGAAAAAAATCTTTAGGAAGAGTCCAAATACGGGCATTATATCTCGAAAAATAAAAAGTTAAGATTTAACCTATGCAGTGTTAGAACAAGTCAAAATTGATAGCACTGGAGCCAGATATTCTCTGTATACCAGCTTTTCTTTAATCAAGCGTTTTAGCTTCCAACGAATTGAATTTTTACATATTAAAGAGCACTACTTTAGTTCACTAAAAAGAATAAATACATAATTCTTTTTTATCGAGTAACATCAGGTTTGTAATCTAAGAATCAGAATTAATTCAAAATTTTTTTTAAAATACGCGGTACATAAAATATTAGCGAATTTTTGTAAATTACTTGCGAAAAAACATGAAAGTATAAAAAATGCTTTGTCGGACTTCGGAAGAGAATGCGAATTACTTTACAACGTGAAGATAAGCTAAGATTAAAAATATAGAGCATAACCTCACTTCCGAAATAAGGTTAAACAAAAATTGTAATATTTAATTTGTTTAAAAGTTAGGTAATTAACAATTACGTCTATTTATTTTAGAAAGTATCAACAGGGGGTGTGCTACAAGGACAGTTTTGCGACTTTTGCTATTCCTTACATACGAGTAAAATAGAAAAAGATCTGTATTATTTTGACCGCCCGTTTGATCTTGGCAAATAACATATTTTTACATGAAAAATCATTGACCTGTTTCTTTTCGTACACCTGAATGTGTTAGATCTTGTAAGGAAAAACATGCTATTAAATTGCTCATTATATTAAAATAGTATAAGTTCGCATTTTAAACTTCCTTGAACTAGTTACCGTAAAATTTCGTTTATAGTGGTCTCTCTTTCTTTCTATAGGTCTCTCTTATATAACTTTACCGCTACTTATTTACGAAAACATGCCACATATTGCTTTTATACTAAGTGCAACCTGTTTATGCAATAACGAAAAAACAAGTGCCTCGTGCATCTGAGAGATGTATTATTATGGCAATGTAGTTGAAGATACTGTTCGCTTTTCTCACTATTTAATTTTTCTAAAGAACAAATTACTGCGTTAAATTAGTGTTATTTTTTGTTACTAGTAAAATTAATAGGAGTTATTTCCAAGCGTTGCGTTAGAAATATTAAAATTAGGTATCTGTGCATCATAAATAATTTGTTTTGCAACAAGCAGATTTGGGTCGACCGACAGTTTGCCATTTACATTATTAAACAGCATGTATATGTATTTTGAATTTGGTTTAAGTCGCTTTAGATGCAAAATTGATTTGAATAACATTACAAATCATACTGCATTTAAACATTTTACCTATAAAGTACCTATATTGGATTAAATTACTTATTTAACCTGCTTTGTCTCTATGAATCTCATTTGGGTCAAGGGAACTTTCCCTTCCGGTCGTCTGTAATAATTCATAAAGCTATTTATTTAACACTATAACGACGCATTTTTGACTTTTTCTTTGTATTTGACACTGTGGTTTTTAAATTTGAATTGTCATTTGACCTCTTTTCTAAATGTACGCAATATGGAATTGCTATCTATACGGAAGCGAAAGTTAATGTAAGTTTGTTATAGATGAGCAATCGAAAACCTTATTATTATTGATTCTATAATTACCTTTATCTAAGTAGGCTTGCTATAGGGTATTTATATCGTCCTATTTATCTTATTTGCAATCACATTGATACTTTTTAATAACTGAAACGCGGAAGTTTCCTATCTCTATTCAAGAAACATTTATTACAATAATAAACACAAAATTGTATAAAACTCGATTAAAGAGTAATCAAATTACGGAATTTTGACTATATTGTGAAATTTCGCCGAACCTATGTGGAATAGCACATTTTGATTCATTTCATATGAGACATTTTAGTTTGTACAGTATCAATGAAAACTTTTGAATAAAATTATTTTCCGATTTTGTTCTACTTCACACACTTCCAGTAAAAACGATCAAGATTTAAGTGTTCATTTTTTAAATATAAAAAATTTGAAAAAACAGCAAAAATTTTTTGATAATGTTAATTGTATATGAGCACTTTATAAAAAAAGAACAACCTATAGTTAGTATAGCCATTTTTGCTATTTATCAGATAGGTAAAGTGTTTTTTTTTGGCGAAATTGCTAACGTTCTAAAGCTACACGAGAAAATAGTAAAATAATAGCAAATGCACAATACGGCTCTATTGAGCATATCTAAAATTAGTTAACAGCATGTAAAAAAGATATACATCTAACTGATGATAGTTTAATTTGTTATAAACTGATCACGCAAGTAACACCTAACAATTGTTTTAGCATTTTTCAAATTATACGTATCCTTTAAAAATTAAACCTTAAGTCATAATCGTTCATATTTGAAAAGTATCAGGGTTTCATAGAATATGTAGCAACAGTTATTTTCACAACCTTTTAAAAATACTGTAGAAATTAGACGGTTCTCTCCTAAACTTAGAAAAATGTATTCCATTTTCTAGTAGGAATGACATTTCAAGTTGTCGCTATAAATTATAGTTTGCCTACAGCATATGCACCTATTTATTTTAAGTCGGTTCATTTTTGTTGCCATCGTTAATGACCGACGCCAGGAGGTGAAAACCTCCATGCCATAGTTTAATATTCTGCTGCACCCTTATGCCCCAAGAAAAATAGGGATCTTTATGTGACTGATAGCTTATTCACTGGACTACCGGTTTTATATCTCACTGGAAATATGGCATACAATTTGAAAAAATTCTCACCCTAGATCTTTTCGGAAGTGCTCCATCTGGGACTCGAACCCAAAGGAGTCATATGAATATTCCACCCCCACCATGATAACGATACTAAAACCTTTATTATTAGTTTTATTTTACAATGAAGAACATAAAGCATACAAAATTAATAAAACCTCAACTAAAAGAATAATAAAAATATGATACAATATTCATAGTGCTTGGAGATGAAAATGGTGCTTAATAACCCTATGATATCTTACAATAATAGGTAGAATAAAAAGGGATCACGGTAGGGCAATAAAATTTTTGCCAAATCTACATTTTGCCAAGCGCATCATCAACAAAGTTCTGTTATTAAAAAGAAAAGGAATTAACTGATTTAGATAATTCCAGATTTAAGCAACAACTCCTTTACAATAAGGATATTAGAAATTGTTCTGAAAGCAATAACTTTAACTGGAACGGTAATAAATTGTTTGCCACATACACATTTTACAAAATTAAAAAGAAATAGAAAGAAGCACGTTTATAGAATGATTTCGAATCTAAGGGCATAAAAATTGTTCTGAAAATAGATTCTGTATAATAAACGATATAAAGTTTTGATACTGCAACCTGTAGAATTCTATTAAGAAACAGACGGAGAAAATGTTCCGAATTTGATTATTTTCGTAGTAAATTGCAGAACAAAATTTAATCTTCAAAATTATTTTCGGGGATAACTACATAAAAGGTTAACTTTTTATTGGAAAAATTTGCTTTTTACGATAGTTTGATTGTCATAAAAATTACTCAAGAATCAAGAAGACTATGAAAACGCGAAAGTTTGCTCGAGAGTTTTCATCGTTTCTTGATTCGAAAGTGTGATTTCCTATTGATAACAAAACTTGAGCATCGCAAAAAGCAAGCTTTCCGTTTTGAAAATTTAACCTTGAGTGTATTTTAGGGAGACTAAAAATGACTAAAAGAAACAAAATACTCAATATATATTTTTAAAATAATGGTTCAGAACCAAGAACATTCATAATCTGTACATGAAATGTGCAGTTACTGTATAATATTTAATTAGCTGAAATTTTATTGTCGCACAAACATTAGTGTCATTTTGTTTTGAAACATTCTCCCATGAAGACGATATGCTTCACCGATATTAAATTGACGTGATGTTCTTCTATTATTTGCATATTGTGGTGCAGAGATTTGTTAGTTCTATCATCTTTAGCAGTTGCTGTTTTCAAACTCCCGCATTGGGGAAGTTAGAACAACACTTAATCGATAGCAGCGATTTGTAATTTTATTTTGTATTGTATTTAATCCAATTTTTGCCACAGATTGTCTCGTCAATTTGAGTAGTTCATTTTGATCAATAGGCATATTTTTATTCCATCCTGAGACACAGACTTATTCCATTAGTTTTTTAAAGAGCCTAACTGGACACAGATTAGAATTATTTAAATTTGGAACCAACCACTTGCTGCTGGTATATTTTAGAGAAAATTTGATCGTGTTCTATTCTATTAATAAATGACAGTTTCTTCAGCAGCCCTTCCAGCTATGAACTGTGTTCATTTCTCAGGTACACACTGTAACTCTTTGCGTTTCGCATTTTTTACGTTTCGTGCTTTTTTAAAACTTATATTCGAAAATGGGTTTACTTTCAGATAGAACTCTGAAAAATAGGGGTGATATTCACCATTGTCTTAATTGCGCTGTCTTTGTAATAATCGCCATTGCATTTCTTCATGTAGTAGGCCCAATCTCTTAGAATATTAGCGATATCAGATAGCGGAGTTGATTCCAAACAAAATACATTGCAGTCGATTGCTAAAGTCTTCAAATTTCTTCCAAATACAGTTTTTAGAGGAAACTTTAATTTTAGACACCCTTTTCGAGAGTGTTTGCGATTGATACTTCGGAATCACCCCCAAAACGATTTGTATACATTTTATAACATACAATGAAAAACCCGCAATGATAACAGAAAAAATAGGAATCTTGTTATATACGTCTGCTTGAATTTGTAAAAGCTATTCGCATTTTTATAAGTTATAAAAATATTAGTAGCATTTTATTCACTTATTTAAAAGCTAGGTTCATACTTGTTAAAATATAAGAAACGTCATTAGTTGTCAGTCGTAAAACGGCGAAATTTGATTGATATATATATATATATATATATATATATATATATATATATATATAAATAAAAGGTAAGTTGATAAATACTAACGTATTACAATTAATAAGATGAAATAATAACTTAAACTTTTATGCAAAGCCCAAATGATCATTTCAAATCGAGCTAGTAATTGAAAGAAGGAAAATATTAGGTATTAGATGCAAACCGAATTTGCAGAAATACAAGCATACCCATTAAGACGTTAACCACTGCAAATACTACTTTGTATCAAACTACGACCATTGTACGATTTTTAGCAATGGCTACTTGAACCTGTTGTGTCACATGGGGACATTTATGGCAATCCAAAAACCACTCCTCACGAAAAATCTTTTAATTCCACATTTTTTCAAGCAACTACCTTCAATGTACCAAATCAATATGATTATCTCATATTTCTCAAAGTTGCAGTCACCCATTAACAAATTTCGCCACTAACGTAACTTCTCTAAACAAGAAGTTCTATAACTAGATCCGAAAATACACCTACTTCTTTTGAAATTTGCTTTCATTCTGCATAGCGAGTAATAAACACGTGTCAATTTTTGGCACGCGTTATTTATCAGCTTCGAAGTATGAAATCTTCAAGTATTAAATCTCTGAGTATTCCACCGCATCTACATTTCTTTAATGATATACTTGAAAGGGTGTCACGATGTCTTAAGCGGGTCAATTAAAATTAGTCTCCGTAACTTGCGGGAATAATACTAATAATTCTGTTTAGCTTGTCCCATATAAAGAACAAGCTAAAGCTACTTCCACTAAATCAATTAGTACATAGAAAATTTATGAGGAGAAAGATGTTAAGATAATTTCCTTTGCGACACATAATAAGTCATCGTCTTGATTGGAATCTAACAAGATCAAGCACATTTTGTAAACAAAGAAATGTCAATACCTTATCCTCAATCAGAGTTTTCTTTCTGAATATTTAGTCGCGGCGTGGAAGTCAATAAACGAACATCACGTCATTGTCACATTAGGACTTGTCTCACTAAAAGAAGACCCTTATATAACGATTTTTTAATCAGATACACATTCTTTTGTCTGCGTCTTTGAGCATATTGATAAAGCCTTAAATTCTAGTTAAAAGGAAAAGATGAAAATCGCGCGACCTCACATAGAAACTACAAATACCGCATATAATATGAACATTAAATAGGGTTAAACATTCGAGCATCACATTCACGTCAGAATCTGGCAAAGGGCAAAATACCGATACAATTTAATCAAAGTTTATTTCTCCGTATATAACACAAACAAAGTAGTTTGTACTAATTCTTCATCTCTAGACCAATATATTCAAATGTCAACGTTATATGTACTAATTTTGTACTTAAAGTAGAAAACATTACCCACTAGTGAGAGATTGTCTGCTTTATCATTTCAAACAGGCTCACGTAAGTCATGACGCTAATTAAAAGCTTTAGCTTACGGGAACATTCATTCAAATTTGACATCTTAAGATAAAGTTGACCTCTAGTTCGTCTTGGATGGTGCTGCTGCACAGTATCACTGTATTTTTAGATGTAACGAATATCCATCTAACAATTTGGCGACAAAATACATAAATTACGAAAAATCTAAATTTAGTATTGTCATGAGAGTTTTTTCCTAGGCTTTGGATGCTTCATTTCCAATTTGCCATTTTTAAACTGTGCGTGACATAAAAATTATTTAAATATGCATTTTTCGATGTAAGATAAAAATCTCTATTTTTGGAGCAGACCTCCTTCTGCGGTTCGTGTATATCAATCTCGACTACAAATTAAACAATGAAATTAAAATCCTATAAGTATATTTGGTGTCGCCTAAATTGCTAAAACTTACCTAGTTATCCTCCTACAATAAAAAAGAAGATTAAAAACTACTTTTCGTGATTTGCGCTAATTAGAATACTGCTTAGGAAAAAGCTGTCAACAAATTTCACACTTCTTTATAGACGAAAACCATCTGATTTGGTACTGGAAATTCTTCCCTGTTTTAGATAAAAAAGAGGGAAGCCAAAATTAAATAGGTGTATTTCAGACAGGACGATCTAGCCGCTTTAGACTCGATGCTTCAGGCGATGTTTCAGTAGGTGGAAGCAGTTGAAAGTGAGATAAAGAAAGCGAAAATGGTTACATTTGTAAGAAAAGTCATGGGTATGGTTTTTGGCATTTTCGTAGTGTGGTGTCCATAAATTTTCTGGAGAAAAAGGAACAATTGGAGAGTGCTATTCAGGTTAAACGCCCACATCTGAGTTTTTACACCGCGACAATGTGCGTGCATACTCGGGTTTTTGCTTAAAAACTCCACGACCAACACTTCAAAGTGCGTCCTATATCCATCGAACTTAACCCCCAACTATTACTTCCTTTTCCTTAACCTCAGATAGTGCTTTACCGAATGAAAATTTACTGTAAACGATGGGACCAAAGCCAAGGAAACTACTACGTTCATAAAAAGTTAAAAATCGTTGGTATAATTGTATCGAATTGCAAGGAGACTACGTTCAACAATAAAGAAAAAAATTTCTTAAAAGCTTTGTTGGTTATTAGCCACGGTCTTTCAAACAGCACTCATACAAAAGCTCACAAACGAACTTACAAATATGTACGTATGAATATCCAAAAAGCACTCTAATTTCTTTCAAATATTTCGAAGTTATTTTATGTCTCTATTTAAAAGCAGAGTAACCTTTTCATTCAACTGATCCATTAACAATTGCCGTTATTCCAAAAGCTTCCGATATTTAACAAATCGATTAAACAAGAAAGTATACAATAATTAACACCTGCCTTGTAATTATGCAAACCATGACCTACCTCAAATCAACCTTCGAATTTTTGATAATCATGATAAGGCATGGTTGAACATCACAAGGTGTTTCCCATAGGTTTTGGTTTTACTATTCCCAAATTTCTTTGCATTCTAGGAAGTCGTAAGAAATTTATTCATGATTAATTAACGTTACAAAATCTAATGTAGCGCAAGGAATGACGTAGTGCTTTTTATGAACCATACAAGCAGGCGGTGTTTGAATTATTCGGTTGATTTTTGTTTTCTTTGATACTTTCGTCGTATAATGTAAATGCTTTTAGAATATTAATGTTTCCTACTTGTAGAGAAATTCGTTTTTATGAATACCTCATTAAGCAACAAGTACACGTATGAATAGCCTTAACCTCAATAGAATCAGTTAGTCATTTTCAATTTACTATACTGATCGACGTTCGTGTTTAAAGGGTGGGTTTTTACTCAAATTGTTGCATAATAGTCTGTGATTTTGGTACAAAACATGCAAAGAGAAATTCGTAACAGGTCACACCATTAAGAACAAGTCCTTTTAAAGGAAGTTGATTATATTTAACGATACCGTCATTACATAAGTATAGTTAAAAGTGAGGGATTATTTGGGTTAAGGACAACAACAGTAAAAAATAAATACAAACACGTTGTCGCTTATATAATTGCAAATTTATATTTACTCGCATATTTTTACTGATTATTCTGCACACTTATATGTATACATATTGATTGATTTGGCCCAATTCCTGACCGACCATATACAGAGAAATAAATGTGATCAGTAATTATATCACGTTTGGTATTTCTGGTTAAGAATAATGCATTTTGCAACAAAATTAAAATGAGAACGAAATAAGTTTATAGAAAAGGAAGTGGAAAATCCTAGTTTGTCTAAAACGCTTTCAGTTTCGTCATGTATAAACGGATTTATACTCCAAGTACTCATTATTTGCTCCATCAAATAAAAAATAGAATACGTCAAGGCGAAATTTAACGTCCGCAATCTACCAAAAGTTTGTAAATTTTCACTTAATGCTCTCTGCAGACTTGGTGCAAATACAAAGTTTCCTAAATAAAACACAATTTCAGGTCTATTCAGTTCCCAAGCGTTCAGAGTACGAAATGGCCTTTAAAACAAACACGCGGTTTGATTTAGTGAACGGTCTAGTTACGGACAGTGCAGTCATTTTCGGTTAGATAGCCAGAAATATTTTAAAACCACGTTCGATTTTAAAGAGAAATGGAATAGATTCTGCAAAGTTGTCCACAGAAAATTTATAAACGAAGGAAAGTAAAAGGTAGAACATAAACAATAACGCTCTTGATAAAATAAATAAGATTGTTTGAACAAGTATGAGTTTGCAGGATAAAAACGCGTTGCTACAATAGTAGATACGGAGGTTGATATGCTTGCTCAACCCTAGACCCCTAAACATTGTAATAGTTTATTTTTCAAACATAGGTACCTTCCTTTAGGCTTAATACATTTTCCCAAACGTTGTTCTCACATTTCTAATGTTGGTTTGAAAAAAGTTTTTCAATTTTTGCAAACATTAATTTACAATATTCTCCCCTCAAGTATTTTTTCAAGGTCGATAATAACTTGGGACAAAAGTGACAAGTAGGGTAAAAGCTTTACTAATTCAAAACCTGCTTCGGTAGTTGCGTTTTGTGCAAGAACAACCCTACGACTGCATGTATATTCTTGATGAAACTAGATTCTGTTGCAAAATTTTTCACGATGTTTTTCCTTAACGTTTTATGTTGTGTAGGACATAATACGACAAATCAGTTTCTTCTACTGCTTGCCTTATGACCATGAGGTCATCAAATATTTCATATTATCATGAGTGGTGGCGGTCATAGGTGCTCGCCAGCAAAAATCCTCTTCGTAGGATTGTTTACGATAATTAAACTTTCCACAAAAGCTATTTTCTCCAATGTATTATTCAAATCTTAGTCAGTTTGCATCGAAACCATTCCAGCTAATTGCTAATTGAGAACAGCAATTTGCTAGGCAACGTTCTACTTTCAAAATGACACACCACTTGTGTACCCTCGTATTTATATTGGACATGCAATACCAGGTTCAAATGTACAAACTTGTAGTAGGTAGACCTAAATTAAACTACTGCACACAGATTGTGAAACATATAGACTGTAGGAATTTTAGGGAAATGCGTAGGTTAGCTTAGAATAGAAAACAATGGAGGTATGTGTCCAACCAGTTCTAGGGCTGAAGACCTAATGTTGATGACGTTTCAAAAGTCTGCCCTTAAAAAAATGTTACAACATTAAGCATTTTAGGTCTAAATAGAATATTCTATAGGATGAAATCGCTTACGGTGCGAGATACGAGACGTCTAGCAAAATTTATCGCACGAGATTATACGTATCGTCTCATCTCGCAAACAAATTTTATACGACACACTATTTAACATATCCGCATTTTCTACTGGTAACATAATCCGCACTCCTAAGGCGGTATTTTCAAATAGGTGACTCAATTGGAAAAATAATCTATTAAAAACAATTGCTGTGTGAGATAAGTTTCTTATTATTTTACATATTTTAATTATTTTATATTACGCCTATTAATTAGGTTTATAAGTAAACCCAAAGAATGTCTTAAAAACGTACTTAGGTATATAAAGTAAAAAATATATTAAGTTTTTTCATACTAAGCTTAAATACTTTGTATGTTTGAGTCTAAGGAAACTAACTACAAAGGAAAAATATTTTAATACGAAATTTTTGAACGCATCTTTTAAACAGAGAAATTGTAACGTGATAAAAAATTAACAAATAAGACGAAAATAGTAACAATTGAGATAATTTTACCATTACAACTAATACAGAAAGTCTTCAAAAATTTTCACAAGAACCAGCCTCTGCAATTTCTTAAAATTTAACACAAAAATCAAACTAAATTTTAAACTCTAGCTCTAGAAGAAAAACGGTAAAATACAAAATAAGAAAATTTTACAACCAAGGTTATGAGTACCCCCGGAATACATATTACTAGTTACAAACATAGCCTTTCAAAATGATCATGTGTGTTTTGGTAACCTAATTGAAACTGAAAACTTTCTTGCATTACATATTTATAGGTAGAAACTGCAGATGCCTTCAAAGATTGCAAGAAATCTATTTAACTTGTATGTTTTCGGAATAATGTAAATTTATAAGGAATTGGAATTTTAAATAGTATTTAGAATGCCGAAATACGTATTTTCTTATTTAAAAAAATTAGATGCTTTTACAAAAAATTACTTTTTCCCAAAATACTCGAATAAATTTCTATTTTATTCTAATTCAGATGCGCCTGAAAGTAATAAAAAAGTGATTCTAAGTTAAGAGTACAAGTAAATCATTACCGAAAGCTCTCTTTTGTTCATTGCTATTACTGGAACAAAGAATCGTGGGGAATTCCTAAATCCCTTCTTGGCATTGAATCACACCGCAGTTTATGTAAATGTGAAAACTTATGCAAGGGAAAATGACCGACCTAACGAAACGCTTTCACTTTTGGCAGCAAACATATAAGTTGGGGGTGAGTTGGTCGATACGGCTAGACGTTTGTAAGCAATAGCGTCGTTCTTGCATAAAGTTCAACGTCGTGCCGTGGGGTGGCGCACCGCCCATCCACCTACTTTGTTTATACTAGGCTATGCACCTCGTCTGACATATCTTAACTTAATTTATTATTCTGTAATTTTATACTTCATAGTAGTTTTTCAGCGAAAATATAAGTTGATAATGGGAAATTTATTATATACCAGTTCATATTTAAATGTTATGGCCGTCAATTTGCATAATGTGCAATGATTATTATCCGTATAAGACTGCGTTCACTTTGCATGTCATAAAATATACAGTGGTCATTAAGTACCAGCGATAAGTGATTTCTTGGATTTGGGTTCATTTCCTGTGTGTGTTATCTATTTAAATTAGTTATATTTTTAATGGATATGATGATGCGAGGTAATTTATGTTCTGTAATATATTAGGAGTTACTAAAGGAAATAACATACAACACATGTTTTATGTTTTCCTAAACATCGATGACATTGAAGATTATCTTTCAAGATTTTATTAGAAAAATAATACATATAAATAGATATATTTATATATACAAATATAAGGGTTGACATGGTTCACTTATTTCAAATACATTTTCAGTGTCAATGTCCATTAAATCATAGCAAATCGAGATTATCTTGCTTATCATCTTTATTTCTAATATGTAAATAATCTTTGACAGTCTTTTTTTATTAAATATTTTCAACAAATTACTCTGCTATTTCGTAACATCAAGATGGTATTGCGTTTAAACTTACTTTTGAAATAAACTTTAACAAAGTCAATGACTTTTTCAATGCCAAAATATAACAAATCAGATCCTGAAACAAATTAATACTTATATGTTATATTACTTTTAACACATGTTGCCTATTTTGTATAAATGCAATATACATGTGGCGTTTGCTTATGATATTTACGCAAAAGTATCTTACGCATCTGGGTCTTGAAAATTTTTTAGAATGTCTAACTAAACAATAACAATTTTACTACTTTGCATTACTCTCGTTTCATATTGCCCGATCAAAATGATAGAGGGTGTTCTACAAAATATTACCGAACACGAAATGCTAGTAATGTAATTTCTTCATACCTTGAAGCCTTTTCTCTAACATATCTATGTTGTCAAACAACATCAAAAGTTGGCAAACGTTTTATACAAACATTATGATGTCTTGTACAAACTGCTATACCATGCATTTTTGATTAAATTTATTAACTCTAACTCCCACTTATTACTTGAAAAAGTAGAAAAAATATTTTAAATTTTATGTTAACCGCTTCTGTAAACAACAAATAAAAAGTTCCGTCTGAAGGAGTAATAATATTAAATTGCAAAATTTCTTGAGAAATCTAGGCTGTTGGATGATGTTGCGCACAGGACGAAATTCGTTCGGATTTAGTACTGCATCTTTTAGCATTAAGATTCACAGCTCAATGTAATTGATACATAAGAACGATTGTATATTTTACGAGCAGAAGGATCCAGAATATGATTTAAAAATGGGATATGTCGGCAATTTTAAAATGCAAGATATAAAAGAATGTCGTTCAGTTGCCCGTTTAAAATTCTCAAAGTTATACCTTTTTGGCAAACCTAAAAGTTTCAACGTTTTGATTTCTTGAAAAATATATTGCTCATAGCTAAAATTGTGACATCGGAATGCATAAAAATGTTCTTTTCAACATGTTACTCCTGGAGTATCGACGTTAATATTTAACGCTTGGGCCAATTGTAAGGTTCCTATTTTAAAAAGAAGTTCCAACAGTGATGAATTTTAGTTCTGCCTTGACTGGACACTACAGTGTGATGCTGTTCTCGATCAAAACATGAAAAACATAGTTATTAGTTGTGTTACTGACTTCAACAAGCTAGTGGTTGTAGTCGCTTTCGGCTTCGTCTCATCAAGCAGAACAACTTGTGCAACGAACTGCAATATAAATTAACAGCTGTAGCTATTAATCCGAAATACATTACCGCCACACAAGCAGTAGTCTCAAATATTTCTTTCACAGTTACTGATCGCACCACGCACTAAATATATAGAATAGAAATGAGAAAAATACCTTAATGGAAATTAACATTGTTACATATGACAACATATTTATATTTTCTTCGGATATGTTGTGATGAAATTAAGGCATTGCACTACAAAAGTCTACAAATATAGGAAAAAATAATCCCTATCGTTTGGTCTAACAAGTGTACTATGATAGTGTTCTGTAAAAAATTGTGACACGAGAATTTAGTCAATTGCATCATGATCTCCTCCTTTCCCCAGTTCGATGTACTGCGAGAGGCTACACCAGACTTTCATATCTTCATTAATATACTACAGAAATTGCAGTTTTTGGCATCGAGTCCTATATGAAGAAACATATAAATAACTACGTTTCGCTGAATGCGTAGTTCAAGTTACTAGTCAAAAGCGGGTCACGTCCTTCGTTGAGAATAGAATTTTTATCGACATTTTAATCGAATGTAGTGAGTGTGCCGGAAAAGCTCTCGGTCATGAATTCTTTTTGTGTCCTAAATTTTGATTTTTTTAGTACGTTCAAAACATCCTACAGCTTCTAAATAAAATTTTCCATTTATATGATCTTGCAAAAACTTATCACGATTCATTGTTCCTTTAAAATTTTTAATATTGATTGAACTACAAATAAAATTTTTTTCGGGAACAAAACTTATAATTCTAGTACAATTTTACGAAGAGACGTCCCCAGTAGTTGTAAAAATAAAAAAGCGAACAAAATTGTTGGCTAAAGAGTACACAGAACCTATTTATTAAAACTTTCTTGGCGTTTATTGAACAAAAACCAAATGATATTTTGAATAAATTTTGCTCAAGAAATAAAATTTTGTGCTGAATAGGTTTTCCGTACGTGTTAAGATACTACCTAATTTTGATAATTTGCTTAGCGACAAACTTATATAGGCGCTGCAGGAACGGGGCTTCATTCTTGTTCGCATATTCTATTGCTTTCATTGTTACCGATGGCACACTTTTTAAAAACGATGTATAGTAATCGTATCATATTCTGCATTTGAAAATTTTAAGGAAACTACACAAATTAACCACAACCGGATCATTTGAAGCAATTTCAAAATAGCAGATGTGTAACCAATCCTCAATTTTTGATAAAAAAAACTTACCAATTTAAAACTCATAGCAATAATCTCCCAACATTTGATTTTTTCCCAATGCTCCACACGAAGGTACTACATTGGCCAGGAAGCGAGTTTTTTTTATCTGGAAATTTTGGATTTTGCCGAACCCTTGCTGTTGCAAGCAAGGTCGGGATCTTTAACAGGCGTGACAACACACACACAGTTCCTCCATTTTACCTCTCATCCGAACGAGGGCTTATTTTTGTGAAAAATGCTCGCCCAACAATTTTTCAAGCGAATAGTGTCGGGATTTGAACCCGGGACCTTGGGCATAGTAGTCACACGCATATCAACTACACCACGGAGCCGCCTAATAATCTTACAACACAGAAATAGTTTATTATTTGCTGTAAGCTTCGACAACAATATTTATTTCAATAATTTTTCTAAATGTGCATAAAACTGTAGAACGGACTTACACATTTTTTTCCGTACCATTAGCATAATAATTTAAAGCGCGTCAATGCTTTTACCTACGTGAAGACCTAACATTGGAGTGATATATAAAAATTTGTTTTAAAAGGTTTAAGAATTGAAAGAAAAACGCCATGAACAAAACGTTTGCGTATGAGACACTGTAGGGAAAAGTTCGAGGTAGAATCTGGCAAACTGCAGGAGATTTGCAGAAAGCATTCCAAGTGTGTTCAATACGATATGAGTTCAGCGAACGCAATGACCAGTCCATTCTCTCAATGTCGTTTTGTTAAATCCACTAGTTGACGAAATTTTCTGAACAAATCTTTCATCGTTCCTGATAAAAATAAAATTTGATTCCATAACTGTTTAATATGGAAGTATAATAGATACAACAATTTCGTTCCGGTGCATTTCTGCCTCTAAGGTCCCGACTTGGATAACATGGAACACTGCAATTTCTAAGCAAGACTCTTAAACTACTAACATCATATACCATCCCTTGCTGAACAAATCCAGGATTATTTCATGTTTCCTATTTACATCATAATCAAATGACCCCAACTTTCAGGTTGCAAACGGAATTTCTTCTTGTTGTTGAAGAGAATGCCCCTGTGCCCATATTGTATAGGCCATGTAGACGTGAGTGGAAAACGAGTAATTTGTCAGCGCATGTAAACCATTGTGACACGACTATGAACAATTAAGATTGATATCAAACGTTGGATATCAGCATGAAGTTTAACCCTGTAGACTTGAATTGATTCGTCGGTCTTTTCTCGTATACATACGAGAAGTTACCGGTCATTTCCAGACATGGTGGCTACACGACGACCATCCTTTTGTGGATTTCTCTAGTTACTCTAAAGCAATTCGATATGACGCATTAGATATTCCACATGTCCAACTTCAGACCCCCAAAGATACATGTTTTTGGCCATTTTAGTCACAAATATTAACAACAATAAATTACTGAGAAAACTATTATCACATCTAGCATTTTAAACACAACTGGCGTAACTTAAAAACAGATCACCTTTTATAGGTTTGGAATTTATGTAATATACTATAATCCAGGTTTTAACTCGTGAATTCGTGTCAAATATTTCATCTAGAGTCTCAAATTATGCAGTAGTTTTCGTATTGCATCAATCGAATATTAGAAAATTATTATAGGCAATTACAAAATATTTAAAAGCAAAGTATCTTCTATTTATTTTGTGAAATCAGAAACAACGTAAAAAGCAAAAATGTAGTTTAATTCTGAAATATGGTAGTTTTATGTTCAAAATTGTTAGGAAACCAAAGTTTTTACACCTGGGTGGCATTGAATTTATGAATGACTTTTCACAGTACTTTGTATCGCTTCAAGTGCAGAATAATTTTAATACAAAGCATTAGCATTTTGGAACGAGAAAGACCATCGACCTTCTGCAAGTTTGCTAATCATAACTGGTCTATAAAGATCTGGTATACGTTTCATTTTAGCTCTGTACAATTTCAGAAATTAAAATCTTACTGGATTTAATTAAATAAATTATTAATATAAGCGAACCCTCACGTACGTATACCTCTATATTGAAACGCCGGAAGCCGGAAAAGGTACTAAAACAGGAAATATTTCATTACAAACGATATCCGTAAATTAAAGGTAAAATAATGGGCGCTGGTTGTTGAAAATTAACCTAGGCGAGAATCAGCAACAGCCACTTCTACGTGTTGCGACAGTTTCCGTAAATTCTCTTAAAAACTTGCTACAATATTGTAATTATGTTATAATATCAAAGCGAGCAAACTTTACAAAGGGGCAATTTGTATAATTTACAAAACGCCGGAAATAGACGCGTTAAATGGTACATTGAAACAATTGAAAACTATAATGGTGGGCGGATATGATGATGGACGTAACCTTCGTGTGTCGCTTTCACTCAAGACATTTTGGCCACATCGATATATAACAAGAATATAATGGATGTGTTATGTTAGTTGACCTAAATGCCTGCTAATGAAGTGGTAGCATTCATTTTATTTGTGTTTCTATTACAAAACTTATCTACGTTTATTTAATGCGGAAATGGTTTATTTATTATTTTTAATGGAGACGTTAAATCGTAGCACATCGCTTCTTTAACGAATGAAGAGAAACTTGTTTGTTATAAATAAATAGTAACGGATTACTTTCCCATCGCTATAGATTAACCACTGAAGTAGGTATCATCTAGAATGTATGCATTTTTTTTAAATTAAAAATAATCTGGAGATAGTCTTTGTCCTCTTAATAACGTTGTATAAGAAGAATGAAAGGAATCGTAAGCCACTCGTAAAATTTGATGGTCGCAAACTGTTGTCTATACATAACTTCAAGATCACAATTCCTCCGATTGCCTTTTAATATTTTTATACTCGTACATACTTTTTCATACTATTATTACAAGTCGTGCATTAAAAATAAAAGAAGTCTCATGAAATATAATTAACAGTCTTTAGGATTAGAAACTGATCTGTAAGTCATTTTTGATCACTTGATATCTAAATGAAGGTTATGCCAGTTCGCGGATTTCTTTGCTTCAATATCTATGATACACCTTTAAAAACCACATCTCAACTCATAACTCGTTTAACAGATGCGAGTATTAGCCAGTAGGTGAAAATAGAAAAAGTTATTTAATTTTATGTCATTTTTGTCCCAAATCTCCTGCTTGGAATTCTAATAAAATTTAGAGTAGATTACATACTTAGCAAGATTTGACAGTATATTCTGATCAAATATCTATAAATGTTCACATAAATATACCTTAAAGAGATCAAGCAAGTGTTAACACATTTTCCAGTTTCGCATTGAAACGGAAAAAGTTTTACTAGATGCACAAACTTACTGTAAAGTTATATAAACTGAACTTCGGTCTCATCGAGTGCCTAAGTGATTTAGTTTCCAAATGTAATAATATGTAATATGTAAAAAAATTACTGCAAATAAATATTTTACAAACCCTAAATTGTTTGGAGTATAAAAATATAAAAGTATGAACGTATATTTCTATTTGAAAGAATGGTAAGTGATTTTTCATAATATAAATAATCACAATATAGATAAGTTTCTAAAATCCTAATTTAACTTTGGTAATAATTAAAATTTATCGAAATTAGTCTAATCAATCTGGGATTGTCTTAAAAGCTATACTTATGTCAAATCGATAACCTAGCATTCAAGGAATTCAGCAAACTGGCACAATTTTAAGGAATTAATATATCAAGCAGAATATTAAACCGAGAAAAATCTAAAGTACTATTTACGTTTCTTAAGATAGACCATATAAATCCACGCAGTTTACTCACGTATAAAATTTTGGAGGATTAGTTAAATTCATGGCATCTTTGGGTAACTTGAAATAATACTATTATGTGATCTTATAGGATACTTAAGAATACCCAAACAGGAGACGTCGCTTTCTTATATTTTTAAAAATTTAGTGAGAAGTGATAAATAGGGTTAACTTCAAATTTCTTTGTACTACAATTCTTTATAAATCTAGGGCTACCTACACCTTCGTTGAAAACTTCACTACATTTGGTATTTTTGTTAACTGGAAAGTTGATGTATTCAAACATCTGTAAATACATACAGGTTGCTTGTGTAGACTGCTGCAAAATGGAAACTTTGGATAAATAAACACCAAAAATGATTTTTCTTAATCTTTTTTGGGAACAAAACCACTCATAGTTGTTAAAATCGTCTTTATCTACGTTTCTATCCATGACCTAGGATCATTGTCAAAATAATAAAAAAACTTGAAATTTTTATTATTTTGTGTGTGGTTTAATTCCCAAAGAAGATAAAAAAAATACAAAACAAACAACAACAAACATACAGGAACCATAAATAATATTATGTTTTATGAAAATAATTTTTTAAAATGTATTAAATCCCTTCTTTTAGTTTGATACTTAATTGCGTTTTTAAAAAGAGAAAAGAATATAAACATTTTGTGAATATAAGAAGCGACGTAGTTTTCTTATAAAATGTGTTAAAGTTATTTATGTATATTTTCCCAATTTGACATGACCCGAAACACCACATACAATTTTAACTCTAAAGAACTTTTCGCAATAAAAAGAATTTTCTCTTAAAACATTTTAATACCTAGAATTTTCGTAAATTCCACATAAAAAATTGAAAAGTTTTTTGAAGGTTCAGTCATACCAACAGACATAATATGTCACTTTAGGATGTCAAAATACATCTATAAATTGCATTTGGTTTGATAGAAAAGAATATCTTCCGAAGACCCGCGAATTAAGTATATGACGAGTCCAAGAAAGTATTCAATTTGTTGTCACTTACGCAGTTGAAAAATTATGATTTCGAAAATGCGGCTGCTTCAATGTCGTAAATTTTAAGATCTAAACTGTAAAGCAAAAATCAAAAATACACTTAAGAACGCTAATATATTATTTGTAGTAATTAAAAACTCAAGCAAAAACGATGCATTACAACAAAAAAATCACCAAACCTGATGACATCAGGAATAATTTTGCGTTGGTTATATTTTAATTATTTTTTCTTTTAATTAAATTCTGCTATTCAATAGTCCTCCTTAGAATTTTCCTCAAGGTTCCATTAAAAAAAGATGAGTTGGTAAGAGGCTCGTGTATATCGATCAGATAAAATATATTAGTAGCCAAAACCTCAAAATATTTAATTTTCCTTATCAAATGGTGAAAAACAGATTCCGCGTGTCTTATAAAACGAGCATCTCCGGTTTCTGATGATCGATCCACCTCAAATTTTCCTCCTCTCAAATGACCCCAGCATCCCATCAAGTTTCATGTACCAAACCACCAAAGTCCCGGTTTTGAAGTTGTTTTCAGTTTATCGAAGGAGACCGAAACATCCATTTAACGTCACACCAACTCTTTCTAACTGGTTTTATCAATTTTGGATCAGCGCTTCTGATTTATAGAATAAAATCTAATTTTTCCGAATATTAAAGCTCATATTGCCTGTAAACGAAGGCCGAACTCAAAGAAACGATTTAGTAGAAAAGTACATCTTTCGAAGAATCAACGAATAGGCACCCGACAAGCAAGAAATACTACAATTTAAAAATGTACCTACTTCAATATAGCAAACTTCAAGTATCAGAGTGTGCGTACACCAAAACAATCAGACAGGCAAATTTAATAACGGTGCACCACAACAAATACTAAAAAAATAGTTAACTGTTAATAAACAACATCTGAAATGGGGTTTTAAGTAACTTAACAATTCTAAGAAAAATAAGACAAATAAATACACCATAAATAACGTTACGCACAATATTAGATTTTATAGAAGTAAAAATAGATGCGAGTCTTACAAAAACTAGGTTGAAACAAACCAATGTAGATGAGTTAGCTTCAAGAGAAATAATATTTCTGAGCTTATATCTTACAGTACGAAAAGAAATCATTCCTTAAAATAACAGATAAATAAAATATTCCGTATTTCATAAAATTATTTTGTTTAAAAATACAGAAGCCATTAAAAATGCTTGAACAGTCCACGTTACGTTCGTTGCACTTGAAGATACAAAAATCTCTAAGTTGTTGTGTCTCGAATGTCCTCTTATACGTGAAGACGAAAAAAATTAGTCTTTTATACAAATGCCAAGAAATAATTAATAAAATGTCTAACCATGTCTAAGATTATAGCTTTAGAAAATAAACATTTGTTTGAGTATGCGCGTTCACCTTCGTTTTTAGAGATTCCAGTACGAGATATGGAATTACGGTGACTAAACAAAATTTTAGTTTAAAAAATAGGGGAACCGAATAGTTAAATTAGGGAGTTTCTAGATTGTTATTTGTCGAATTTTTCAAAAAATATATAGAAGAAGAGCAATATTCTAGTATATGTGCATACCTAGCAACTTTTTTCAATTTTCAGTTTTCTATTTTATAAATATTTTAATTTGTATTGTAGTATATTTATTTAGACACTACATTTCTTTCTATTAATAAACATATATTACTTGAAGGAATTTTATTATTTAAGTTCAAAAATGTGTAAGTAACGTATTTCAACATTGTAAAAATGTTTATAAAACTGCAGGTGTTGAAGAAAAACGGTACTGTAGCGCCGATCGGTCTGCCTTTGGTTAGAATAAGTACAATACAAAAGGCAATTTTTATTTTGAAGTAGTATAAGAATGTAAAAATTCATTTTTACGTAAAAACAATAGGTCTCTTAATACTTTATTGTTACTAAATAATTAAGCCAAGTATTTAAATATTATTTTTTTAAAATTTCCTTCAGGCAAAACAAATAAATTAAAATATTACTTGCGCTCTCTTTGTTCATTAGTTTTATTAATTCCAGATCAGTCCATGCATTAATCCTAAGATCTCGAAATTTATCCAAAGGTCTTGAAAAAATGAGCTGGGATGTAACTGTAGTGATTCGTCTTCAAGCTTTTGATAGATACTGTAAATCGCGATAGAATTAGTGCCAAACGTTGAAAAAAATCGCTAAGTTATGGCTTTCATAGTCAAAAGCTAAACGGATGGACGCGTAGTGGTGAAGTTAATTTATAGATAATAACCCGATAAAGGCGTTCGAGTTCAAGACAAATTATGGCGTATACTGATTCTCAAAATATGTGCTACTAAAGTAACTCTAAATCCTAGTACGCTAGAGCCACATATCTGAGGCAGCAGTATTTTATTTACGCTGAAATTCCTATACATAAGAATTTGAGTCTAAATAAAATATCGTTTGTGGTTGCAACATGCTAGGATTTAGATTTACTTTAGTAGTACTTAAAATCAATGAACATCTTCCGACAAAACAATTTCAATTCTTTCAGCGTGACATAGGATTACGAAACTTTTTCAGATTCATTATTTTATGTTTGTCGATACCAGGAAAAGTTGATCCTTCACACAGAATTCCATTACGGAATTGTTTTTTTTTAATAACAAAGTTCTAAATTTATAGCTTAAAACAATCCTACAACATTTTTTCAGATGTTTTTCTCGGTTAAAATGAGGTTACAATCGCCAGGAGATGCTAATTTTTCATCAGAAAATTGTGTCGCCTTGTCGCGAATTTTATATTTCAACGATTTAATATCATTCATGCCAATGGAATGATATTGCATCAAGACATAAATAAAAATTAGGGCGTGCCAAGTGCCAACACACAAACCAAAAGGAAAAGTTGCAAATATAATCTTGGTTGGTTGCACAATACGTTACTAATCGCGGGTGGCCATTAACAAGAATGAACGAACTCCGGACTAGTAAACGAATTTGGGTCAGAAACATTTTTAAAACCAGACTTGACTTCTGTTAAGTGTAATTTAAAAATATTAAGGTCACTTCGTTTACAAATGTGTTTATGCAGCATGCATTATTTGAAATCAAGATGCACGCACTTGTAATAACTGCGGCGTCGCCAAAATTGTTTACTTCTTCAAGTCAATAAATATAAATCAAAGCCTACAAATTTTGCTTTCGTTAACTACCATAACCTTCTCAAATGAATAATATTTATGAAAGTTGGAATTGATTTCAATGTTACACACATTTTCACCGTGCTATATAGAAAATGAAATTTTCTAACACGTTCTTGAAAGTAAATGCCGTACATCTTGGAGAATAAGCTGTTTGCTACATTACACCGTGGAAAAAAATTGTAGTGACCGACTAGTTTATCTACAAAATAATTTTGAAATAGTTATTACATTCAAAGTGCACAATAAATTCTAATCAAACATAAAAAATGATATTACCAATTTATATGTCTTCAGAATTCACATACTAAATATAGCTATTTTCTTGGCCATATTTTAATATCATTTTAAACAATTTTTTGTATCTGGTTTCATAGTCAAATGGACATACACTAAATTTAGCAATAAATCTTTAAAAAAAATATTGTAATAAAAAAATCAAATTTGATGTTTGACTGTAAAGTGGCAATTTTCGACCCAAATTACTTACATTGTGTAAAACGTTTTATAACATGTGATGGACGTTTGTCGTGGTTCATGTATATTAAGTACAGCAATATTACGTTATAACATCTTGTCTGGCGATTTAATTAAAAAAAATTTACAAATCTAAATACTGTACGTAACTATACATCAATCTAACTTTCAATTACGTCTGCATAGCTACGTACAAGCACTAGATTTTTAAAATTTTCCAATTTCATCACCAGTCTCGGTAGTGTAATTGAAAAACGCATCAACCGCGGAAGGTTCGAATCCTGTCTGGGACTTTATGTATTTCCATCTTTCAACAGCTAGCTCGATTTGAAATGATTATTTGGGCTTTGCATAAAAGTCTAAGTTATATCTCATCTTATCAACTAATACCTAGTATTTATCAACTTGCATTGTGCTATTACCTAATATGTGTATGTTTTAGTGCGCTCGCGCATTTGTGTGCGCGTGTGCATGTGTGGTGTGGGCGCACGCACGCATGTGTGTGTACATAGGTCGATTCTTTATATAACAAACGTTAAAGAAGTTGATGGTAGTAATTCCCGAGATTGTCGTTCGTAACCAAAAAACAACTATTATAAATTAATCATTTATTGTGACATCTACGTTTCGCCTTATAATATAAAATCATTATCAAGATCTAACAATTAAAAGTTAAAACACGGTCATCGACCTGACTAAAATAAAGAGACACACAATTTGATACTAATGCACGGATTGCTTAAACGTGAAAGAGGAGCCTGAACAAATAATGATAACTTTTAATGCAAAAACAAAATTAAAACTAAAAGCAGCGTACAATACGGACGAACATAGACTGAGGACTAGTGTATAGCAAGTAAAGAAACTCCAACAGTAAAGTAGTTTTATAACAGTCAACAAAAACGCCAGGTGATGTATAACAAACAGAAAACCTAACATAAAACTATTACAAAAACATAGATGTGTTACAAATATTAAATGTGGATATATTACAAATCCTAAAAACATTATGAAGTAAATTCAAAGATCCATTTAATTATATAACCTAAGATACACTAATGGATCACACATGTCTATTGAAACTATATGGTAAACCATAGTAGCATATGAATTATGAATGTCATGTTTGTTATTAATATCGTGGATCTGACGTTCAATATGGTAAGACTCCAGAAAAATTCTCTGTTTGCAACAATCTTCTCGTTCTAAAATTTCAACCTCAGCGTAATTAGGAGAGTGGCGAGTTAAGTGGACATGTGAAGAAAAGGCGTAACAGGAATTATCAACTTTGGCATTAGTACGGCGTTGGGTGAGGCGATTACGCAGGCATTGTTGGGTTTGGCCCACATACGGGCTGTTAAAAGTACAAGTAATTCTGTAGATAACATTACTGACTAAAGATTTGGCAGAGTTGTCTTTAAGAGGAATGAACAATTTTTTAATAGATTTTTCATGCTGACAAGCAATGGAAGTACCAGCTAATTTTAAAATTTTTATAATATTTTATCTCCCACCCCATCCTCTCTCTCTCTCTCCCCCCTCTCTCTCTCTCGCTCTCTCTAGAAATATATATATATATATATATATATATATATATATAAATATATTTTAATATATATAAATATTTACAGATATTTATTTGAATTTGAAACGTATTTGTGAGAACGCCCGGTATAGAAAGTAAAAATGCATAAAGCCGTGATTGAAAAAAGTTTTCATTCCTATTACATAACCTAATGACAAAGAATTGTGTTCTAAGATAAGAATAATGGTATTTACTATATTCTGCGCGTAGGAGGGCGTTTTTCAAAGAGTTTCATCCACATTTGTTATGAAAGTCGTGTATATAAATGCAAGGACATATTATAAAAATTTAATATGCTGAATTTATGTAAAATCGCGTGTATAATATTTAATTTTCATATGTACGACGACGAGTATTAAGTTTTGATTCGTATCTCTAAGCAGCAAAGAAGATGTTTATTGACCTATATTCTAAAACAATTAACGGTTAAAATAAATAACGTAAAACAGCTGCGGGCGACGGTAAGATAAGTAAGCGACATCAACTACGAATAGCTCGAGACAACAAAATGATAAATCGTCGAATATTGCATCACACGCCTGCGAAAACAAGCCAATTAATACAAGAAAACAACAACTTGAGTCACCGCAATTTCTAGATGCTTACGTCACAGGAGGTCGCTCTTATATAACCCAATGGATATTGAGAACGGTTCAGTCCTGACTCAAACATCACGACGTAACGGACCTAATGATAATACGTCACCTATTAAAATAGTACAGTTTTAGAAGTGAAATTTATTAATGTATGGTTTAAGAAACAATTTTGTTAAAATAGCGACAGAAAAATGTTTTGAATACTCGGATGTAAGTAAGATTATTTGAAGAACTTATGGTTTCAAAATGGAAAATAAATAATTAAATAATAATTGAACTACTGCAAGACAAAGTTCTTAATCGGAATAAAAATATTTCTGATTGGAAATATATTTTTTATATATATTTATTATTATTTATTCAGTGCAGATTTTCGCCAGTATATAAAAAAATAATTAAATTTAACTGATCAGATATGTTTAAATACGATTTTTAAAGGAATACTATTAAATTATACGACTTACTTTGAACAATTTTGTACATAATCAGATTTAAGTGGGGATTTACTTGTGAGTTGTTAAGAGATTAAGATTTGTTAGTGCTCATCCTAATTATAAAAGAGAAACTTTGGGACTCTATTTTAGTAAAGCGGACGATTATCCAGAAATTATATACATATATATATATATATATATATATATATATATATATATATCGAGTCTTAATAGTGAAACTAATCCTATCAATAATAAGATTAATATTGATAGGGTGCATAACGTCTATTCTGCTTTATATAGTAATGACATTTTTAAACAACATTAAGTATTTTCCTTCAGGTTATGTAATCAATGCCATTTTCGGAACGTACTCCTATAGAATTTGTCATTCTCAACTTTGTCTTTATGTTTTAACCGACATCGTGGCTTGACGTTGCCCTTCAGGCAATTTTTTAATTTTTAATTTTTGACCCACATTTATTATGTGAATCGTGCAGTAATTGTTTTTCAATTTCCTTTAATATAATTGATCAATGTAGGTAGTAAGCGACAGGTTGTGTATTTCTTGCTAATTTCGAATTTTCTGTTTCCATTTCAGCCTTTGAAAAAGGTGCGAAAAATGTACCGAAACGTTAGGTATTGATACAAAATTAAATCTGTATTCTGTTGTTTGATTTGGACTACATCCCATAAGAATATTAACATGTATATTATACTATAAGTCTGACCAGTCCATTAATTATTAATGTATATATATATATATATATATATATATATATATATATATATTTGATGTTACATTTAAGAAATTGTTCTTAAGACAAAGCGGTTGTGGGAATTTTGGACTCTTGTTTTTTAGTGTATAAGATTTGTGATGAGAAAAAATGTTTTTGCACAGATGTTATATTTAAGTTATTGTTTGTAAGAGAAAGCTGTTGTGGATGTAGTAATTAACATTTGAAAGATTGTTTGTTAAAGAATATTTCGTATTATTATTATTATGTATCTAATGTATGATTGTAGTGGTTTTATTTGAAGAGAGCTAGCCAAAAATAATTAGACAACGGAAAAATTGGAAACTTTCATCAGAAACATCTTTTATTCGGGCAACCCACAACATCTATTATTGACACCTAACGGCGGACTTCTTCAATCCACAGCATTAAGTTTTAGACGACTACTACAAGTCTATGTTTAGAGAGTAACACTACACGGCCGTGAAATGGAACATTAAGCAAAGAAGAAGTTAGAAGGTTGGAATCCGAAATGTGGTGTTATAGAAGAAATTTTAAGATAAAACAAAGAAATTCGAGACAGAAAGAATGAGAGGGGGTGTTGTATTTTGAAGCACGATGGACTAGCTAAGACGGTGATAGAAGACAGGGCAAAACTTAAGAAAGAAGTAGGTACAAATACTCGAAGGGACTGAAAGATGAGCTCAAAATAGTGAAGAGCTGCATCAAACCGACTTGACGTTTCGATTAAGATATATGCTACGCCCATAAAGGCAAGAAGCACGAATTCAAGCGTTAAAGTCCATCACATTAAGAGTTGCCTTGGAGAAAATTCGAACTGGGAGGGTATTTGAGTAGCACGTTGTTAACATGATTTAATTTTTAATCAATATTATATTATAAAAAAATTATTAAACATATAACAAAAAACTATTCCATATCTAAATCGAATTGTGATTTGTTAGACATTTGGTATTAGAACTTTATTTGAAAATTGCTAGAAATTATAAATTTAGTCTTTTTAAATTCTCTCATGCTTTTGGGCATGTTCCAGATGGGTTCCCAAAGGCAGAAAGTCAAGGCCACGGTTTCATTAAGGTTATTTTCGAACGAAAGTAGTGATTGGTGGAATTTCGAAGAAGTAATTTTGAGACAAAATATCCAGTAATTATGCATCAATCGAAACCACATACTTCTCCAGTGTTCCTTACTACCGATCTGTGGAAATACAAATCAAACTGCGGGAGGTGATTGGAGTTAAAGTTTTACTAAATTTTGCTTTACAGCTTGAAGTTAATCATTTTGACTGTGGGTTGATTCGATCAATGCACAGTGTTCTTCTACTAAGAGAATTTAAAAATGTGCGGAAAATCGAAACGGCAACAACTTCTTATTGTACTGTAATTTGATTCCGAACGAAGCGATAAAGAAGACTCAACAAATCTGATGACATATTTTCACGAACAAGTTTGCATTCGCTATATTGTGATTATTATTTTTTCCCTAAAATGAAACTCTGCTGTTTAGTACTGACGCAAACTTCGGACTGAACAAAAACGCGAAAGGGTTTATAGTATATCCAAAATTCATCAGAAAATATAAACCGTCTGCCTTGTTTAGTAGATGTACTAAATAAATATTTAACTTTAAAAGTGGATATAGGGCAAGAAAAAATAAATAAACTCAGAAAATATAACCCTAGTATAAACGTCAGCATTGATAAAGGTTACCAAGGCAAAGATCATTAATTATTTATATCTAATTTATACCAATACTCATACAATAGTTCATAAATCATGCATAAATTCACCTAATAAAATACATGTTAGTAAACATTCTTCTAATACAATGTCAATTGCTATAATGTGCAATAAGCATTTATGGAAATGAATGTCCTACGAAGTAATTAGAAAATCTTCCCCAGATTTTAATATATGGTTTCTTTTGCGCACTAATTACTATACGAGGAAACGAGGCATTTTTTTCATTACACAAAATCGACAACCTTAAATAAATTCTAAATTAGAACTACCGGGAAGCAATTTCTTAATAAACCGTATTAATATTATCAGCGGAAGTAAAACCAACTAGAAACTGCAAGTTAACATAGGAAAGTTGGCACAAATATCTTGTGAATGTTAGAAAAGCGACATAGAAACTTTTCTAAATAAAATTAACCTTGAATTTATAATTTAATCTCTTTTACAGGTACTTCTTACAATATCAGTTATTAACAAGGATAGTTCTCCACAAGTTCCGAATAGCGTCAGGAAACACCATCGAGGAATCGTGAAAGTTTATCAGTTATTAAATCGTTCAAACAAGTGTAAATTTAATAATAAAACCATAACAATGTTAAGTTTACAAGTAAGAAGAAGTACAATGAACGTGAGAGTGTTGGAGAAGATTGCGAACAGGTCGACCTAGATACCCCATTTCAACACCACTCTCCGAACCGGCTGACATGACATCACAACACGTATTCGGCAACTATTATCACACACTATGTCGTAATATGCCAGGTATTCAATTATGTATAAAATAACCGGTAATAAGAAAATAACTCTTCATACTTGTCATATCCTTCAAGAACAAGTACACCCAAATATTTCATTGAACGTTCTAGAATAAACATAACGAGTTATTTATTAAGACATTGTATGGTAAACATGTTTACATAAAAAATTAAACCATATGACAAGTTTTTTATAGATCAAAATGTAGGAAGAGTGAAACTAATTTATTAAGATCAAAGATATAGCAATCATATATAAATCCCGCAGTTACAAGTATTAGCCAGAAATTGTAGGCAGTCGCTATTAGATATTTGTCACAAGCGCGAACATTAAACAAGGCTAAAAGTTATACGTAACTTCTTTTAAAAATTAGGAAATTCGTATTCTCACATAATATGTGGAAAGCTATTACCACGCACTTTATTTGAGGAATAGAGGAGTAATTACTATAACCAGATCTAGTGCAAAAATTATGTATCAAATACTGACAATAAATATTTCCACTACATATGATTTTGAAACTACTTTTTATTATAAATTTTTGCAATTGTGGGATACTGGTGGAGTGCCATCGATAATTGAAGTGGAAATGCAAACTGGTCTAAGTGTTGCTTTCAGAGAATGCGGGTAACACGTCTAATGGTTCATGTACCATCAGCATACAAAATATTCCATGTGTATTGCGCTTTCGGAGCTTGTAAACTTGCGACGTCCAAGCACGGTTCAAAGACAAGCTGAAGATTAAAGGAGTCTAATTGTCGACTTATTTATATTCTTGTGTATGTAAAAAAATACAAATGGCATTAACCCTATTATGGTAAGTTTGGAACCATTATTTTCGTTTCCACCTTAACTCATTTGGATCTTTTACAATCGGCAGTTGTCATATTGTAACTTAGGTATTTATCCCTCTAAAATAAATTATTCCTTTATGCGCATATGGAAGAGTCTACTACTGGAAGAACTGGAGGTGAAACTGCATCTTATCTGATATTGTCGGAGGCTTTCACGGCCGAAGTCATTATAAATATTTATGGTTCCGGGTTGGGACCGTGCCATTTTATAAACCTTAGTTTATAAAATGACACGGTCCCAACCCGGAACCATAAATATTTATAATGCATCTTATCTGTTAAAACTTATTTACCATTCAAATCCAAGTAAAAGAAAAGACTGTAATGTGGAGTAAGTAAAAATACATCGAACAAAACAAAAATAAGATTATGTTGATGCTGCTCATTTATTCGACTACTGGTGATGTTTAGAAAAGATCGAATAAAAGCTTCTCATGCAGAACAATTGGAACTTCACATAGTATTTGCCGAAATGGGAAAAAGAAGACAACATGATGATAGCAAAAATACGCGACAAGAAATCGTTCACCGTATTTCGTATGCTAAGAAACGATTTTAAAAATTTTCAGAACTTGGCCGAGAAATATCCATATATAACTAAACTACAAGTTTCACGAGAAGCCTGACTTAAAATTGAACAGAGGCAAATATTTAAGTAAAAACCAAACAGGACATATTCATTGGACCAACGAATCCCCTGCAAGCCTTAATATTTCTATGTCACATTGCAAACTTGAACGCGTAAGACAGATGGTACACGGTATTGCTTTAAAATATTATTCCTTTAATAACGATCTATTTGGACACAGATACTTTATAGGTACTATTTGGTACTTGGGTACTTTTTGGTGATTATGCAGCGTTTTAATATCAGTTTTTCATCACAGCTCATTTCGAATTTATACTCTTCATTTTGACCAAATTTGCTTAAACCTGAAGTATTGTTTCTTTTACCCGCAGTTTAATAATGGCGGTGACTAACATTTGTTGTAAACACATCAACAGTAAAGTGTCTGATAAAAGATTTAGCAACATGTAGAGAAAGTGCAATTTTGCAATAGTTTTTCTAAATGATTAAAGTTAAAACGATAACAGATTGTTTATGGTACAAGATAAAGAAAACTGTTTTCGCTGTATTAATGGTGATGAGAAAACATTCTGCCAATTATACAAAGATGTAAACGGGAGGATGTTAATTATTATATGTGTTTAAAGCTCAAGATTTTTTTACATAATATTATGGTATAAAAGGGAACATAAAGGTTTGCTGATAATTTTGTTGTAGCAAAAAATCCATGTAGCAAATGGTAAAAATAGAACCGAAAATTGTTGAATGCATATTGGTTTGAGATTTGACTTTCTTATCTTTTAATAAATGCTTAAGATCGAAAATTGTGTCGATGGAGATAAATAGTACTTTTGCAAGACAGAGTTTCACTGTATTACAACAACGGCAAAAGATGTCATGGCTGCCAGCCAACTAAGTCTTTGGAAAGTCTCAAAGTGGTATAAAATTACATTAGGAACATCAAACTATAAAGTTAAAGAAAAACAATGATACTGTTAGATATCCTACAGTATTTTCAACATCATTATTAGGTCTTAATTCTTGGAATTGGTTAGACGCGTACCTTCATCGTTTCCTATTCTGAGCTGACCTACACATTTCCCTGAAATTTCCAGTACCTACATCTTTCACTATTTGTGTGCAATCGTCTAATCTAGGTCTACTGCTACCTCTTTTTTCTTCCTTTCTCTGTTTCTTATATGTCCCGGACTATTTCCTCATGCTTTAGAACGTGTTCTATCATTCTATCTCTTCTATTTTTTTTTGTTTTCCAAAGTTATCTTTCTTCTCTTATTATTTCTAAAGCTTCCTTGTTTTAAACTTTGTCTGTCTATGACATGTTTATCATACGTCTGTAGCACCAGATCTCAAAGGCTTATATCTTTTTACAGTCTGCGTGCTCTACTATATACCTTTCACAACCGTACAGCTCTGTGCTCCACATATATGCTTTCAACAATTTCATCCTTGTTTCTATGTTTGTTTTCTTCGAACATAGCAGCTGCTTTTTATTGTTAAATGTAGCATGGCCTTGTCCTCATCTTTTAAACTATTCCCCTTCTATTGTTTTCTAAAAATATATCCTATTTCACCGATACTCAATGGTAAGCGAAAGGAGTGTAAGTAAGCTGACAGCTACCAAAATACATTACCACTTAAACATTTGCCGAATCAATAGTTTTCCAGTTACTACTTTTGTATAATCAACATTTGTTGAGGATATTGCAAAACTAACACCCGTAGGTGTTTACGATTATCATCAGATTTAATTACAATTACTGTTTTCATCATTACATTTTCCGTCCTGGCACTGGTTGGAGGCCTACCTCTATTGATTTCCATTCTGAGCTAACTTTCACACCTTTCTGTTTTCTATTCTCTACTTCTAATGTATCCCGCACTATTTCTCATGCCTTATCTTCATATCTCTCCTATTTTTTACTATTTTTCAATTATTCTTTCTTCCCCTAGCGTTTCTAGTACCACTTTGTACTTTTCTATGTGTGTCCATGATATCTTCATCATATGCCTGCACTACTACATTTCAAAGGCTTCTGTCTTTTTCCTGTACGCTTCTCCGGCAGACCACGTTTCATAGCCGCACAATGCTGTGCTCCACACACATGCTTTCAATAGTCATTCATTCTTTCCATATTTGTTTTTTTCGAAACAGTAGCAGCCTTTTCTGCATTTCATTCATAAATTGCTTTGTAACAACATCCCTTCTTTTGTAGAAAACACTAGATCCAAGACCATTATAAGCCACAATTTAAGCACTCGCATCAGAGCTAACTGATCAACGTTGTCAGATTTATATGCTTGCCAATCAATTCGGTCCATATAGTACAACTCTTAGATGTGGTGTATTACGCGCTATTGAAAATTTCAGAATTCTAGGCAGTTCAAAATTCATAGCCGTTGATAAAATCAGATTTCCTTTCCTTCGCTATTAAATTTTTTGTAAAGAAATTATATTTATATTATTACGAAATATTAAAAAATTCGGCATTCATTCATTTAATCCAGAAAGAACACTAACAAAATTACTCAATTATAAAAAGAAGGTAGTGAGTGGCTAGTTGAAGATGCTTCAAAATCGTCCATAGATTTTTTTCAAGACCCAATACAAATAAAGGACGTAAAAAAAGTAACCAAGAGAAGACAAATATCGGTTCCAGCTGGAATAAACATATCAGAATATTTGTAAAAAGAAAACAGAATCCAGTTACAAACAGCTAGTAAGAGAATCCTCCAATAAAACTAATATCTTGATCGGAAATGAACTAGAGGGAACGAAGCAGACTATAGGATAAGCAACTACATTAGATAGGTGTAATTTCAATTGTTTTGCAAAACAAATTGGAATCGTTATTTATAAAAATTGAAAGACGTTAAAGCCTTCGAAATAATTCCAATTCAAGAGGATGTAAAAGAATTGCCGGGCTCTTTGATTGACCAAAGAAATAAAACGCTCTTTAATAAAACTCAAATAAAGCCATTTTTCAACACAATAGGCTAAGTATTCACGTTTGTTTGGTAATGATTCTACCCATCAGTTTATATTTATAATGTGTAAGTGTATTTTATATTAAAAATCATATTTTAATGTTCATTTTAATGAAATATCTTTCAATATCAATCAATCAATCACTGAATCGCCAATCACGGTATTCCCTTTCGGGGTAACCAAACCTAATACTTCTTTCTGGGGGGAAATATGCAAGGTGTAGCTCTAAACTACTACACTCCTTTTACTCCTAGCACCATTCACAATCTTTCTCCGCATCCCTCGGTCACTATACATTTCTTTGCATCTGCAACATTCATACATTGCTTTTGGCATGCTCTTATATTCCTCAGACTTCTCGTCGTTCTTTCAGAACTTTATCTATTACATCCAACCATCTTTTACGAGGTCTGTCCTCTTGCAGTCTCTCAGTCACCTTATTTGCATATATACGCTTAGTAAGTGTATCCTCATACATTCTTTCCCTTTCCACATGTCCAAATCATCTAAGCGTGCTTCGCTTGCTCAACTCCTTAAGGGTTAAGTGCACCCCACATTCTGCTCTAATCCATTCGTTTGGCACTTTGTCTCACAATGTTTTTCCGTACACACTTCTTAGGATCCTCATTCCTGTAGCATTCATACGACTAACATACTTCTTCTGCCAGATCCACTTTTCGCTTCCATACAGAAGTTGGCACAAACACACTGCTGTAAATGGCTAGCTTTGCATTTATACCCAATTCTCCATTCATATTCACTGCTCATATACTTCCAGCATTTGCACTTCTTTCTATTTCACCATCCAGTTTTGCATTCCCCAAAAACTTTATACCAAGGTACACGAAGTCATTCACTTTCGCTGTCGTGTCATTGTCCATTATAAATACAAAGTCATCAATTCCGCAATCTCTGTCGAATTCGTCGTATTTACATTCACTTTCAATTGCATATTTTCACACGCTTCCAACAATACTGCGTCATCCGCATACAACAGTGCACTGGCATTTGTTTCACCAATTTTCACTCCTTCCATTCCTTCGCAAGCCTGCCTCATACATTTTTCCATAAGTACATTGTACAACCATGGAGACACAGCACATCCATGTGGCTTTCATTTCATTAATAGTTTCGTGCTTTTTACCATACACTCCCCTGACATTCCAAGTACCAAATCTCCATTCCTGATTTATGCGGTTGTTACCTAATAAGGCCAGATATTTTTAGTTTCAGTCGCCCACCATGACTTTGAGGATCCGAGGCTTTCGCAAAGGTCTTGTTGGTAAGCCTTAATTAGGTCGAGCCAGGTTACTAGCCTAGATCGTAACTGTGCCGTTGTAACTTTCCTGCAGACGGTAACGACACCTTACGTTCAGTGTTAGCATGTTTAGCCTCTATACCACAGACGTCACCACGATTCCCAGTCCTCCAGGTGTGCCTAACGTCTTTCAATACAAGCTAAAACTTTCCCTTGTAAGCCAGCAGAAAGATGCCCGCGCTACAATCACTAGGAGGTACATGCTGTGGACTGATACAATTCGAGATTGGTTTAATTTTTATGTTTACTGTACATTATGTACCAAATAAAAGTATTTGAAGTCTCTAGCTTTTGTTGTAATTCAGCGTTGTTTACATAAATAAATATTTTTTGAATATACCTAGTCATTTATTTTTGTCCATCTTCTATGTTCAATTGTTCCATTGTAAATATTTCTATTACACTGAAAATAAAAAGGCGTTTGAAGTTTTATTACAATGACAACTCTGAATACTTTATGAAAAAAATGTATAGGTATTTCAAAAACAATTTAATAAATGTTCAATGCTGAAGGAATTTACGGTAAGAAACTGAAGCTCAAGTGAATGAAGAACGTAGATATGAGTCTATGAAATACATCAGAGTATGCGTAAGAAGTGTACAAAAACATGTTGTTAGGCTTCAATCTTTTGGTATAGGGGTACACATATTTTTATTAAATGAGCTAAATGAACGACAACTCAAAATAGATTTAACATTCCGCCTGTTAGGCTTAAGAATGCTGCAGGGTCTCCAATACAGGATTGATTGTAGTAGATCGGTTAAGCCCTAGGTTATCCGTTACTTTTTTTTTACCATATTATTTGTCCCGTATGAGCATTTGCACATATTTTTTAGAAAGTTCAGTACAAAATTTTATATATTCATATATATATATATATATATATATATATATATATATATATATATAATATTAAATTTTCATACATTTCTATGCTTTGTCAAAGCCTTAACTATAAATGCAACATTTAAATGGTACAAACGGTACAAATAAAGTAAAGTAAAAATAAAACTACTTACATTGAGATTAATGGGAAATTATGTAGTACATGATATTATAACTATAATCAAGAAATGATACCTGTCAAGTCAATGTTATGCCTATGAATCTAAACATATTTTCAGATTTTAATTTTAATATCATGTACTACATAATTTCCCACTAATCTCAATGTAAGTAGTTTTATTTTTACTTTACTTTATTTGTACCGTTTAAATGTTGCATTTATAGTTAAGCCTTTGACAAAGCATAGAAATGTATGCGAAAATTTAGGCATTAAAAAAGAGTAATTTTACCATCATCTGACCTATAACCCACAAGAAGATATATTCTAATTACATTAAAGGTCGCAAACAATTGAAGTTTATATACAGGGTGCCCACAATCTATCTCCGTATATGGGTAACTTTTTTATTATAGAAGATACAATGTTGGTTAAATTAGCAAAGTTGAAGAGAAATTTACGAGTAGTATGATGCTTTTTTGAAAACTCACCTAGATGCTCAACTTTTTTAGATATTTGAAAAAAACTGAAATTTGCCATTTTCTTCAAACGCTAATAACTTTTAACGGTTTAACCTATAGAGAAAATAAAAACTGCTTGTAAGGTAACTTTTTACGTAGAATTCAATAGCGTATATGACAATTTTAATTGGAAATGGGTTTTCAAGCTACAAACATAACCTCACTTTTTTTAAATAGAAACCATAGTTCAATATAACCCAAATGGAAAGGTTTTCTTTTCTGATTACACTGATGTAAGGGTTGATGTACTTATTTTCAGTAGTTTCTTCATAATAAAGAAAAACGATTTATTTATTTGCGGACATCAAGGAGTCCATGGATACATATTACAAACAAACAAAATGTGTAAAATCAATAATGGAAACACAAGTTTATTGTAACTAAATTTATTATAAACTAAGAAAAATAAAATACTTAAAAATAAACTATCCATACAATACAAATAACTTAATCAAAGGAAACAAAATTAATTAATGCGAATATGCCCACTCCTACATTAACATATGCTCAAAATGACCTCCATTAGCTTGCAAACACATTTCGCACCTTTTAATTAGGTTTTGGTGCACCTTATTTAACGTTTGTGGCTTTATACTTGTAATAGCTGCTGTAATACTATCTTTGAGTTGCTCAATGTTATTGGATTTTTAGCATACACTACATCCTTTACAGTACCCCAAAGAAAAAATCCAGTGGCGATAGTTCTGGTGACCTTGCCGGCCATGGAACAGGACCTGCATTGCCAATCCAATTTGGAAAACTATTATCAAGATATTCAGAAACGGCTTGAGAATTGTGAGCAGGTGCACCGTCACGCTGAAAATAATATAAGTTTTGCAGTAAATGAAGTGGCACATTATCGAGCATTTCTTGCAATTCGTTTTGTAGAAAATTTAAATAGCGTACACCATTTAAATTATAAGTATAGAAGAAAGGCCCAAGTATTTTATTACCAAAATGGCACACCACACATTTATCGAAAATTGATGTTGATCCCGCCTTTCTTCTGTTAAATGGGATTTTCCTGACTCAGTAGACTGTATTTTTCTGTTAAACATGCCTTTGTTAGTAAATTTTGCTTCGTCGGTAAATATAATAGTGTGACTAAAACCAGGATTATTATTTGTTTCATTAAGAAACCACCTACAAAACTGTTGTCTTCTCTCACAATCCCCATGATACAGTGTATTGCTAACATGGGTTTTGTATGGTTTGTAGCGGTTTTGTTTTAAAATTAGGCGAGCTTTTTCTGTAGAAGTAGCGCACTCAATTGTAGTTTCTCGGTGGACGCTGTTGGCTTAAAATTTATGTAGGCTAACACACGTTCTTCATCATCAGTTTTGAATTTTCTTTTATCATTACTGGGTTTTGTAAAAGCACCAAACCTTTTAAATTGTTTTCTAATTTAGAAAACAATCGTTTATCTGGCTGCCTTCTTTCCAAATATCTTTCATAATACATATCACCAGCAGCATCACAATTTCTGTTACAGGCATAGTAACAAAAGAGCATGTCATTTTTTCGTCGTTTGTATACATTCTCTATTATAATCAAATAAATTTAAAAGTCTTCTACACAAAATTTGCAACCCACAGCAAATAAACACTTTAACTAATAATATCTGACAAATGCCAGTTGTTTTTGTTTATTTAAAATATGTATCCATGGACTCCTTGATGTCCGCAAATAAATAAATCGTTTTTTCTTTATTATGAAGAAACTACTGAAAATAAGTACATCAACCCTTACATCAGGGTAATCAGAAAAGAAAAACCTTTCCATTTGGGTTATATTGAACTATGGTTTCCATTTAAAAAAAGTGAGGTTATGTTTGTAGCTTGAAAACCCATTTCCAATTAAAATTGTCATATACGCTATTGAATTCTACGTAAAAAGTTACCTTACAAGCAGTTTTTATTTTCTCTATAGGTTAAACCGTTAAAAAGTTATTAGCGTTTGAAGAAAATGGCAAATTTCAGTTTTTTTCAAATATCTAAAAAAGTTGAGCATCTAGGTGAGTTTTCAAAAAAGCATCATATTACTCGTAAATTTCTCTTCAACTTTGCTAATTTAACCAACATTGTATCTTCTATAATAAAAAAGTTACCCATATACGGAGATAGATTGTGGGCACCCTGTATATATATATATGTTCCTTTCAATATGTTTGAGCTTCAAATAGATTTTCAATTTCAGATTGGATTTAGGCAATTCATAAATTATCAGTATCACAGATAAGCGACAAGCTTCATAATTACAGCAGATTCATTAGATAAACAAATCATTTGGCTTTATATTACGTACTAAATGTCAATACAATAGGAAGATAATACTAGTAGTGAGACTGAAAGTTATTTTAAACCTAGCTCTCACTTTCAATGATTTCAAGTAGAAAAGTCATTGTACGGAATTATTGATTTATGACGTACTGCAATTCTCAGTTTTGTTAATACAATGCGTACTTCACTTTAAGACGGCTACTTTTTGGTTACGATTGCTATAAATTTTTGATCGGTACTAGGGTGTAAATAAGAAGAATAAATATTACATAAATGATGTCAATAGCTGAAATATAACAAACAAAGGGCTGTAATAGCACAAGGACGATCTATACTTTTTAAATTAATAAACCGCGTGCTCAATTTCTCGAGTACATTTAGTAAAAAAATATTTGTTAACAATATACGCACACAAAAAGCGTTTACAATGAAAAGAAATCGTAGCAGGGTCAAACCTTATAAATGGTTATATATTTTTGCAAGTTCCTGAACAATCCTGGTCAAACTTTTACTGAACGCATCGAGGACACAGAATTTAGCAAAGTCATTTATCATGTAGACATTATGTACACCATAAAAGAGAAACTGATCTTTTCGGTACAGTTAGGAGTATAAGAAAGGGGTGGAATATCCAGTGTTGTAAAATGGCGATTGTTATACCCGTTTTATACTTATGAATAGCAGGACAGGTTTCTACAATTTATGATGGTCATTTTATGTACAAGAAAGTTATATCAGGTTCCAAGATATAAAAATAGTCAATAGTCTAATACTTAGGTGCAAGCAAACGTGCAGACTCTGTATACAGGAGTATAAACTATGAGAAAATACAGATTATTTATTTTGTTCAATTCAAAGTTAATCAATTTTTTACAAAATGCTCTGTAAATCAATACACTTTGTACCTTGTACTTGATTTTTTTTGCTATATTGTTTTCTTCCAGAATGTAAAAAACATATGCAAATTAAGACACTTATTCACAAAAACAATCTTGACCTGGCACAACATATTTATGTGTTCGCAAAATAACTAAAAAGAAACTATAAAAACCAAGTTCATTTAAAAAATGCAAAAGTAAACCTTGAGCGTAACGAATAACAAAATTTAAACACCATGATTTGACTGATTTATATTTTTACGCCGTAATTGAACAATTTTCATAAACTCGGAACATCGAAGGTTAAAATTTTAATTGCCTACTTTCCAATTTTCTTAGACTAGATGCGATAACTTGCAAAATCATATCAAACATTATTAATTTGTAATACTTTTTGACGAAAAATAGTTAAAATTGTGAAAGTAAAATATCATCATCAAAAAAAATAAATACAAAATATTTAAAATACTAAGCATACTAACTGCTAAAGTCATACGTATGACCTCCATTTAACACGTAATATGTCACACAAATAAAAGCTGATTTTTGGTAATATTTTATTTTGTATATTTTTAAACTATTGAGATTCGGTGTGGCGTACGTGCTTGCGAGCGTAGTGTGTGAGTGTGTTAGAGGATAAAGATGAAAAATAGAGTATTATTCATTTATTCAAACAATCTAAAAAAATTAAAAACCAAAAACATAAATATTGAATTTCATATTTAAAAATGTACAAATATAGCATCAATTTATTGATCTTGCGTTTTCCACTATTATAAATTTCCAAGAATAATTCTGAATGATAACAGCATCCAAAAAAATAACTGGCTTTCGTAATATGATGTAGACTAAAGGGATTGAGTAAAGAATAATTTGAACGTGCCACAGAGTTATTATTCATCATAAAGTAAAGAGTTCAATTCGATATATTTTGTGCGGTAAAAGATTTTGTAATGAAATTGAAAATACCATCCAATAGTAGCCTAAAACTATGCTATGTAAATTCTGAAATTCGTCAAGATGAGCACGTGCTTTTAAAAATGCACGAAAGGGGATGTGCAAAGTATTGAGTTTTCCTTTTCCTGGTTCATACATCGTGAAGAAAACAAAAGATTCGCACATTAGTCATTAGCCTTAATAAGAGCAAATTCATTTAACCACTAAGTGGAACTATATACAAATCAAATCCGTATCAAAATTTAATCTACGCCAATTGTAGGTAATGTTGATAGGTAATGTTGATAGGTAATGTTGATAGGTAATGTTGATAGGAATGTAGTCGGATAAGTTACATTAAAAAGAAAATTAAGTAAATAATACTTATTGTCTGATGACGAAATATTAAATAAAGCATTAACACATGAGAAGAGTATTAGTTAAATAATACTTCAAGCCGTAGGCGGAAATTAATAAAGTATTATTTAGGTGTGAATTGGAAATTAAGTAAATAATATTCAAAGCTAAAGTGATAGGTAAATTTGAGAACAATTCTTAGATCAAATCGGATGTTAGCTTTAAGCACATAATCATTCTTGGGATCTTTTATTATTATAGTAATACAAAAATTGGTTGAAGCTTAGTTTTTTGAGTGATTTTGGTGAACTATGGGTGCCGGTGGAAATGTATTTTGGATTTTTGTTTACAGGAATTTTCAAGTAGAACTTGGACATTCGTTATTGATACATTCTTGAAAATAAAAAAATTACTATTGTAAATATTTTTTATAGTATTGTATATTTTATTTAAGATTGTAGGATCCTTGCGATTTTGTATTCATATGTTTCGTGCCAGATGATCAACATACACGTTCGGGATTAAGATTTACATAAAGTCAAATATTGATTATATAGTGATATTACAGAAATGTGTGCCCGCGCGCGCGCGCGTGTGTGCGCGCACGTGTGGGCGTACGTGTGTTTGTAGGCGTGCGTATACATGTGCAAGTGCATGCACGTATATCTACTATCTACCTTTTTAGAGGATACATTTTAGGTACGTTCTAATCAGAGTTGAAATACTTCAGTACAACAATGTACCATCAATATGGCATTTGGTACTTTGTGGTTTACTGTGAGTACTTTCTAAATTTATATACTAGTATTTAGATACTGAAGCAGTATGTTTACAAAGTACTGATATTGGTTTTCTATCATTTTTTACTTGTTACTTAATAATGTACTGTAAAATGTTATAAGTACATTCATAATCAAAAGGTACCGTAATAACTACCGTATAACTATATTTATGTACTTCTCATAATTTACTTGTGCAGTAAAAATTGCTAAACATTTAACAAATGTTCAAACCTCTGGAACGCAGCAAGAAAACAAATTAGCAGAGATAATTCAAGAAGTCCGGATTGAACAATGGGTTATGGTGTGACTCGATGGAGTTCACCATATGATGCTGTACAAAAATTTCGGCCTCAGAGGAAAATTATTAGAGCTTTGCAATAAATTACTTGTATCTAACTTAAGTGAAAACGACATATGATTTTTAGAAAAATACTCAAAAATTATGAAACCACTTTATGAAGCACTTGATTTCCTTGAAGAAGATAAAAGCACATACTACGGATACTTTCTTCCAAGTATTGTGCCAATGCATACAAAACTGGAAAAAATTAAGTTGTTGAGGAATATTAAACAACTGTTGTTATCGCTCGAGTGGGCGGCGTCTGAAAGTATGTAGGCTTGGCATGATTATTTGCTTAATAAGTATAAGCAAAATAATGATAAATTTCATAAGTACATGAAAATAAAATGAAATACTTAAAATTGAATGATTTTAACAGTTTGAAGCAGTTCGAAAGTCTTCGGTAATCTTCGGAACTCTTCGGAAGGCTTCGTAGTTGCTTGTGAAACCAAGTGAAACTTAAACACTAATTGAATGAATGTATGTACAGTTTAAAGGGGCGTAAAAGTCTTCGGTAGTCTTTGCAATAAATTACTTGTACCTAACTTAAGTGAAAACGACATATCATTTTTAGAAAAATACTCAAAAATTATGAAACCACTTTATGAAGCACTTGATTTCCTTGAAGGGGATAAAAGCACATACTACGGATACTTTCTTCCAAGTATTGTGCCAATGCATACAAAACTGGAAAAAATTAAGTTGTTGAGGAATATTAAACAACTGTTGTTATCGCTCGAGTGGGCGGCGTCTGAAAGTATGTAGGCTTGGCATGATTATTTGCTTAATAAGTATAAGCAAAATAATGATAAATTTCATAAGTACATGAAAATAAAATGAAATACTTAAAATTGAATAATTTTAACAGTTTGAAGCAGTTCGAAAGTCTTCGGTAATCTTCGTAACTCTTCGGAAGGCTTCGTAGTTGCTTGTGAAACCAACTGAAACTTAAACACTAATTGAATGAATGTATATACAGTTTAAAGGGGCGTAAAAGTCTTCGGTAGTCTTCGGAATTTGCTTCTGAGGCCGAATAAGAACTTGAGTAACGGTAGTTAGAAAATATTTACAGTTTGAAGAGGTCTAGACGTCTTCGGAATTCTTCAGAAGGCTTCGTGTTTTACTTGTGGGACAACGTTAAGTTACAAAGAATTATGATATTAAGCTAAAAACTATTAATTGAACATATATAAAAGCATAGAGGAGTTCAGAGATCTTAGGTTGTCTTCGGAAGGCTTCGAGATTTATTTGTGAGGTCCAGTAAGAACTTGAACAGCGATAGTTAGAAAATATTTAGTTTGAAGAGGTCCAGACGTCTTGGGTGGTCTTCGGAACTTTTCAGAAGGTATCGTGTTTTACTTGCGAGACAACCTTTAGGGTACGAAGAATTATGGTGTGGACGTATGTACAGCTTGGAGAAGTTCGGAGGTCTTCGGTGATCTTCGGAACCCTTAAGGCGTCGTGGTAGTGGCGCCTTAGGCCTCGTCGAGTGTGTCAAGGTTGAACTCTACGGTGATGTTGTCCCGGAGGTAGAGTTGACAGACGCAATCACAATGACGACTTGTTGGTGATGGATGGAACGGAGCTTAACGCCCATACATAGTTTATTAACTATTGATTCATGAATTATAGTGACATGCCCTAGGTGCGGCGGCGGACAACGTCACCGTCGGAGAATACGCAGACCATGGAGAACACTGCGTGCTGAAGTGTTTAGCAGGCTATGGTGAGCACTGCCAGTTGATTCTATAGGCTATGGGGAGCACTAAGGAATATCTTTCGGAGAATTTGTAATTATATTTATACATTTCCATTTCCTATGCTGCCTGTGTTGAAAATCGTTAATGATATCTTTAACCAATGAAATTGTGTGTTTCGAGTGTAAAAGAATCTTCAAATTTTGTTTGACCAATGAGCGTGCTGATTTTTGGGTACCACAAAAAAACGAGTTGGAAATTCTTGCGATTCTTTAGTTTGTTCTGTGTTCAGCTAGGGCATGGTGATATAGTCAACACTGTATAAGCCTCTGGACTACATTTTAGATTCCATAGTTAAAAAACGATTTGAAGATGTTTTTGCTGCAATCTCAGAAAGCTGCTATAGTTGCAGTAGCACATCCTATGTTGCAGTACGACCTAGAAACATTATGCTAACATTACGAATTGAGAACAATGAAATATTGTAAAGAAAATCTCCGTTTACGCTGACAGTATTTAAAAATACATAAATTCACGAAATAGATCCACGCCATCATATTCTATCATACCTTTTACTTGTGTTCAGTAAATAAATAATTGTAGGTTCACAGTTTCTTGTTCTGTCAAAATTTGATGTGGCAACAGCAAACATACTCAGGTGAGGGCAATAGTGTATGTAAATATCATTGTCATTCTCGCTTAACTTTTTTACTTGGCGTTTGTAGAAAATATGCCTAATAAACGCATTAATTATGTTGTAATGTAATTGGGGGTTTTCAAAAACGGCACAACCCAAGGCAAAGAGAAATTTCACATATTTATTACATTTCGTTTTTGTGCATTATCCTTTATTACTGAGATATTGATATAAAATTTTTTTAAAGAGGAGCAATATTTATATCAAGATATGTTCGTTCAGAATGTATCTATCACATCAAACAGTGAGCTTATATTATTTTTATTATAGAGGAACGAAAAGATAACAAAACACTTAACAGAAATATTCCTTGGTTGCACAGCATTTTTTGCGCTGGCAACACTGGTTGTGCAAGCAGTCTCTATTTTCTAGTTACACTTTTTTATTTTGATTACTAAAATGGCTCCTCCCCGCGCAGGTTTTTTCAAAGTCACCCGCCTTTTGATGATAATAATAATTCTACTATACAACACTACTTTACAATCTTCCGTACCAGTGGAACGACTATTTTCTTTTATACAAATTATACATGCACCAAAGCCCCATTCATTTAGTGAACTAATTTTGAAATGTTGGTCTACTAAACAGCAATGTAGATTTTATGTAGAAATATCGTTGTTGAACGATATTTTTTTATATTATGTTATATTTCTTTCTGTAAATTTAAATCACTTTTATTATAAATTACACTAACAAATGCAAATTTTTTATCAGCTGCACCCGTTTATATAAGTTTATTGTACAACTTCTGCTGTACAAGTAAATGATTTTTTGATAAACCTTGTATTTATTTAATTTCATGATGTAGTTTTGGTTATATTAAAAATTAAAAGCCCTTAGGAACTAAACTCTTCTTTCTACTATTGTAATTTAAGAGGTCAGCTCAATGTCTGGGCGAGGAGAATATTCATGGAAGTGTTTTCCCGCTTCAGTATTAGTAGTTTATCTGTATCTACTGATGATGACCACTTAGTGGCCGAAAAGAGTATTTAGATTATATAAAATATTGTGGCTAAGGGTTTTTAATTTTTGATATATTCATTTCACCACGGCGTTCTAAAATTATTATTTTGTAGTTTTGGAGTAATGATTTTGCAACAATTTCCAAAATCTATTACACTTCAATAGTATAGGTAATTTATTTATCTAACAACTGATGATGGATTTTGGAAAAATAATTGCAGTAGTTATATTAGAAATACTGTTAAAAGCTGAAAGTACATAAAATCTTTTACTTAGTGCGCTCTTAGTACTGGTACTTATGGTACTCCAAATTAAGAAAAACTGAAAATATTTTAAAACTATACTTAGTACTCGTACAACTGCAAATTTTCAGTACATAACTGGATATCTTAAGTATTTGTGAAGAGTACTGTTATTTGATAATGCAAGTAAAACAAATATTATTTAATACTGGTTACTCCCAGTACTTTTATTGGGTACTGGTCACAGCTCTGTTCCTAATTTACTTCTACAGTATGGCAAGTTACTTAGTGTGTATGCCAGTTAATACATTCAGTGTTTTTTTGTAGAGATTTTACAGAGAAAGCTAAACGTGTCAAACAGTCTTGCAATAAAATATGCTATTTAGTCGATCCCATTAGTAGCACGTGAGCATGTATTAATTTTTTTCGCATTTCTTTACTTGAAATCAATTTTCACTGTATATTGGACTTTGAAAACGAATTGTTGACTAATTTTTTATACTATTGTAATTCACTTTCATTTTAAAAAAACATAATACGTAAACTAGAAGATAAGGCATAAAAGCTTTGTTTTAGTTGAAAACGTCGTGTATTAAAAAAATATGTAAATACTAATTCAGATATATTAAATATTAATTTAATTAAAGCTAAGCAACCATAGAAGGATAACATTATTTATGTTGTTATAAAGCCATTGTACTATCGTTTTCTCCTTACATTTTTGTTTAAATACAAGGCCATCATTATAGTTACCCAAGAGTATAGCGTTTATCTATTCGTAGACAACTAGAAACGTAGATAGGTGTAACATGTTAGAGTGACAGAAATAGTTGGAGACATTTCCGGATATAGGAGGTGATGTACTCCCTCACCTGAATAACTAACGATATGTATGTATTATAATCACTACCTGTAGAATGTTCATGGCTTCGTGGTATTATGTAGTGTTAAAATTCGTCGTCCATGACGGAGGTCTTTATTCTTTTAGGAAGGATTATTTATATCTTGTATTTCAACTTCAGGATGTACTAATGCTTCAAACAAACAAGTTTTGAAATATTTTGAATTTCTTATTAAGTGATGTAACTTAAGATGTGTTAATGTATTATACAGGGAGCTACTTAATGTTTAGTTGTATATTTCCATTCAACTAAAAAGTATATTACAGATTGCTATTTTCGTAAAACGTATACAATATACGTAGATTCAGAAATATGAAAAAATGAAATGGATTATGTGATTCTGGTGAGTCCGTAATGGCGGAAGACACTATAATCACGTCAGATAACCTCACGTCCAATCACGTCAAATATAAAACATATATTGTGGGTATTCTTCCGCATAGTTGGCTGGTTCAGAAGTGAACTACTATCAATTTGGCGACGTTTCGACTAGCTGAAGATGGTAGATGTGATTCTGTCGAATGTCGCCAAATTGACGGTGAATCACTTCAGAACCAGCCAACTATAAGAAGAATACCCGGAAAATTGGAGAAGCAGACAACGTCCACAGAAAACTAAAAATTAATATATATATATATATATATATATATATATATATATATATATATTAGATAGTTAATTACACGAGGTAAGTTGATAAATACTATCGTATTACAGTGAATAAGATGAAATAATAACTTAGACTTTTATGCAAAGCCCAAATGATCATTTCAAATCGAGCTAGTAATTGAAAGATGGAAAATATAAGGTCTTGGACAGGACTTGAACCTGTATCCTGGTTTTACCGGAACCATGCGTTTACCAATTACGCCACCGAGACCGATGACGACAATTGGGAAATTTACAAATTTAAATCGTGTACACAACTATGCATAAACCTAACTTTCAATTACGTTTGGCATTTTTGTCAATCATATCTGACATTGTTAAGTTTTTAACTTATGTCAGTTATAGACAGGAAGCGACGCTCAAAATTACGGCTATAAGCCAAGTATTAAATATATAAATATTTTATATAGTTAATTACACAAGGTAAGTTGATAAATACTATCGTATTACAGTGAATGAGATGAAATAATAACTTAGACTTTTATGCAAAGCTCAAATGATCATTTCAAATCGAGCTAGTAATTGAAAGATGGAAAATATAAGGTCTTGGATAGGACTTGAACCTGTATCCTGGTTTTGCCGGAACCATGCGTTTACCAATTACGCCATCGAGACCGATGACGACAATTAGGAAATTTACAAATTTAAATGGTTCCGGCAAAACCAGGATACAGGTTCAAGTCCTATCCAAGACCTTATATTTTCCGTCTTTCAATTACTAGCTCGATTTGAAATGATCATTTGGGCTTTGCATAAAAGTCTAAGTTATTATTTCATCTTATTCACTGTAATACGATAGTATTTATCAACTTACCTTGTGTAATTAACTATCTAAAATATTTATACAGGGTTATTACAAATGAAATAGACAGTTTGGATAGCCTTTAAAAAATCAGACTGGTGTATTTGAATATAGTAAGCGAGATAGGTTTATAGGGAATTTCTTAAAGTTTATGTTGGTACAACTGTTAGGTTGGTACTGCTGTTAAAACAACGACCAGTCTAGCAAAATGGCCGCTACTAAAGTGGAGAAAGCTTATTGTGTTCTTGAATTAGTCAAAACAAAGTCTGTTACTGTTGTGCAGCGTCATTTCAGAACAAAATACGGTAAAACACCACCAACAAGGCAATCAATCTATGACTGGTATAAACGTTTCGAAAATAGTGGATGTCTGTGTAAAAGAAAGAGTACTGGAAGACCTCCTGTTACAAAAGAACAAATCGATAGTTTTCGTGATGTTTATTTACGAAGTCCAAGACAATCGACTACATCAGCAAGTTTAGAATTGCAAATTCCTCAACCTACTGTGTGGAAAATTCTGCGGAAACGTTTGAAAATGAAACCGTATAAATTGCAGTTAGTACAAAGTTTAAATGCCGGTGATAAAGTCGTACGTAACAATTTTTGTCTGGAGATGCAACAATGTCTTGAAAATGATGACATATTTTTTAAATAAAAACTTAATCATTTCTTCTTTATAATCATATAAGTAATAATCTTAACTTTTCAAAAATAAACTTTCTATAACCTATCCAAACTGTCTATTTCATTTGTAATAACCCTGTATATTTAATACTTGGCTTATAGCCGTAATTTTGAGCGTCGTCAGATATGATTGACAAAAATGCCAAACGTAATTGAAAATTAGGTTTATGTATAGTTGTCTACACGATTTAAATTTGTAAATTTCCCAATTATCGTCATCGGTCTAGGTGGCGTAATTGGTAAATGCATGGTTCCGGTAAAACCAGGATACAGGTTCAAGTCCTATCCAAGACCTTATATTTTCCATCTTTCAATTAGTAGCTCGATTTGAAATGATCATTTGAGCTTTGCATAAAAGTCTAAGTTATTATTTCATCTCATTCACTGTAATACGATAGTGTTTATCAACTTACCTTGTGTAATTAACTATCTAAAATATTTATATATTTAATACTTGGCTTATAGGCGTAATTTTGAGCGTCGCTTCCTGTCTATAACTGACATAAGTTAAAAACTTGACAATGTCAGATATGATTGACAAAAATGCCAAACGTAATTGAAAGTTAGGTTTATGTATAGTTGTCTACACGATTTAAATTTGTAAATTTCCCAATTATCGTCATCGGTCTAGGTGGCGTAATTGGTAAACGCATGGTTCCGGTAAAACCAGGATACAGGTTCAAGTCCTATCCAAGACCTTATATTTTCCATCTTTCAATTACTAGCTCGATTTGAAATGATCATTTGAGCTTTGCATAAAAGTCTAAGTTATTATTTCATCTCATTCACTGTAATACGATAGTATTTATCAACTTACCTTGTGTAATTAACTATCTAAAATATTTATATATTTAATACTTGGCTTATAGCCGTAATTTTGAGCGTCGCTTCCTGTCTATAACTGACATAAGTTAAAAATTTAACAATGTCAGATATGATTGACAAAAATGCCAAACGTAATTGAAAGTTAGGTTTATGCATAGTTGTGTACACGATTTAAATTTGTAAAATTCCCAATTGTCGTCATCGGTCTCGGTGGCGTAATTGGTAAACGCATGGTTCCGGTAAAACCAGAATACAGGTTCAAGTCCTATCCAAGACTTTATTTTTACCATCTTTCAATTACTAGCTCGATTTGACATGATCATTTGGGCTTTGCATAAAAGTCTAAGTTATTATTTCATCTTATTCACTGTAATATATATATATATATATATATATATATATATATATATATTTGTGTGTGCGTAGGCGCATGTATGGGCGCGTGTGTGTATTGTAGTGAATTCTAGTGATTTCATTCTACAGCAAAAGTTGTATGTCTCATTATGAATCGATGTAACTGCTTCGTACAAAATGTGAGAAATGAATATGTCATCTTCATCTTCCAGAGTTTGAAGAAGTTTGAGAAAACGCATGTACTTTCCTATCAATTAAAAACAGACGATGAGTACAAATAGTTTATTAGTGAAAAACAAAACAATGAATTTGGGGCCGAGTATTAAAAATTAATTTCAAGATGATGAAGATCGATTTAAGATGTAGGGAAGAGTAGGGCAACAAATATATTTCAAATATAATTTTTTAAAATTTCAGTCTGTGTACACCATTTCTTTATTCGATACACCTCATATTCCCTTCTTTTCAAGCTGTATAAACGTAAGACAAACATGTGTATATAAAAAATGCAGAAAGACTATTTCATCCCATTGGCGTAAGTAAAACGATTTCTTTGAAAATCAATACTAAAAATTAATCAAATTAACACATCAACTTTGTAGGAAAAGTTAAATATACATGTAAAACAATAAAATTAGTTACAAATATGTGGCACATGAACGTAACATTGGTCAACTCCAGTGCATTCATGTGAGCCCATTTTAAAGTCAACGTTTTGGATTCAGCCCTCTTCGCCTACACATCTTACGATATTCCTCAATATAATAAATCCATTACTATTTTAATCTTCGTTTTCGACCTGTCTATAAAAAAATTTGGTAATATTTCTCTTTTCTAGTTTTAGTTCTTTCAATCTACCTAAGGCATTTTTCTAGGGTTGAATTCTTTTCCTTCCCCTTTTAGTTCTTTAAATCATCATCAAAATATTATTTTAGATATGACTGTCTTGATATCTGTCCCTTGTATTTGCGAATGCCTATTTCTTGCCAAGATTTCCTCATTTGAATTGGTTTTTGAGTCAGCAGCAATAACAAAGAAAACGTTAAAATGCAACATTTAAATTAAAACGATACCTTATATTAAGTAGTAAGAATAACTAACGTTTCTTTTCAAATTTTTGACAATGTGTATCATGCATGGAAATGTGCTTTGCTACAGTTGACAAATACAAAATAAGGCGTGTAAAGAATTTGGTCTACGGAGATACGCCACTAAGTTCCCAGGTTTCACACAAGGATGACGCTAACGACACGCAGAGTTGAAATACATGTCTGAAGTTGTGTTTTTTAATAGCTTGGACATCTGTTAACAGTAACCAGTCGTGCTACCAACACATATCGCAACGCAAAAATATTTTTTCTAACAACGAAGATGTCGAGTTTTTTGTCAAATAACAGTATTAACGGGAAGTTTCGCTTTTCTGCTCCAACTTGAAAAAAAAATGCAGCCGAACGTCGTTTGCTTTAGGAAACCTACGACGAACATGCACCATTGAAAAATGCTTGTGAATATTTGCGACATGAAAGAGTTTTCTGCATAGAATTGTTATTGACGATGAGAAGTGGATTTCACCTTCGCTTGGGAAAGAAGACAATGCTTTGCATTTGGTAGAACAAGAAAGAAATCATGAACTATCAGCTGCTGAAACCGGACGAAACTGTCAATGGACATCGCTACCGACAATAACTGATAAATTTGAACGATGCATTGGTCGAAAATTGGTCAGAATGGGACACGAGACTCGAACAAATGATATTGCAGCACGACAACGCTTCGTACCATCTCACCTGTATCGTCCAGGACACCATCAAAACGCTTAAATGGGATCTGCTACCGCACTCGCCGTATTCGCCAAACCTGGTCCCTTCCGATTATCACTTGTTACGGTCGATGACACATGGCTTGGCCGGGCCACAGAACCAATTTCAAAGAAATGCAAAATTGGTTGGATGAAAGCTTTCAGTCCAAACTCCGAGTCGTTTTATTGTCGCGGTATTCATATTTTGTCAAAAGGATGGCAAAAATGTGTAGCTAGCGAGGGACGGTACCTTGAATAAATGATTCTTTGTATTTCTCTTGAAATTTTCCATTTTCTTGATCAAAAAAACTTAGTTGCGCACCTTGTAAGTTAGGACCTCTCTTTCTAAATTGTCAACTTGTTTCTATAAACTTCGACGTTCCGTTTTTACCATAAAAACTTTTCGTGTACCGAGCTTTCACTTTTACTTTGCTATATTTTTGTTAGGTAATAGCTTTTATTAATTTTCCTTTTAAATTATTACTTCAGGTGGCTTAAAAGAGAAGTACAGATATTTAATAATTCTTGATGTTTTTAAAAATTTTAACAAATTTGTTTAGCACAGAAAGGTAGAGCAAAATTTTACTGAAGAGGGACATCAAAATTTTTTAAAATATTACCTTTACTCTGCCTTCGTTAAAACGGAGTAGAAGATATGTAAAAGAATTACTTTTCACAGGCTTTACGCTATAAAATACATAGAAATTGGAAAAAATAACTCTATGGAGATGAACGAATACAATATCTAAATTATTCCTACGGCATAAATTAAAATCACTTTCTGATTGTTCTAAAATCAATCCTAATTCAACTGCAAACCTTTATTTTAACGCGGTCTTTGTTTTTCAGGTTTTTCGATTTTTAATTTCATTCAAATTTTGTGTTAAAATTTGAAATGCTAAGGTGAATAACTGGATATACGTCCTGTATGTAAACACAACAGTTTCCAAAAATGTGATAAAAAAGTAGTAGTTTAAGAATCAAAATTTTATAAATCCAATGTAAAATTTAAATCATCAATTCGCAAACGGTCCTTAACAAATTTTCATATTAATCAACTAAAAATCTGAAAAACTATCAGAAATTCATATTTAATAAAAATGGGTTCTTAAAGTACTTTAGTCAAAACTACAAATCCAAGAAGTACAAGCACAATAATTTGAAAAATACCTGCACACACTTAAACATAGTTAAAATTGTATTTATTGCATTACAAACAACAAGGGGCATGTTGCTAATAATCAAATTTCTGATCGATTCAGTCTGGTATTTGGGTCAAAAATTAGACAACATACTTTTGAACAAAATAAATGTTCTTTGCTATTGCGATTTTATATCGAAACAAAACGAGTAAAACTGAATACTCGATGTACAATCAATTTCTGAGGTATAGTTTTTTTTACCAAAGATCAAATTCTAGTGCCAAATGTCCAAAACACTTAGTTTAGCATAAATTTACATTTACCGTCATGGCTTATAGTGGACAACAAAGATTAAAGATTGAAGAAAACAAGGAAGGAAAAAGACAAAAAATGGAAGCAAAGTACAAAATAAACGTAAAATCACAGAATTTAACTATTTATTACAAAAATGTAATTTAACATCTACAACGAATTCAGCAGACGAAGCAAACGCTTGCGAATACGTTCGTCATTTCTTGCTCACGGAAAGGGATAAGAATTCCAAGTACAAACAAATACTAACATGACCTGTAATTCCTTCCTGACGAATTAAAATCTGTTAAGACTTGGCTAATAAACTATAAAGAATTATGTTATAATTTGAGGAATTGAATTTTGAACCTGTTCAATTAAACACAGGAAAATCGTAAAGCCTCTTTCAATTTGCACTTGAAGAAAAAATTAAGTTTGCCGAAAACTGCTTCTTTTTTCAATATATACTAAAATAGTGACATACGCTTAAAGATAATCTTTCAAATTTAATGATACAACAAAAAAATTTTTTATCCTTGAGAGTTATTTATACTTAGCTAGACCACTTTTAATTGACAGAAATAAATGCAGTTACCATGGGTAGGTATATCAATTTGTTATTTATTCATGCGTTCACAAATGATGGTGGCCAGCTATTAGTAATGAAAATACTGCTCACGAAACAAATTTGTAACTACATGCCTAATGCATTAAAGAAAAAATGCTCTTTTTACACCACCGTGAAAACGTAAGCTGCGGATTTCACGAAAAGAAGAACTGATGTTAGTGATAAACATCGAGTTAGAAAGACTTTCTGCGTCTACCCAGGAAAATGTTGAATTGTGAATGATAAGATTCACAAATGAGAGTTCAAGATATGGCAGACTAAAACATTTCATATTAACGTTTTTTTGACATTGTCAATTGGTATGAGAAACTTAAAAGCTAAATGAATACTCAAATGACTGAACGTCGATCTAGAACGACAAACTTGCAACATCCAGGCTTATTAGTGGTCGTTTTGGAGACTACTTTTTGGACCGACTGATACCTATGGTTAGAACGTGGACCTATCATTATGATTCAGAGGCAAGGAAACAGTCAAAGGAGTGAAAATGGGTCACCTTGTCAAAAGAAGTTTGGCCCACAGAAATCTACGAGAAAGGTTTTCATTTTTTAGTACATATACGGTTGGGAAACTTCTTACAATATTGGAAAGATGAGGCTAAACAGTGACAGGACAATGCCGAATGCCAATTGTCAACTAAGCTTCAAAAAACATTTTGGAAAAATTCTGAGAAAGTGTGCAAAAAGTTGCTGTTTCTGCAGAACACTACGCTTATTTACAAGTCATAGCTACTTTTGAAAATTAAGAGAATCGGTTAATAATCTACTGAATTTCTTTGTTTTAGTTTCTTCAGAATGCTATTTACTCCCAAAAAAAAGGAAAAATATTTAAGAAATAATAATGTTCGTTCAAGGGAAGAGATTAATAAAGTTTTCTAAAATGCTGATTTGTAATCTACGAAAACGATTTTCGCCGAAAAATCTAAGGTCAAAGTATAATTCGACCAGGTGTCTAGAATTGCAAGAAGATTACATTAAATAAACAATTTTTGGTTTTGAGATTAGCTAGTTCTTTTTATGATAAGATACAAATTTATCAATACATTCTAGTGTTAATAAACTAAAATGTTGGAAAAGATTGCAGCGCTTACCTAAATTAAAAAACTAGTAGAGGTTCTACTTACCCCCGAAAACCCAGCTCTGAAACTGTAATTATTTGTAAAAGGCATTTATGTTTGTTTAAAACTATTTATAGAGACTGAAGTGTATTTTACTGAAGATTAGGTAATACAATTAGATGTGGAACAATTAATTTGTGAACGTGTTATATTTCCCACTGAAATAATGACAGAATTATTATTCTTTGACCAGGAAATACGAAATGACGCGTATCGATTTTGTAAGATAATCGACGAGCATCAATATAAACTGTACACCCTTGACCTACTCTATAAAATGAGGGTGGTGTAACGTTCATCAGATAAATGAGTACGGATATAAATTCACAAAAGGATTTTAAGGGTTCCTATTCATCTTATAAAATAACTTTAATTTTCGAGAAAGTCTTATGTTTCAACTATCATGCGCTTGCCTACAAAGCACTGTAATTTAATCGTTATCTAAACATGCTTTCTAAGCAACTCCGTCTTGGACACGTGTGGAGGTAAAATTCCCTTTACCTACTAAACATTAAGGGGTTGCAGGATGTATAATTCTATAAAATCCAACAAAAGCAAAAATAAAAGTGGACAAAAAAATTAACCCTGCAAAAATTCCATCTCCAAATCCACCCTCGTTTCCTAACTATTAAAGATGCCGCAGGCTTTGGCTATTATTAGAGGTATGAAGAGCTGAAATTTTTGCTACCTGTAACCCGCTATGAGGACAAAATTCTACACGAGAAACCGTAGGGCAGTAACGGTATTGTATCATAAATTTTAAAATGGGTCATGTACCCAATATTTGAGGCAAGAGAATATATGGTTACGCTACGATTATAAAAGTTTCGCTATTTTTATGTAAGTGGAAAACGAGAAAGTTACACACAAGTACTTAATTTATGATGAGAAATTAGTTCTATGTAGTATAAGAGAATTTAAACAATTTTTAGTGGGCATCTTTATTAATGTTATTTATTAGAAAGAACGTACAATTAATAAATGGAAAACGGGTCCACTATAACATTGATTGGAAAACTACTAAACACATACCGTATTAAATATTTCTTAATTGAATTAAATCTGATTATTTGGAATTTAAATACAGTACTCCTTCCTGTGCTACAAAGAATAATCTTAAAAAATAAATATTAGCAAAGCAGTCGGTAAGATGAAAATACTGTAAAGGATTTTTGCTTTTGTAATGTGGGTCACAAAACAAACAACTTTCCTGAACGATTACACTACGCGATAAACTATTTAAAAATCACAATATTTCGAATACCCATACCCACAAATCGCATTATTATCATATGTGATCTCACCCGCGACAGACTTCAAATTGTTTAGAAAATCTAATATTCGTTAAAAATTAGAAAATAAGGGACCAATTTAAAAGAAAATGCGTTCACCATATAAATTCGAAGAGTTCTAATCTTTTACTAGTTGCTCGTGGGTTCAGTTCTCATGTGTAATACAATGCAAGTATTTCTTTTCTGATCAATTTGTAAAATTTCTTGACTGAAAATAATCTTAAAAAGTGTAATGAATAATTGGTAATAAAAAATTAAAATTTTTATATCTTAAGTGCAAATTTGTTGGCATTAGATAAGAAAGACTGACATGATACAGTAAAATAAATAGAAAAAGGGAGAAATAGAAGAACTAACAATTGTTGTGCTATACCAAACGTTATTACGAACATACTTGAACGTTCTACATGAAAAATGATGTATGATATAGTTTTAACAAATCAAAAACCTTTCGCCATCTTGACACACGATTTTTGTTAAGCAGGTAAAAAAATTCTACCAAATATTTTTATGAATGGTATCCCATTATTTTATATTGTTTTTTCGCGACAGTAGAAGAGACCATCATTTTGAAATACATCAACCTTGCTTTTTGCGTTGAATAAAAATGACTACACGCAATTCTGATAATCACACTTCATTTCAAATATTTGGCGGCATTTAGACAAAATTGCATCTGGCATCTTCAGACTCTGTAGGTTGAGCAGTGAATTCACACATACTATATTATATATACCGGGTGCCCCAGACTTAATTCACCAAGCCTTATAAGTTGCTTATTTTGAAAAGTAACTATAATAAACCGATATATTTGTAGGAAATTCTCCATACGATGGAGGTAAAAATTTTCAAAATTTGCACAGATATAAAGGCGGCGATTTTCATTTGTTTTTTTAAATTGCAGCCTATATTTTTTATGCTTTTACAACAGAATATTTTGTTCCGTTTTCAAACATGTATACGAATACAGGTCTACATAACAAAATTTCAAAAAAATAATAGGAATGAAGGTTATATGACTTTAAGTATCAAGCATGTTAAGGAAACAATGGCATTATTTTTTTCCGATTTCAGGGTAACAAATAATTATTCATATCCTGTAAATTGTTCAAAATTTTCTCCATTATTACTGGAGCACACTTCAAGGCATGGCAAAAAATGGCTAGTTGTCACTTATGATAAGACCTCTAGGAGTATTTGCACTTATGTCGATATTGTCTCTTAATTTATTTAAATTAAGGACATGGGTCTTATAAACACGCTTCTTTAAATATCCCCATAGAAAACTCTTTAAGGAAGTAAAGTCGGGAGAGCTGGTCATGCATGATACTGGCCAATGTGTTCTCAACCATCGTTGAGGAAAATGAACGAATACGTAATTTGTTACGGTTGCACTGTTATGCGGAGGAGCACAATCTTGTTAAAAAATCATATTTATTCTTAAACGGAGAAGTAATATTTTCCGCGATCTCAGACAATAAGTGCTTCAGAAATGTAAATATCAATTACCATTCAATGATTCAGCATATAAATACGGTCCTATTAGCATTCTATCAAGCACCCCTCAACAAACATTAATTCCGAAAACGTGTTGATTATTGCCCTCTCTCAACCATTGCAGTTTTTCGGTGGACCAATGCCTGGATTTTTGTGTTGGAATCGATCCATTATTATGGAATCTACTTTCATCTGACCAGAATATTTAATTCAAAAAATCATGCTGTTGATCCCGCAGTTCTAAAACCCAGCAATAAATGTAATTCTTTTCTGGATTTCCATGGTGAAGCTTTTGTATTCGTATAGGTTTGTGTGTTTTGTCCTTATATTGCTTTAAAATGCAATGCACTGAAGATTTAGAAATATTACATTCTAAAGCTACCTGTCCTGCGGAAGATGGAGGATTAACTTCAACATATGTAAGGCACCTACTGCACGTTCTTCATCTGCAGCGTGCCTATTTGCAGCAACATGTTTTCTTTTATTTACGTTAAATGGGAAGTAAGTTGTCTTTTGGGAGGTCTATGGATCGGCATCAAAACATACCTGACATTTCTTGCAGTTTAAGAGTTGTACAGGTAAAATCAAAAATCGTTACTTTAATTTTTGCAAGTAGCAAGTTTATTTATTAAAGTATTGAAAAATTAGAGATGAAACTTTTATTTGATTTCAAATTAGCTGTCTTAAGTTAACATTTAGTTTGCTCTACAACGTTTTATATCTGTAAGGACTTCATCAACTTTTTTTAAAAAACAGGTCTGTATATTTAATCTGAAATTTTACAAAAAGCTTGTAAAACCAAAACACAACGATATATACCAATTCAGAGAAACAACCGAATAATACACAAATATTTACTAAATGTTGTTGACCTTGCAATACGCTGTGCGTCAGAAGCAATGGACGTCAATTCGAACATTTGTTATAATTGTGTTTAGATCTAATTTTTGGTAAATATTTGTGTATTATTCAGTTGTTTCTCTGAATTTAAATACCATTTATTTATTCGTTACTTTATATTGTTTTATCGATGATGATTGTTTGTCCAATAAAGACGTAATACGTTCAATTGGGTTATATCGTTTTGTTTTAAATGTTGGTACCATTTAAGTTACTTATATATATATATATATATATATATATATATATATATATATATATATATATACTTAGACTTTTATGCAAAGCCCAAATGTTCATTTCAAATCGAGCTAACAATTGAAAGATTGAAAATATAAGGTCTTGGTCAGGACTTGAACCTGTATCTTAGTCTTTCTAGAACCATGCGTTTACCAATTACGCCACCGAGACCGATGAAAGTTAGGTTCATGTATGATTGTGTACACTATTTAAATTTGTAAATTTTCCAGTTATCGTGACTGGTCTCGGTGGCGTAATTGATAAACGCATGGTCCTAGTAAGAGTAAGATGCAGGTTCAAGTCCTGTCCAAGACCTTATATTTTCCATTTTTAATTACAAGCTCGATTTGAAATGTTCATTTGACCTTTGCATACAAGTCTAAGTTATTATTTATCTTATTAACTATAATACGTTAGTATTTATCAACTTACCTTGTCTAAATAACTACCTAATATATATATATATATATATATATATATATATACATATATATATATATATATATATATATATATTAATAAGATGAAATAATAACCTAAACTTTTAAGTAAAGCCCATATGATCATTTCAAATCGAGCTAGTAATTGAAAGAAGGAAAATATAAGGCCTTGAACAGGATTTGAACCTGCATCTCAGTTTTGCCGGAACTGTGCGTTTACCAATTACGCTACCGAGGCCGATGGCTATAATTGGGAAATTTACAAATCCAAATCGTGTACAGTACCATATATAAACCTAACTTTCAATTACGTTTAGCATTTTTGTCAATCATATGTGACATTGTCAAGTTTTTGACTTATGTCAGATATAGACAGGAAGCAACGCTCAAAATCACGGCTATAAGCCAAGTATTAATATATAAACATTATGAGTAGTTTTTTACACAAGGTAAGTCGATAAAAACTAACGTATTGCAATTAATAAGATGAAATAATAACCTAGACTTTTTAAGTGAAGCCCATATGATCATTTCAAATCGAGCTAGTAATTGAAAGAAGGAAAATATAAGGACTTGGACAGGATTTGAACCTGCATCTCAGTTTTGCCGGAACTTTTTATATTTTTATATTTTCTTTCTTTCAATTACTAGCTCGATTTGAAATGATCATATGGGCTTTACTTAAAAAGTCTAGGTTATTATTTCATCTTATTAATTGCAATACGTTAGTATTTATCAACTTACCTTATGTAAAAAACTACTCAGAATATTTATATATATATATATATATATATATATATATATATATATAGATAGTCTTTATCAATGATGTTTTTTTCCTATAATATGATACATGTACATTATATCTTAACAAATATCTAAAATATGCCTACCAATAAACGGAGCTTTATATATTTATAACATAATATAAATTGAATCATTCACGGAATGCTGTGGTAAAATGTTTACTACAAAGTAATGCTTGATTTTCGGATTTTAATTTCTTGTCACTGCATAAAGACACGTTTTTAAAACAGGTTAGAATAGTAATAGTTTGTACAATTATGTATATCTGTGTTATTAAGTAAATTTAAATTTATGTATAAATATATATCAATGTGTTTATTCATTTAAATATATATATATATATATATATATATATATATATATATATATATTATGTATTCAACCTGTACAAACCTCACCGCATGCAATACGTTTACTCACTCTATCTTGCCTCCATATATGCAAAACAACCACCTTTTCCTGATTAATTTTATGCTTTTTTCATTTTAATAGTTTATAATATATATTGCTTAATTTGTTAATATCCATTTTATCATTTACTGATTTTAAATATTTAATAATATACACCATCACCAAGAATTCTCGAATTTTTTGGTTTGTTTCTGTTTTTAAAACCGTCGTTTTGTTGAATTCGAATTTATGTTGGGCTTGTTTTTCATATATGCTTAGAGCAGTTTGGTTAGATTTATCATATTTATGACCATTTATCCGTTCTCTAAATGCTGTATACCTTGCCTAATTCCGTGTCAACATAATTGCAATTGCGTATACATTGGGCAAAGTATACAGCATTTAAAGAAAAGAATAAATGGTCATAAATATAATAAATCTAACCAAACTGCTCTAACCAAACATGAAAAACAAGCCCAACATAAATTCGAATTCAACAAAACGACAATTTTAAAAACAGAAACAAACCAAAAAATTAGAGAATTCCTAGAGATGGTGTATATTATTAAACATTCAACATCAGTAAATGATAAAATGAATATTAACAAATTAAGCAAACTATTTTATAATCTATTAAAATGAAAAAGCATAAAATTACTCAGGAAAAGGTGGTTGTTTTGCATATATGGAGGCAAAATAGAGTGAGTAGACATATTGTTGCGTAGAGGTATGTACAGGTTGAATACATATATAGATATGTATTTAAATGAATAAACACATTGATATATATTTATACATAAATTTAAATTTTCTTAATAACACAGATATACATAATTGGAGAAAGTATTACTATTCTAACCTGTTTTAAAAACGTGGCTTTATCCAGCGACAAGAAATATAAACTCCGAAAAATTAAGCATTAGTTTCCAATCGAACTTTGTAATAAACATTTTACCACATCATTCAGTGAATGCTTCAATTTATGGTATGTTATAAATATATAAAGCTCCGTTTATTGGTAAGCATATTTTAGATAGTTGTTAAGATATAATGTCATATTATAGGAAAAAAACATCATTGATAAAGACCATCTAGCGACGGTCGAAACGTCTGATTATGAATACAACATACACACACATATAATGTAAAATTTTTTTTTATTTATTTGAATCTTTTTCCCAAGAAACAAGATTTCAAGTATTATTATATAAAAAGAACGTCAAAAAATACCAATAATAATAAAAATATTATTTAGAAATACCTTAACCTCTTTGTCACACCTATTTTTGAGCGGCTGCAAAAAATTTTACTAGTTAAAAAATTCGCACTTAAATTTAATGCCGAGTTAGGCTGAGCACTCACTAAATTAAATTTAAAGAAATATTTACATCCGTGTAGCTATACACAATACAGCCCCTTACATAATAATTATCGTAATTACCTATCACATTTACTTTACTCTTATTATATCCTGGCCTATAATAAGCAGCTATTCATGCAACATATTGAAAATAATCTATGAAGTGTAAACAATGATAACAGGATTATCAACAGTAGACATCCAAATATTGTAATATCTTTTAATGGATATTGTGCTTCATTTTTATATGAGAACATTGTTAATATGCAATATAGATTGGTGAAATGGTATAAACCAAATAAGTATATAATAAGCGATACATTTCACAAAATCAAGGCCGATTTTAAAATCTCAATTATAGTAATCGTCAGTGTCGATGCCAAATATGTTGAAGTCATCAAGCATAACGTGCAATACTAACCTTAAACAAAAGCTATTTAAAAAAAGCTAACCAATGCATAATTGAAAACAAATTTGAAACACCAACCGCTGTCGATTAATTCTACCTTTGAGGTAAAATAACGAAAGCAAATAAATAAAAAAATCACTAACAAATATTTAATAACTCCACAGTATAAGTGAAAGTAATACTAATGAGTATACCTTAGAACTTCGGCAGATGAAACAATTGACTGTGTTTACAGCTTTTGGTTTTTACATCACATAAAGTCTATAAGGTTGAAGTTATCCAAAGAAGTTTTGATTAATATAACTTAATATTATCTCAATGTATACAGGTGCGATTGAGAACACTCAGGTTTACATATCCGAAACCCTTTTTTCCCAAAGAATCCGTATTAGGTACAAAAAAGTTTTGTTTAGTAAAACAATTATTTATTATCCCCGAAATTTATATGGAAATTCATAAAAAGTAGAAACAATCATCTTCGTAACAAATATAAAACTAAATTGGAACTTTTACATTTTTCGCGTGTGAAAAAATACCGGGGCGTGAAGTTATTTTGTTACATAGAAAAAAAACAATTCGGGAAATTGCCTATAAGAAAATAAGACGAAGTATTTTAAATATAAGCGAAATGCATTTGTCATTTTTAAAATAATAAAGAATAGTAATTTATTAGCATATTATGACGCTATAAACCTATTTCAAATTCAATCAAAGCAACGCATTCAAAAATTTCACAAACATAAAACAGAAGAATAAAAATGATTTGTATAATAACAAAATGAAAACAATCATGATCCTGTAGTGCCAAAAACACGTAGTGTTTTAGAACGCAAAAACAATAATAAAATATGTCAACATTGAAATAAATATTATTGTCTCTATTGCTAACATTTTTTTCACATTTAATATTGCTTAAAATGTGACGCTATTTCTAAAAAAAAACTTCCAATTGTAAACACACAGTAAATTGCTACTGGATATATTCGCTATTTGCTATTTTAATTTGTCCGTATAACATTTGTACAATTTCATTAAAGCATATGATAACAACATAAAACAAAATAAATAAAACACATAGTAATTATTTTCGTTTTTAGTATCTGATTACTGAATTTATAAGAGGATATCCCTTTTGTATTTCAAGATAACTGCGGTTTCTTTTTACTTTTATAATTATTTCAATTACGTTTGAGTATTTTTATATTAATGAATTATATGTTAATTTTCGATAAATAAAAATATCTCGTAAGCACCTGACAATTGTACTCCTTGAAGAATAATAACAACGCACACAGTAAATGTAGAATAACTATGAGAAGTGCACGAATATATTAACAGTGTTATCGCTAATTCAGAAATAGTTTTATTCGTATACGTAAGTCGAGCCGTAATTTTTTTGTTATAATATCTATGCAAATATTTTAAAATTAATGTTAATTATATATTAATTCTATATCATGATCAACTTGTACTTTATCATGCTTATTTTGTACACGGTACATAAAGATAAATATTTTTCATGTAAACAACGTTCTCATATTTATTCATGTTTGGCAGTAAAACAAGTTCGTTCTATTCAGTAACTACATAAACGTAAATTGGAACATGTAACAGTCATATTCTAAAAAATTTAAAGAAATGGAAGGGGGTAACAATAAAAAGTAATAAATCTAAGCCAGAATGTATAACATCGCACTGGACGTGTGAATAATTAAATTTAGATATTGCCACAATTTCCAAGCAAAAAGTTACATTTCAAACTTTGAACAAGACAGTGCGTTTCAAAAATTAAACAAAAATCATAGCCAGCTAGCTATACGTTCCGCCAAAACTTATTGAAACCTGCTTACTAAATCATTAACTAAAGACTTAGAACTATTGAAAAATCTGTGCAGATTCCTGTATCTCTAAATGAAACAAACCATATATATATATATATATATATATATATATATATATATATATATATATATAATATGTGATATGATGAGAGGTCATCAAAAGGTCAAATAACACCATACAACGCCGTTAACCCTGCAAAATTTAAAAAAGGTCAAATTATGTAAGTGTTCATTTTCATAGTAACGAACTTATTAAAAACACTCGGTATATTAAATTATAAAGGCATAAACCCGTAATTTAAAAGCTTCATTCTTTTTAGGTAACTCAATTGTGGTTTTAGATAAGAATTATGATATTGCGCGAGTAGAAATACGTTTTCGAAAGAGTTCCTCATCCATAAATTCTGCTATCAAAATACTCACTTGCACGAATGCAAAATTATTTTAAAAGATTTCGTTTAATCGTGTTCAAATATTCTATAAAGAATTTGATGTTATAGTACGAAAGTGTATTCAAATTGCGGGAAATCGCGTGCATAATAATGCTAAACATATGGTCGTATTTTTAAAAAAAGTGCAAATATAATATTCAATTGAAAAATAAAAACGTGTTCATTAACTTCGAGAAAATTTCATTACTAGTAAAGGTAAATGAACGTTAAAATTAGAAGCTATATATAAGAAAGAACAATTAATCAAAGCCATAAATCTTAAAGTCGTAAAAGATAAGAAATTTAAACGTTCATATAATTAAGGCGAATTACAGCAATAAATCTTGAAGAAAAGATATGGCGTATTTAAAAGGAACTAATTAGCAGCCTCAGACCGTAAAACGCCACATTCTGTGAAGGTTGCATCATTCAATACAATTCTAGATTCTACATAAAAGACAAATTCCTAAATTTCAACGAATGAAAACGTAGGAGTAGCAATCAGAGTGGACTCAAAGCTTCTGAACGTATGACGTTGCAGGTCTCGATCTTATATAACCAATTAAAATCAAATTCAAGAAGCCAGTTGTTGAATACTTATTATAAACGTCACAGCGCTAATCTATTATGAGGCGATATCTAGTGATGAAGTATTATATTAAACAGACTATTTTAATTTACGACTTTGAAAGTTTATTGCCATTCCGAAGAAAGTAGATAATTACAATGCTTTTAAAAATTGAAAATAAATGAACAATAATGAATTACTGCAACGTAAAGCTTTAATTTGAATGAAAACGTATATGACACTAATAATATTTAGTGGTAAATTTTAAACGATTTGGACGATCTTGGCATATGGATTTAAAATGCAATTTTGATGTTTGTTGGTGTTTAATGGAAAAATTTCAAGGATATGGAAACAGGGAACCGGCATAATTTACATGGTAAAATAAAAATCATATTGTTTCAAAATTTTTAAAAAGACATTTCTAGTGGTTAGTTAAGTAACGTAAGATTTTGTGTGCAAATCTTTTAGTGAGAATGAATAATTTAATTTGAGAGTAACTGTCCTTCGGTGGGTTTTGCAAGTTATATAAAAAATTATTAAACATAACTCATCAAATACGTTTAAATTCGATTTTAATGGAAGGTTGTTAAAATTATCAGACTTCTTTCCAAAATTTTGTACATACTAATATTTAAAAAGGGAACGATTGGTGAATGAAAAGCCTAATTGGAAAAAAGAGATATCGGACTCTATTTTAGAGTAATCAAGTGATTTTGTTGTTGTGGCGGTGTTGACCACTATCCTTAAAGTTTAGGCTGAAAGAAAATTGTTGTTCCTAGATGTAGGGTAGTGTTTGTTAAAAAAAGCTGTTGTGGATGTAGTAATTAACTGAAAGATGTTTGTTAAAGAATATTTCGTGTCATTATAAGTTTGATGTTTGATTCTAGTGGTTTGATTTAAACTAATTAGGGCAACACTTTTACTAGAATCCTCTACGTATCACGGCAACGTTTATTGACGTCCGTCCAACGTTGGGCATCTTCAGATAAATACAATATATTGACGAAGCAGACAACGTCCGCAGAAACATCACGATTAATGTGTAATATATATATATATATATATATATATATATATATTATATTATATATATATATATAGTTAATAGTGATGTTTCTGCGGACGTTGTCTGCTTCGTCAATTTTCCAGATGTTATTCCTCCGCATAACTGGTTCTGAAGGTGGCAGATGTGATTTTGCCGAAACGTCGCCAAATTGACAGCGGTTCACATCAGAACCAGAGAGCTATGCGGAATAATTCCTGGAAAATTGACGGGTGTTTTATTTATAGCACGTTGTATGGGTAACTCTGTTATTTAAACATTAGAGATATGTTAGATTAAATAGAGAAATTAGTGTAGTTTTTAATGTCCAGCTAGGTCCTGAAGAGATAATTAATTAACATGAGTGTATTAAAAGTTACGAAGAAAGTTACAAAGCAAAGAGTTTCTCCAAAAATGCTATCACTTCAGAAGCTGGAAGCTTATCTTATAAACTGTGTACACATATAGCTAGCTGTTAAAAAAGTTGTTTTGTTCAAAAATGTTAAAAAACTTCATGGACAAGCAATTTTAACCACTTTACATTTGACTTTCCAATGATCCATCCGAAGGTAACATTGGCCACGAAGTCAGTTTTTTTACCTAGAAATTTTGAATTTTACCGAACTTTTGCTGTTCGAAGCAAGGTAGGGATTTTTAATATGCCTGACAACTCTCACACGCGGAACCTACATCTTACCTCTCGTTCGAACGGGGGTGTATTTCTGTGAAAAATGCTCACCTAACATTATTCAAGCGGTCCGTTTGAGGAATCGAACTCGGGACCTTGAGATTAGTAGTCACATGTGAACCTATTTAACCCACGGATCCGCCCAATTTTAATCGCCGTTTATCGAAGGATTTACTGCCTTCCTTTACAGTGGAGGACAATCCAGAAAGTGGCAGGATACGTGTTTAAATATATACTTATAAGTTGTCTTACGGACTTTCTTAGGTGGATAGAGAGATAAAAACCGAACGTACTTCAAACTATGCAACATAAGATTTTATGTTAAAAATAAAAGTGGGTATCTAAAATGCGCAAAGAGGTAGAAGTAGTTTATTTATGTAAACTTGTCTAGGTATGTCCATTTAAAACTACTTTCATTTCATTTTGAATTTTGAACACCCGTAGTTCCTATGTTTTTCACATTAGTAAACCTTATGTTTCACATTTTGAAGAACAACCGGTTTGCTTATCATCATCATTAGATTTTGAGTCCTGGAACTGGTTAGACGCGTATCTCCATTGTTTCCCACACTGAGCTAACCTACACGTTTACCTGAGATTCCCACAGCCTACATCTTTCACTATCCGCGTGCAATAGTTAAATCTAGGTCTACTTCAACTTCTTTTGTTTTTTTTCTCTGCATATAATATATTCCGCACTAGTCCCTCATGCCTTTGTTTGTGTGCTTATCATCTCATCTCTCATATTTGTTCATGTTTTCCACATATTTATTTCTTCCCCTACCATTTCTAGAAACTCTTAGTTCTTAATTTTGTCTGCCCATGATATCTTCATAATACGTCTGTAGCATCACATTTCAAAAGCCTCTATCTTGTTTCCTGTCTGCTTCTCCTACTGTCCAAGTTCACAGCCGTACTGTGCTGTGCTCTACACATTTGTTTTTAGCAATTTTTTCCTTGTGTTTATGTTTGTTGTCTTCGAAGATAACAGCTGATTTTTATTGATAAATACAGCACTGTCTTGTGCTAATATTGTTCTTTTTTAATATTTTTTAGCAAGTTTCCTTTTCTATTGTTTTCTAAAAATATACCTATTTCACCTATATTCTGTGGTACGCGGTTTTTATGAATTAAAATATTGTCATATACGTACACGATCCATCCAGTTATATTGGCACAGCAAGATCGCAAAATTTTTTATTTACAGGTGTGATGGTTGCGCTTCCTGACGTTGGTGATTCGACCAATCTCAATAAGTAAATAATAAATAAAATATTAAAGGCACATAGTAAGATGAAATACGAAAAGAAACATTTCGGTATAAATTTTACAGCGTATACTGGCTTTCAATTTTAGCAAAAAATCTTACCGCCGACTTCATATTTTCAATTATATCATTGATAGTTTGGATGCGATATGTTTCGTGTCATCGCATAATACATTGAGACAGTTCGGCATATTCTTCTTAAAGTGTTTTGTTTGTTTTGTTTAGTTTTTAAATAGAAATTGTGATTGCAGATGGTTATAGATTTACTACAAGCACACAATTCAAAATTATGCAGTAGCTGTTTTCATTTTATAAAGGCGAGACGCCCAAAAAAAAGACACCAAAATTACCGATTTAAAAAGTCTTATCGAAGCTTTTTTAGAGTATTCAGTGATTTAGTTTTTCATATCCGTATAATATTCTTTTTAACACTAGATGTCGCTGTTACACGTACTATAGAAATATTCTATTCCGTAGACCATTTATTTAATACTTTGTTTTGTATATAAACAATTGTATTAAAGACGGCTACTTTTGATTTTATTAAGTACATCACTGATGGCTAGTTTGTTGTAACTTCATCTGCTAATGAATTCAAGGGATTTGGAAAGTGAGAATAGTTCAAAGTTCACTTCAATACATTTACCCAAGAACCACATTATCCGTTTTCGAATCAAAATTCGACACCATTCTGCTAATAGTTGGGGATTTTTGTTTGTTCCTTCCATATTACCTACCGATAAAATATATTCTGACAGCAGCAACTGTACTATAGTACCTTTTTCATATATTAAAAGAAAATGGCAATCTTGGAAGCCAAAAGAAGGCAATTCCGCCATTCGTCTAAAAGACCATAAATCTCTCACGTATGTTTTTGCTTTGTCAGTTTCCATAAAATTTAGTAAAATTTTGATTCAGCATGAGAAGAGACATTTTTATTATGCTAAACTATTAATATTTTTGAGACAATAAAAAGTATACCAGAATATAATACGTTTCAAAATTTGGAAAATACCGACAAAATTGGATTTTTTTCTAGATATGTAAGCACCTATCGAACTTCCAGTACCATTTAGTGAGGTAAAACGAACCACTAGTTTTCTTCTTTAAATGCTCGTAGTCAAATTGATTAAATCGTAGGTTAAATAAAATTTAAGATTCAATTAAGTGGAAGAATATTTGTAAAAATTTTTAAAAAGTGTAAGTGCATAGTTAATGGTTTTCCTGTTGGCTGGGCTAAAATTGGCTTAATTATTTCTCGTATGTCTCTTTTTTGACTAAAATTTTTGAACAGTTTTTTGTATCCTTGCTAATTACTATAACGATTTAAACATCTTTGTATTAAAATTTTAAATTTCTTAGAAAAAATTCAAGGATATTAGATATAAACCTTTTTGAAACATCCTGTATTTGATTCACCGATTTACCTAGTGATAAACAACTTAAATATACAATTCCATTGTAGAGTTAATGAACGAAGCGGAATTAGTTAATTTAAACATGTTTAGAAAGCTTATTAAAAGTATGTAAAACTTATTTTCATGCTTATAGGAGTATATTTCTAAGTAAAGTGTTATAATAATTATGTCCGAAATCATACAAAGTTTTTACACCCTGTATATCCTGGAATTACCTACTGTCCCAATTGAGAAAGGAAGTGGTTAGTTTGGTTAATAACAACAATAAAAACAGCTTAAATAACCTTTCGTAAGCGGATACGAGTCCGGATTTGTCGCGGGATGGTCGATCATCGGTGACCCTGAGGAGGTCACGCACCCGCGCGCCTTGCCCGCTTCCCTCCGGCCGCCTGAACAGCGGCGAAAATTAGAAAAGTTGCACGGGTTTCCAACGAGATTTAATAAATCTATTTAAAAATACATATACATAACTTACAATATCGCTTCATCAGACTTTTCTTGTATGCTTTACAATCAGCACCTTCAGGCGAACAACGTCCTCCAGAATCATCGCTTTCAGTACCAGAATCCCGGAGTCCCGGACTTAATCGTCCACCGTTAACACTTAGATCTAGTGGCACACAATCGTTGTCGTGAACACTGTTTATTTCAGCGCGGTCTGTAACAGGTGAAGGACTTGGGCTTCTCGTAGGAGATGCCGTACATCCTGGTAACAACATTGCACGTTCTAGGTGTTGAATATGCTGAAGGATCATAACGCACTTGACACTAAAATCTATAGAATAATTTTCATTATCAGCAACAAATTTTTTTAGTTGGGGAAATTCTTCCGTTTGAAAACAAGTGAGAGTTATGTCATCAAAAATTATTTAATTACACGTCGTAACTACAAGAGCGTATCGTTTGTACTAGCAGCACCAGAAGTATATCAAGCGACCGACGCACGTTGTCTGTCCTACTGACTCAGATATCAATGCTGGCGTCGGGTTCGAATCGGCGTCACTCGGAGTCTCACTTCACTTTCATTGCTCCGTAGCTGCGCGGTGTTGCTTCGTTGGGTTAGGTTATGTCTTGCCCGCATAGATATTACACTATTGGATTGGCTAATGTCTATTAATATTAAATTGTTGTAAACAAACAGCTTCCGTTGCGAGTCGAATTAGTTGCTTATCTGCAACGTATTTACTATAAAAGTGTACAAACGATATATGCCCATGAGCCACTTTGCTATGCACCGACGACCCAGATTATTATAAATTTATTACGTTATTTACTAGATCACAAATTTAATTACAAACAATATTTATGCTTAACTAAATATTCCAAATTTATAGTCTCGTTTATTTGTAAAATTCAAGTCATATGTAAAGATAGAAATGGCGCGTGCGAGTGCAAGATCCTGAAGTAACAAAGCTTTTCAGTCATCGCGCTCTTTTAGAATTTTTTATTCAATGATCGAAGGCTTACTACTATAATTTCCTTTTTCATTGTTTGTATTTCTTAGAAAAGTGTTTACTAACGCTATAAATAAACCCCCACCCCATTGCCTCTTTTTTTGTAAGGAATTGCTATTTATAACTTCATAGTTGATAAACTTACTTTTTGAACAAAATGAATAGTAAATTGGAATTATGAAAACAATACCGTATTTACTGAATCTAAATCGATCAAGGTTAGAAAGCATATATAACCTGGCCTCACTGTTCGTCGACTTCCTCCGTTTAGACGCATTATAGGTACAGAAAATCAAATCTTTCCATTCAAAGACCTCTTACATTTTCGAAAAATAGATACGAGGACTACCGCTAAAATTTTGGGATGTAGCAACAGAGTAGACACTGGATGCCTGATATAAAAAATTAATAATTTTAATATATGTGTTATCAAACAAACGTGATCGAAAGTAAAAATATTAAACACTTTGATTAATGCATAATTTTGAAGTTGATAATATTTAAAGAAATATTAATTCAAACCAGGAGTGTCTAAACGTTTTGCCGCAAGGCCTAGATTGGGATTTAAATTCATTTACAGCGGGCCACGCAAAATCTCATTAGACTAAGATACCATTCGATTTTATTTTTTACCGTTAATTAGAGATACGCCAATACTAAACAAACATAGGTGCATTTCACCGGCACCCCCACATACACGTGGAGGATTGAAAATGCGTGCGTTCGTTTGTGCTACGTTTGTGCTACGTTTGTGCTGGTTTGTGCTGCAAATCCCATCGTTTGTGCTACTTCCGTTCTCAAGATATTCACAAAATCCGCTCTCCCACTTTTTCAGAGGGGAATATAAAGTTGTGCATTCGTGTGTGCTACGTTTGTGCTTGTTTGTGCTACAAACCCCATCGTTTGTGCTACTTCCGTTCTCGAGATATTAAAAAACAAATTGGGGTGCTGATGAAACGTCCGCACCCCCACTCTTTCAGAGGGCAATAGAAAGTAATGCATTTGTTTGCTCTACGTTTGAGCTGGTTTGTGCAGCAAATCCCATCGGTTGTGCTACTTCCGTTGTCAAGATATTAAAAAAACAAGTTGGGGTGTTGTTGAAACGTCCGCACCCCCCACTCTTTCAGAGGAAAATATAAAGTGGTGCATTCGTTTGTGCTACGTTTGTGCTACAAACTCCATCGTTTGTGCTACTTCCGTTCTCGAGATATTAAAATAACAAGTTGGGGGTGCTCATGAAACGTCCGCACCACCACTCTTTAAGAGAGTAATATAAAGTAATGCATTCGTTTGTGCTGGTTTGTGCAGCAAATCGCATCGGTTGTGCTACTTCCGTTTTCAAGATATTCAAAAAACAAGTTGGGGTGCTGTTGAAACGTCCGCACCCCCACTCTTTCAGAGGAGGATATAAAGTGGTGCATTCGTTAGTGCTACGTTTGTGCTGGTTTGTGCTGCAAACCCCATCGTTTATGCTGCTTTCCTTTTCGCGACATTCAAAAAACAATTTATGGGTGCTGTAGTAATGAAGTGAATGAGAGTGAGGTGTATGATTGAAAGTTTATCAAATTTGTTGAAAGCACTTGTAATCGTTTGTGCTCCGTTTGTGCTACATGGTGCACTGATTTTTATGCTTCACAGTCACCCCTCTGGTTGGGGTTGTCTTTAATTATCAAGAAATATGCAAATACAACGGGAACAAATTTTTTCCGAAACCGGCCGTGAGAGTTATTGAGAAACAAAAATTTCGTACGGCATACGAAAATCATATTTATTTTTAACTAGCCCTCGACTCTGTGGGGACCCCCCTCCCGCCCCTAATTCGCTAGAGGTAAAATATCCCAAGTTATACGTTGAGTTTTTGCTCCAAATCCAATAATTATTAATTTTTCCCACAAACGTATATGGAATGTTGATGGACGTCCATAAATACGTTTTTCAACTAAAGTGGTATGGACGTTTTCTGGCAAACGTCCATTGGACGTCCGTTTCAGTTCCATTCAATGTACGAATATCCATTAGATGTTTGCCAAAAGACGTACATACCAGTTTAACTGAAGGCCGTCCTATGGATGTCCATCAAAAGTCCATGGCTATTTGTACATTGAATAGAATTAAAACAGACGTCCACGGGATGCCCATGGGACGTTATTTATTATATGGGAAAGAGGTGCACCCGTTTGTGCTGGCTTATGCTACAAATTCCATCGTTTGTGCTACCCTCTTAACTAGATATTTAAAAAACAACATGGGGTGCAGCTGAAGTGTCGGCGTGGTACCACCTCAACGGAAGTGCATAAAAAGTCTGTGCTACGTTTACGCTGCAAACCCCATCATTTGTGATACCCCTTTCTGGGATATCCAAAAAACAATTTAAGGGGGGGGGCTGTAGAAATGAAATTTATGAAGGTGAATTAGTTGGTTGACAGTGTATCACACTTGTAAAAGTCCTTGTTATTGATGAAATTCAATTTTCTACTAAATCCCAAATTATGCAATACGTAATTTAAAACACCCCGTATATTACATAAACACTGAAGTTTCTTTTTTCCAGCTATAAAAACTACGCATTAGTTACATAAAATAAACGCTTACAAACCTTTTTTGCCTAGTGCGCAAAACGTCGTTCGGTTCTTAAAGTGAAATGCCTCTACAGTGTACACAATTTGTTCATTAGCAGAGCACCTGTTACTTTTAAATTAATAACTTATTTTCACAATTGCTGATCACTATGTTTCGGTGAATGTTTAAAATTATATCGTTTACTATATAGCTATACCTTATTTAAATTTGGTGTTTGATGAGTTTACATCTTTTTGTGCTCATTAGAAGAAGTGTAACTGGTGAATATTGTTAGAAACTAATAGGCAACCCGTCAAACACGCAAGTTGCATAACCGAAGAATATTCTACAGAAGTCTCGAACGTTCCAGCAAGCACTAGAATATGAGTCATCTATTTAATTATGGGGGTATATGTAAGATCGCTGATGAGTGTACAGAGGTTAGTCTATATTAAAATGTCGTATATAAATCATATCGTGTATAGTTAGTTGGTCATTATAATAGTGTTTTATGCTGTTAAGAAGACTTATGGTTAACGATTTAGTTTAATAAGATACTAGTGCTTGTAAATAGCATTAGTGTGATTTTGTTTCATTGTTAATTGGACTGAAAATATCTATAAAGGCATCTACTGTTAATTAGACTTGTGAATAGTGAATAATAAAGACTTTTCTTATTACTTGTTCTAAATTAGTGAAACGCGTTAGCGGTAGCCCACTACATAACGTATTTCTTCTGAACAAAACATCCTGACAGCTACCTCTGCTATGCGTACTAATGAGTCAATTGATGAAGACAATTGTACTGCCATCCTCTCCTGAAGCTAACCTCGAAGAACCCGTAGAAAATTGGAGAGGTAAAGGAGTAAAAAGTACTAAACGTAATAAAAATACTAAAACAAGTGTCTATCTCACAAGGACGCTACTGTTTTGCACTATAATGACCTAAGCAAGTCAAAAGCGTCAATAATAGGCATTCTTAAAAATGGCAATACTCTTTCGCTTAAACCTATCAAGATAAGTGGACATTTTTACACCTTTATCAATACTTGCACGTTTGATAGTTGCGGTGCATCTGATGTGTACCGCTTCTGCAGACAGTGAAATTTTCGCAGCATTTATTACAGAAATTTTTTTGAATCAATCAGTAACATTTTGCGCGATGGTATTACTGCACAAAGTTATGCCAAGAGAGGACAAATTCTTATTGAACTTCACTTTCGCGATTCATCAGATTCTATAGAACCTACTGAACAATTGACACATATAAATTCTGCTTGTACAGCATGCTATCTGTTGGAACAATTATTAATAAACTATCCTTCAGTCGAAGAAAGAAATGATGAATGTCCTACATGTAATCGCACAGGAACCTTTTTGCGTGCGTATTTACTGCAAATATTGCAAATAATGACATTACTCAGCTACAAAAGGTTATAGATGAAAGGTTCAGTAACCAAAGTGCAAAATGTACGACTTGCAACTTTTCATCGAATACGAGTACCATTTCGAACACCCACCTGCTTATAAAACTATGGCCGTATATGCGACAATAAAGTACTTCGTCCTTTGTTTAACGCGAGTTTAAATGTGATTCCCCGTCACATTGTAATTGGCGAAAAAAATTACACCTTAAGAAGAGTTCTTGCATTCAGTCCTGTTGCAGAAGGAGATCCTCTATTGATTGGGTATTGCACCGCGTATTGCTGGCGGGAGAAGTGCCTGAAATGGAAATTGTATAATGATCTTCAGGACAAGTTCCTAAATGTTAGGTCGCGAAAGACGGTAAACTGTCACATGACGTTCTACACATTGTAATTTGTTCGATACAAGGAAGAAGTTTATTGTAATCAAAGTTGTCCTAATAAAATGTGCACTTCAATTTGTTTTCACCAATGAAATGTTTTTTTTTATTTTGAGTTTTTACAAATTTTTTTGATTTATTTTAAGTTGTTCCTAATAAAATATTCTTTCAATTTTTTCCGAAAAATAAACTTTTATTTCAAACTTTGTTCACTTCAAAGCGCCCGTAAACCGACCCTGAGTCACGACAATGTGAACTTATGGTCTATTGTCAACACTCAAAAGTAGACGTAAAACAATATACATAGTACACCTACATAAATAATGTCTATAATTATTATAAATATTGATTGCTAAAATCTAATTAGTTGACTTTTACAGTTGTCCTATCTTATATGTTCACAGGGGTGGATTAAAATTGAGGTCTCCTTATTCAACTTCTTCTATGGTAATAAAGGGCAGATCTGTACATTTGGGCGTGGCCGTAAGGGCGCGACCGAAAGTCGCGGGTCATTTGGAGGCAAGGACAGTAGGGCGCAAGCCGTTAGGGCGCTGACGATAAGACGCGAGACATTAGGGTGCCGTCGACAGCTCGCGGGACATTAGCGGGCGAGAACAGTAGGGTGCAAGTCAAATTCCAAACAACTCCAAAAATTAAAAAAAATTTGGTCGTAAACTTTTTTTGTGTTTTATTATGTTCTAATTGTTTTTGTATCGCATTCCTGTATGCGTGTTGATGAGAATGGATAGACAGAATTTTTGAAAATGCTCCCCCAGCAGCCAAAATACTGTTCCACGCAGAAGCAAGCATTCTTTAAAAGTAATAAAAGAACAATCTTTTAGCCGTCAAAGGCATCTTCAAACATTTAACCAGTACATTTTCATATAAACACGCACAGGAACACCATAGAAGAAGAATTAAAACAATAAACAACACAGAAAAAAGTTACAGCGCCCGCTCAGAAAACATTTAATATTCTATTATAAGAGGATTTAATATTTTTCTGTAAACCTAGCAGTTTCATGACCTAACCTTTTTGTGTTTTCTGATCCCGACTGTCCCGCGATATAACAGCCCGCTTCCTTACTACCCTCGCGCTCTGTTTTCCAGCAGCGCCCAAATGTCCTACACCAAATAAACGGTGCTAAAATTCACAGGTTTAAAATTGGGAAAAATTATTTTTGGATTCAGCACAACAATTCAATATTGTTCAACTGCTTTCAGGACAAATTTTTTAATTTGAAGGAGTGGGGAGGGGTGAAGATCCATGGAGTTGAGGGCTGGGTAAAAATAAATATGATTTTCGGATTCCGTACCAAATTTTTGTTTCTTAAAAAGTTTCACGGCTGGTTTCGGAATAAATTTGAACCCGTTGTATTTACTAATTTTTAGATAAAAAAAGACAACTCTAACCAGAGGGAATGACTGGCGAAGCAAAAAAAAATCAGTGCAGCATGTAGCACAAACGGAGCACAAACGATTACAAGTGCTTTCAACAAAGTTGATGAACTTTCAACCATACACCTCACTCTCATTCACTTCATTTCTACAGCACCCCCAAATTGTTTTTTGAATATCGTGACAAGGAAAGTAGCACAAACGATAGAATTTGCAGCACAAACCAGAACAAACGAATGCACCACTTTATATCCACCTCTAAAAAAATGGGGGTGCGGACGTTTCAGCAGCACCCCAACTTGTTTTTGAATATCTCGAGAACGGAAGTTGCACAACCGATGGGGTTTGCAGCACAAACCAGCACAAACCTAGCACAAACGAACGTACCTATTTTCACTCCCCTACGTGAAAGTGGGGGTGCCGCTGAAATGCAGGCGGCTCCGTGGCGTAGTGGTATGTGTGTGACTACTACGCCCTAGGTCCCGGGTTCGAATCCCGACACGGTCCGCTTGAAAAATGTTAAGCGAGCATTTTTCGCAAAAATACACCCTCGTTCGGATGAGAGGTAAAATGGAGGTCCCGTGTGTGAGTGTTGTCACGCACGTTAAAGATCCCTACCTTGCTTGGAACAGCAAGGATTCGGCAAAATTCAAAATTTTCCAGGTAAAAAAAAAACTCGCTTCCTGGCCAATGTAGTACCTTCGGGTGGAGCATTGGAAAATCACATCACATGTAATGCCGCTGAAATGCACATGGCTAAATTATACATAATTAGAAAATTATTTCTTGCCGCTTTTAATGGGAATGATGAAACTGTATTTTTTGCTGGAGAATTTTTTTAAAGTTGGATTTAAAATCTGAAACACCAATTATAAGTAATGATTGCAAATGGATCATCCGATTACTTTGTCCTGTACTCTGATTTCAGATACGTCAACCTGGAAACGTTTGTTTGCACATATAAGTGATACCAAACATAAGAAATAAGTTTACAACTAAATTGCTTTAAATTTGGAAACTCATTTGCATCCACAAATTTGTAAAAATCAACCAAGTTTCCTTCCTAGTATTTATCCTCGAGTTGATCGTCACCTTGAAGATCAGTAATTGCCATTTGAAACTGACTTGAAACGCCGGCAACGTCGCAGTCAAATGGATTCTGAAACAGCCGAATTTTGTTTGAATTCATGTCAAGATCAGAAAATCGCTCTTGAAATTCTTCTTTAAAATTGGTGATGACTTTTACTGAAAATCTGTTTGAAAATTGTCCATTAGTTTCTGTATTCGATTCTTCGCAGCACAAGAATTTGGTAGAATTACATTCATCTAACTGACTTTCGAGCAATATCAGTCAGAGCCGGCATTATGGGCAGGCAAGTAAAACGTCAGCCTGGGGCCGCCAAATTTTGGGGGCCGCCAATACATTACCAGATTATTGTTATTACCGTATTGGCCCGAATGTAACCCGGTAAAAATAGTTATTCAGTCATTTAACAAATCCAGGAAATGAGAACAATACTGCAATAGGCAATCAGTGGCTAATTACACATTTCCCTTAAATTTTTGAAGACGATATATGCGAGTCGTATATGGTTTCTGATAATTTTTTTCTGGACAAAAAAACTACCTGAATACAGACAACAGTGTTCCAGAATAGTTTCTCTAAAGATTCATCAGCAACCATAAATGAGTTCTTAAGAAACATGTCATAAGACAATACCAAAAAAACAATAAATGCATGTCTGTGCGGGTCGCGGGATGAATCGCGACCGGATGTCAGACCGAGCCAGATTGCCGGTAGCTTTGCCTTCCCGTCTTATTTTTTTTCGTTAGTTAGAACCGAGTTTTAGATTAGCGAGGTTGTGTGATCATAATAGTAGTAAAATATTCCTTTTGTTAACGATTTTTTGTAGAAAATATTTTGAGGTTCATAACTACGACTTCAAACATTGAAAATATGAGTAGTGCGAACGGAAGTAAAAGTGATTCCGGCGCTAAAAAGCGTAAACGCAAAAGAAACGCGGAAGCTTTTATTGCATCTCAGAAAGGTGCAATATTTAAACATTTTAAAAGCAGTGTGAAGGAAGAAAAGGAGTCTCCAGCGGCTCCACCTACGGAGAAAAGGACGAAACTATTTAACATGAACATGGCACCATTAATACAGACGCTCCAGTCGAACCATTGATCAGATTCAGCGTGATTTTTTGGTTGGAATGGGAGTTAACAGAGTTCGTAATTTCAGTTATCCAAAAAACCCTGATGATCAAAGATATTTTTCCGATTTCTATTATATTAGACATTTACTTAACAAAGAAAAAGTTGATCGGAGCTGGCTAGTATACTCAGTGCAAAAAAACCGTGTCGATTGTTTTCGTTGCAAGCTATTTGGATCTTCAATAAACAACTTTGCAAGCGATGGGTGCAACATTAAACATCAGCGTGCCATTTCAAAGTACAAAAACAATGGATCGAGCTATAAATGCGTTTAAACAAAAAACAAACGATAGATAGAAAAGCGCAGGGAATGATAGAAAAAGAAATGGTACACTGGCGAAATGTGTTAGAACGGCTTCTGGCGATCACAAAATATTTAGCAGAGCATAACCTCGCATTTCGGGAATCTGTTGAAAAGTAAAAATCATCCTCATAATAGAATTTTTTTGGGTTTGGTGGAGCCTTGGCGCAGTTCGAACCAGTTATGTCGAAACATGTGCGACGAGTAACCAGCGAAGAAATTCATGACAAATATTTGGGAAGAAACATTCAAAACGAATTTATACACTTGATCAGAAGCAACATGCTTGAGAAAATAAAAAGGAGAATACTTCTTGCAAAATATTACTCAGTTATTCTCGACTGTACTTCTGACATTAGCCACAATGAACAAATGGCCATGGTTATTCGGTTTGTTAACATTGCGAACAGTACTATGAATATTGTAGAGCATTTTGTTGGATTTCTAAAGGTAAACAACAGTACTGGTGCCGGACTAGCAGAAGCATTTAGGCAAAAGTTGACTGACCTTGAAATACCCCTTATAGACTGTAGAGGCCAAGGTTATGACAACGGAGCGAATATGAGTAGCTGTAAAAATGGTGTTTAAGCTCAGATATTGAGAGAACATAATAGAGCATTCTCTCTTCCTTGCGGATGCCATAGTTTAAATCTAGTGTTAGGTGATATGGCCAAGTCGTCTCGTGAAGGAAAGACGTTATTCGGGATCATTCAAAAAATTTACGTTCTTTTTGCTGGCTCAACAAATAGATGGGACATTTTGAAAAAATATATAAGTATTTTGACGGTAAAACCTTTAGTAAAAACACGCAGGGAATGTCGTGTTGACTGCGTAAAGGCAATTCGGTATCAAGTTGGCGAAATATATGATGCATTAATGGATCTGCACGAAGAGACGGCTGACCCAAAATGTGCAGCCGAAGCAATTTCTCCAGCAAAACAGGTTAAGAATATGAAGTTTTTAGTTATGCTGATAATTTGGCATGACATTCTTGTGCAGATTAATGTAATCAGCAAACTGATGCCGTCAAAAGATATTTAAATGGATGTAGCTTTATCAATTTTAAAGAAAACTGAAGAATTCCTCGTGAAGTACAAAGAAAATGGATTTAAATCTGCCATTATAACGGCGAAGAAGCTGGCAATTGATGATCTGAAAATGACTAAAGAAGAAGCTGTTTCCCAACCTGTCTCATCAATTCGAAAGAGGAAGAAGAAAATACAATTTTCGTACGAGGCCACAGATGAAACATTAGAAGAGCCTATGAAAAACTAGGAATCGAGTTTTTTGTTGCACTAATGGATCAAGCTTGTATGTCGATACGGCAGAGATTCGACCAATTATACAACTTTTCAGCAAAGTTTGGCTTTTTGAACAACATGGCAGCAGTAAAAGATATGTGTGATGCCGATTTACTTCAACGGTGCAAAGAACTGGAGCATCTGCTTTCTGATAGGGTGCAAAGCGATATTGACGGAACCAGCCTCTTAACCGGACTGAAAAATATTTCCTGTATCCGAGCGAGCAGGAAATGGCAGAACGGCTCTGAAAGTTTTGCGTTACGTGGATATTATGCCCAATGTATACATAGCATTACGGATTTTTCTTACCACTCCTGTGACAGTGGCCAGTGGAGAGCAAAGCTTCTCAAAATTAAAATTGATTAAAACATATTTGCGCTCTACGATATCGCAAGATAGATTAGTTAATCTATCTGCGATTACCATCGAAAACAGCATTACCCGTATCCTTAACTTTTCCGAAATTATTAACGATTTTGCTACCAAAAAGGCTAGAAAAGTTAAATTTGAATACTTTATATTTTACTTTATATGAATATCATTAAGATCAATATTATTTGTATTAGAATAAATTGTTACTAAATCACAGTTGCTTCAATTTTACTTTCAAATATATACCGAATACTGTTACAATTCTTTTATATTTCTTATATTTTAATACTTATTATTTATTGATACACGCGGGAGGGCTGCCAAATGTGTTTTGCCTAGGGCCGCCATTTGTCTAAAGCCAGCTTTGATATCAGCATTGTCCTGAATGCTTTGATTTGCGTGAATAAATCACAAATTAGGTTGTTACCTTGAAGTTTTTTAAGTTCAAGTTAGTCACATGTGTCACAATATCTGCAAAATAAAATAACTTCTAGAGTCACTCGCCATACTACAAAAGTGGTTCACGATGATATGTCTCCGCAATAAATATATTAATTGCATTTCTAATTTTAAAGCACTGCACTAGCACTTTTCCACAACTAAGCTATCAAACTGCAGTAAAATAACTACAAGTCAACTGACTCGGATTCCATGAATTCTAGAAAAGTTCAAAGTCGACGATGATTGAGTGCATGTGATCGAATAAAATTTACGACAGAAACTATTAGTTTCAAAACATAGCTCATATCGACATGTTTTACATATAGTGCTTGTTGATGGACAATACAGTGCAGAAAAATTGGTAGTGATGCTCCTACACCTTCACAAACTTTTCTAATTCGTCCAACCAGCCCGATGTTTGTAGCAGACATGTTTCTTTCTCCATCAATTGACACATTGGAGTCAATTCCAGCCCAAGTTATACTGTGGCAACGTTTTTTGTACTTTTTTGAGGATACCTTTTACAGTTGTAGTGCTGGGGAAGCTGTTAGCCGAGGCTAATTCTTGTGTGATATTAAGTTCCTCTTCAACTCCATGAACAAAAACTACAAGTATTGAGGTGTCACTAATATCAGTAGATTCAACCATCGCGAGAGAATACCAAGTGAAACGCTTCGCACCGGTAATCTGGTGGAGAATATTGCTTCCAATATCGTCAATTCCACCGAACAACAGTATTACGGGAAGGAGCAATCATTTTGAAAAGTTTCAACTTTTCTGGGCACAACTCGCAAATAGCGTCCATCACTTCCTCCTTACCAATGCTTGCATTCATAAAAGGTTTTCCTTATTCCGCCGGCAAAGCAAGTTTCCTTCTTTTCTTACTTCCTAAATAAATTCTTACTCCTAAATAAGTTTTGATGACTACACAAACTACGGCGCATTGTTTCAAATTTTCCAGTATGCTGCTTGTCCTTAAATTGTGAGTACATTGAAGCACGTTTTGTTTCATAATGTCGACGTAAATTATATTATTTCATTATAACAACAGTCTCATTGCAAATTACAAAAAAGGGATTTGCCATTCTCTGACTGCAATTGCACAAAGAAGTATTTTACACCTCATTCTACATCAAATAGGCAGCACTCGTCATCGATCTATCTCTTTGTTCTGTACATGTTTAACCTTAAATCTTAAAAAATAATTAATCTTTAATGCACTAAATATGAATTTTCGCATATCAATTTACAACAGAACAGAAGACAACAGAAAGCAATTACGAGATCAACTATAGAGATGCCACATACAATGCTCTCGATTCACTCCACCCGCCCAACCCATATTCTAGTCAATAATGCAGAGACAGCTCACAGTAACGTGGCTACGTATTACTGGCGGCTTCGTGGATCATACCGGTTCGCGTATGACGTCTGATCCCAAGGTTCCGGGTTCAATTTCCAACACGAACCGTTTAAAAATGTCAGGGGAGCATTATTCACAAAAAAAAGCCCTCGTTCGGATGAGAGGTAAACTGTAGGTCCCATGTGTGAGTGTTATCACGCACGATAAAACGCTCTACCTTGCTTGGAATAGCAGGTAAAAAGAAACTCTCTTCCCGGCCAATATAGTACGTTCAGGTGGAGCGTTGGAAAATCAAATGTAGTTATGTAGGGTTTACAAATTACTTAATCATTGTTTTCGGTGCTCGTTTGTAATTGTCACGTAATTAAATGGATTGCTTTTATTATAATCATTCACCGTTTTTAATACTACTCAACAAATAATCTACAAATTTTATATATTATTTATAGATTAATATTAAAACGGAGGATGATTATAACTAAACTTTCTCAGGATTAAGTTAGTATACAAAGGATAGCTGGAAGTGTATTTAGAGAATAATTTGATGATACAGATTGCAAGTATAAATTTGTTCGAGTATTATTAAGTATATTAAGCTAGAATACGTTTATAATTTTTATAAAAATGTTGTCACTGGGCAGTTTATTTTAGCAATATTGAAGTCAGAGCTCGAGGCGTTTTAAACCTTACAAAATTTTCTGCTCGAGTTGTTAAACAACTACGCCGAGAGAGACGGGGTAATACAAGTGAAAGTAAATTGTGTGACTCGCATATGAGATGTTTTGGGGTTCTGTAGTTATTAACAAGAATTAGGTGGAAATCATCTTAATACAAAGGTAGTCGTAAAATAATTTTTCTGTCTAAACAAAAGCTGTAAACTGTGTTTATAAGCGTTATTTATATCAGTGTATAAAAGAGATTATTTAGATAATGTCTGTAAAAGAAAGATGTATTTGAATTTATAAAAGATTGTTCATAGGCGTTTTTTGAGATTTCTGTGTTTCATTTCATTTTCATAAAATTCACAACATATTTTTCGCCGAGCTAACCAGGCAAGGAAAAAGGGCACGCACGGTAAGGTAAAATTAATATTTTCTATTAAGCAAGCATCCATTGCATCCTAATATTAGACAGGGCGGCCGTACCCAATTCACAGCAATACATACTGGAACTGGAACAAATTCTATAACCTAATAAATAAAGGTCTATCGCAAAATTCCTAAAACATGTCATTTTATTTTCAATGGGATATATTACATTGAAGTTTGTTTATGTTTTAATCTGTAGGGTTGCAGAAATCCTCAACTTTTTTTTAAATTGAAGGGTAGGTTGAGTAGTTCTTTATCTTAAGACTTTTTAAACTACAAATACAATTACGTATTTTTTTGTTACTTTTTATAATAAATGTGTGAGAAAAAATAAAAGGCAATGTTTTCTGAAACTACCTTAATGCAAAACTGTTCAAAGTGTCCTCCATCTTGTTGCTGACAATACCCTAATCGATAATAAAAGGCATTCCGAACATTTAGTAACACTTTTGGCATTACTTGCCTAATTTCGTCCATGATTCTTTCTAGATATCCCCATAAAATACCTAATGGGGTAAGATCGGGCGATTTTGATGAATACTCAATTGGACCCCTTCTTTCAATCCACCTATTCGCAAACACTTCGTTGAGATAGGTCCATACATTTTGAGCAAAATGTGGTGGTGCCCCGTCTTGTCGAAACCACATTCGTTGGTAAAATAAGATCCATATTATTAATAATAAAACCGCTAAAGCAGAAACCAGTTCATCTTAGAGCATAGTTAGGCATGTTTGCCCGGTTACATTTTCATAGAAAAATCCAGGACCTACTATAAGATCCCTAATATTCTAGTCCAGACATTTGTTTTTGAAGGCTTTGAGTAAGTGGTATGACATTCACTCATTCAGTTGCAATTTCCATCAGTCCAATAACGGTAGTTTTGCCGATTGACGTGTCCATGTAATGTGAACGTAGCTTCATCAAAAAACAGCTCCCATTCTAAAACAATTTGCTCACCAGAGTTAGAAGAAATAATTCTTTCGCAAAATTCGAGTGTATGATTAGGATCATCTCCGTTAAGCTTGGGAGGTTTTCATCTTATAAGGGTGCTCTTTTGGGCTTCTTTCAAAATTTTTACAACTTGTGTGTGACTGACACCATAAACGCGAGCTATTTGCCTAGCTGGAGTAATAGAATTTTCTGCAACTTCCAATAACACGTTCAACCGGTTTTTTCGTGAATTTTTAAAGGCCTTTGTCAAAGAGCATCCCTCACATGTCCCAACTTCTGATATCGAGTTTGAATTTTGCTAATCGTACTTCGAGTAATAGGAGGCATTTCTGGATGCACTTATAAGCAAACAAGCGACTTCAATATGTGTTCGACTTCTGACTCCATATTCGATCATCGTTAAAATTTCGATGCGATGCCTCTCAGTTAAACAGGGGATTTTCTTATTTTTTTGTTTTTAATTTATACGTTTGAAATGCAAACAAGTACTAAGACATCAATCACATTCTGTGCAAATTGGTCAATAAACTATCGAGTAGGTTTGATAAGGTATGGGACTGTTATTGTGGCTTATCAAGTAAGAAACAAATGTGTACATTAAAGTGGTTAAACACATACTTGAAGTAACTTTCCCGAGGATTTTATGTCTGATATAACTTTTATGCTGAGATAACCATACAATCCTTCTTAAAATGTGAAAAACCAAAGGTCTATGCCCGATAAAACTTTTAGTCTTACTCCTTAAAGTCACAAACTCTCTCAAAAATATTCTAAGCTTGTGGCATTTCAAAAAGACCTGATTTCTTTCTAACACCCCTACGTTTGCTATTAAAATCTGTTCAAGATTTTTTAAAATCTACGAGGGACATTATTTATGTATTGAGAACTGGCAACACTGGTATTGCCATGTGAAATCTGAAATTACCATTGTAAAGTTTGACATTTTTGAGGTTATAGGTATTCAGAACGTTTTGCGTGCGCGCACTATTTGTGTTTTTTGCAGTGTTTAAAATTGCATCTCGGCCAAAATATGGCATTAACTCGAGAAAATTTTCAAGCTATGAATTATTAAGACTTTCGACGTGATCTAACTCAAGAACAATGCATCAATCAACTGAATTCAACGTTTGGCGAGGAAGCGCCATCCACAGCCACTGTATATCGCTGGTACACTGAAATCAAATGTCGACGTAGTTCGTTCACAGACGAAGTTAAAGAAGGTCGTCCAAAATGGGTCGTTGTGCCGGAAAATATCGATGCTGTTCGAAAACTAATTGAAGAAGATCGTCATGTGACATATCAAGAAATCGAGAGATGTTTAAGCATTAGTATAACCAGCGTACATAAGATTTTGCACGAACATTTGTGTGTTCGGAATCTGTGTGCGCGTTGGATTCCACATTTGCTGACAGATGTCCAAAAATGCTCGTGTCGATTGATGCCGTAAAGTGATTTCAAAATGCAATTGTAGTGCATCCAAAGCGGTTACAACATCGTCACAGGTGATGGTCGTGGATTTATGCGTATGAGCCAGAAAGAAAAGGCCAGTCGGCAGTTTGGGTGTTTCAATGTGAAGCAAAGCCAACAAAAGTGGTTTGTTTACGAAGCGTTAAGAAGCAAATGGTGGCGTTTTTCTTCACGAAAACCGGTCCTGAGGCAACTGTGGCTCTCGCAAATTAAAAGACCGTTAATCCAGCATGGTATACGACCATTTGTTTGCCTGAAGTTTTCGGTAAATTGAGAGAAACCAACCCAAAACAACAAATCATCGTGCATCATGATAATGTGAGCTCACACACATCACATGCAACGTACGAGAAATTGGACACACAAAAGATCGAATTGATGGGTCATCCGCCTTACAGCCCCGACTTGGCACCCAATGACTTCTTCTTGTTTCTAGTAATTAAAGATAAACTGCGTGGACAACGATTTTCATCGTCCGAAGAAGCGGTTGAGGCCTTCAAAACGCATGTTTTAGAAATACCGTCTTCTGACTGGACAAAATGCTTTGAGTGGTTCAATCGCATGCAAAAGTGCATTCAAGGCGATTATTTTGAAAAGCAATAAAAGTATTTTTCATTAAATTCATTTGTTTATTCTTTCTATTCTCAATATATTCGTATTAATGTTTTTTTTACTGCTGTGTATCGCCGCTGTCTTTGATTTTGTCACATATAGCCAGGGTACTTAGTTTTAACATAAGCGTAGTTGCTTAGGGAGCTGTATAGCTTATTTTGGCATTACAAGGGGTTTTAAGGTTTCAAATTATAGAATCTTCAAACGGTTTAAAAAAATATAGCACAACCGTTATTCCAAGGTTTGTTTCAATACAACAATTTTTCGATAAAGTACATGAAATAATGTTCCATTCCTATGTCACTATGATTTGAGTACATTCAATTTGTGTTGTTTGAAGTTGATCCAAAACAAAATAATTGTACGCACAACTTTCAATCTATTTAACCACCTTCTTTGGTTGAGATTTTTGCATATAACGGGAGATTTAAACAACAATAATAATCAAGTTAATAAATTTGTAAACATAACGTAACTAAAATATACTAAGCGAAAACCATAACTATAAAAATAGGTTATAACTTCGGGTAGATTTCAAATGATAACGAGTGGAGGTGACATTTCTTTGGGCAATCATTATTTAGAACTCGTTATGTGCAATGTATATATAGCTTAAATAGTTTAAACATTACCATTAGCTTAGGAAATTAAAGTTAAAAACAGAGAATTGGGTAGTTTGATATGTTTTTACAAGAAGTCTTACTTTCTCCCACTTTCAGTAACATTTTCAAAAATTAAATAATAATCACTTAAGCATTAAAAGATCCTTAATAAAATTATTATGCCACTTACAGAAATGTACTTAGTATATTCTCCTATTGTGTCAGTCTAGAAGCTTACCTGAAACAAAAGAAAGGGTTATGAATACATGTTAGTTTAAAACTACAAATAGTTGACTGTACCAAGATCTCAAATTTAAAACAAAGCAAAACTAATCAAAATGCATGTTTTTCAATTTGAAAAGTGGCTTAAGATCATGAACATTGTGAATGACGATTAGTTTGGATTAAAATAATTTACAGCAACATCAATCTATTAAAATCCCAGTTGAAATAAACTATCTAAAAATCGGTACTAAAATAAAAATGTACGGTACCTGAGCCAAACGTTGTGTTTAAAAAATGATTAGATAGATCTAGTGAGTATTTTTGAGTATAAAATCAGAAACAAAAGATTTAAGAAAAACACTAAAAAGTTACCACTTTGTTTTCTAAAACATAACAGTAGTTATATTTTAGACATTGTATAAATATAGACATGAAAAAAGTCACATTAAACATATTAAATGTGAAGTCACGTATATAAATTGGTATATAGACAAACCTTTCTTTATTTAAATTACAAAATGAAGTCTTCAATCAAAACCTACAATTTTTAACATAACATCTTCATGCTTTAAAAAACCTAGGACACACAAACTCCTTTGTCGGAGAAAATTAGTAATACACACTACTCATAGTCATATCTCATAACCAAATTACACTCTTCCTTCAACTGAAAACAATATCACAAAACTTGGTCTGTTTTAGCAGCAAGTTTTAAAGATTCTTCAGTCTTAAAGCAGGTCTTTCTTACATCTTCCATCTAATCTTTAGAACGAAGAATTTGTTATCATGCTTGTTTTTGAATTTTTTGAAAGTTGAAGGTATGCAGCTTGATATCACGTGATGTTAACTACTTTGATTTAAAAGTGCCTTTTGTGACTTCTTGAGCAAAACAATTGTTGTTTTTCTTTTTTGTTTAATGTTTGGACAACTTTACACTGGAGGTTGCAGCTTATCGGTACAAGAAGGATTTAGTGCAACCGAATTTTCCTTATGGTTTTGTAATCTTAAATCACTCCTACTACCTGTGCTCCGTTCTTTTGAAACTGACAGTAGAATATTGTTCCCTTCTTCGTACATGGTTGCGCCGTTAGACTTTTCTTGTTTGTTTTTTTTTGATTATTGATGTATTCATTATCCTCCTTTCAGATTCCTTCGATTTCATCTTCTGTATTAGTTGCTACTTGCGGCCCAAAAGTAGGAGTACTTGACAATATTTTCTTTTATGTTGTGTCTAATGTTTTAGAACTTAACACGAATGATCTAAATACTGTTATTTGTGTTTTGTATATAATATATCCAAGTTTAAATTATTATTCATTCAATACTCAAACAACGGCTGTGGGAATTTCAGGGCAATGTGTAGGTTAGCTCAGAATAGAAAACAATAGAGGTACGCGTCTAACCAGTTCCAAGAGTGAAGACCTAATGATGAAGACTCAAACAAATTCAAAAGCAACTTTCAAATCTAAAAGTGTTTGGTTAAGGCTGATAAGCACCCTTAATGTGAATGTCAACAATTAATGGGCGATATCCAGTGGTTTTAGAATCTTTTAAATAATAAACAAGATAAAATTGTCTAATCGAAACTCCACAACGCAAGCTTCTCGTTCTAATATAAGGATAATATTATTTGAATATAAAAGTTGGTATTAGACCACCAGGGTTTGCATCCGAACGATAAACGTTGTCATCTTTCGTTTTTAAAAGATGACCAAGGAACTGCGACGCTATTTAGTTTAGTCGACGAGTTAAAAGTTCTAACGCAAGTACTAAAATCTGTCGTTCCATACGCATTCTTTAATTAATTTTACTAGTTCGTTTGAATTCTAATAAAGTGTTTAGAAGGCTGTTGTTTAAAATATGTTTTGTCTTTTGTTAATTTACTAACGCCTGCTGGTGTCGATCTAAAAATCGATCTTGCCTTTCTATTTTATGATCAAATTGGATCTGGTAAGGTTAATCTTTATCTTGAGACGTAGTATATAAACTATCACCATTTCTACGCAATTAAATTCTATTTCAATACTTCAACTCATTCAAGTCGAGTACTCCAAGTTGTACATTTTCATACGAACATGTTTATCGCAAACAATTCTATTTCTTCTATTTTGTGCTTTTCAGTTTTTACGAGTACAATCCCCCATCAACACTATTGATGCATTTTGTGTACATATTATTCTAGAAAGTTTGAGTAAAACATTAAAATGATTGCGTACTACAAAGATGTAATTTCGGTGTTCTGCATCAAAATCTCGGTTTATTAAAATTGATTCTAATTTAACTGCCATATTGTGGTATTACTGAGCAGGCGGAATAGTTTTACATCATGGGCGTCAGTAGTGTCAACTATCGTATAGCCAAGTGTGCAGTTGCTCTATCTTAACTAAGTAAACATATACGGACAAGTTTGTAATTTGAAGACTTTAAAAATATCTCAATGCTCATGCTATCTTTTGGCGTCATTTTAGCAATAGATCTATCGGTCTTCCTTTCTCCGCTTACCTCTAAATAGCATCACAGGCCGACTATCATGCACTAATGCGTATCCGCAGGTTACAACAGTTACACTTTCTATTAAATGCATTTTTTTGGAAACTTTTTGAGCTAAAACTTGAGAATCTTTATGTAACATAAGACGGCAACACTTTTTATCAATATTAATCATTCATTCAGGAGCATTTTTGAGATCATAACGATTTGTTAGTTTATCAACTTTTTTAAAGTAATCGGAAAGTATTGTTTTATTAAGTTATTGCGCTTCGGTTGGATTGAGGTTTTAGTCCATACTAGCCATTCTGAGTTGCATCTCCTTCAACTAGGAAAGCTTCTTATTCAGTTGATCATGTCTAATAGGGAGCTTGTCGTCATTTCTAATATTACTGACTATGCAATATTTTTGAACGTACAATCCCAATACCCGAGAAGTTAATGACTACCCGAAATTAGTCGAGCGAATGATCCAAGACGATTTTAAGTTTCTTGAGGTTTATTCTAAAATGACTTTCGGTTACGGGTGCCTTTAAGTTACGTCTAGGAATCGAATGATAATTTGCGGCTTTATTTGCTTTCTTTACTGTAATATTAGCTGTCCTCTGATCTTCTGATTGCATCCATCGCAGCTCTTTGTATGTGAAGCGAGGCATTACCTAAAACGAAAACACTGTACAGAAGTGTAAAGTATACGTAGAAAAATCACCTGTCCACTGGTCATATTTATCGATAGGAAATATTTCATAAAACGATCTTTCACGATATTTAACAATGAAAATATGTTAAAATTGCATACACATCTAAAAAGCTAAATAATATCAAATGTACTTTTATTGAAAACGTGTTTGGCAATATTTAAATAAAGCGAAATCTTCAATATTAACATATATGCCACACATGCATTTTACAATGGAAGAGTACCATGCACTTTCCAGGTTCTGCAAGTGATTGGTATGTATACGAACTAAAACACCGAGAACTATATTGTTAGATTGCAATTCCAATTGCTGACGGGTGGCAATACGTAATTTATACTGTAGCTTTTAAATAGATATATGCATTTGGCTATATAAATCCACGTTATAAAATTTTCTTACCAAAATATATTAAAAATATCGTCTTAACTGGCACTAGTATGTCAGTGAAAATATTTGAAAATCAACCCTTATTGCTAACCTTATCTAAAAATCTTTTCAAATACTTTTTAACACCCACGCGTTTCACCAAAGAACAATAAAAGAAGTACTGCGGCATTTGCCCTTTCAAACGATCGTTCGCTATCCCTCAATTCCGTCAAAAATCCAAAGAAATTAAGGCAAGTAGTGTATACCTCCAATTAAGCAACCGCAATATTTTAATCTCTGGTTCGCTTTTCTATTCTTCCAGATACAAGAAATTTTAATGAGGTTATAAAATATTCGCAGAACTGCGTAAATTCTTGAAGAGAAAAGATCTTAATTATAGAGAATTTAAAGGTGCTCGTATATTCAATAACTCTACCAGTCGATCTATCTGCGTAGACGGAATTTGAACAACTAACTAATTAAAAACCCGCACAGTAACTTTTAAAAATGGTAGGGCGTTGAACGTAAAGTTAAAATAAAATAATATTGGAATTTAAAGTTATTGATTATATTTGGTTGTTTGAATAGTCTAGATTTAGGAATAGAAGAGGACTACGCATTCAAACTCTTGTATTGGAATTTTTTTAATACTATAAAATACTGAATACGAAAAAAAATAATTGTATTTTAACCTGATGATAATTATAAACAACTACAGATGTTGGTTTTGCAATATTCTCAACTAATGTTGATTGTGCGTAAGGATTTATTGAAAAACTATTAATTCGGCAAATCTCTAAATGTAGGGATCTTGGTAGCCACAGGTTGCTTAACCCCCTTCACATACCACTGAATATTGGTGAAATAGAGCATATATTTAGAAAACAGCAGAAGTGTTGGGGTATCTTGATAGCCGTCAGGTTGCTCAACCCCCTTCACATACCCCTGAACATCAGTGAAATAGGGTATATATTTGCAAAACAGTAGAAGAGAAACCGAGCTGTATCCAACAAGAAAGGGCAGAGGCTATGTTCCAAGGCAACAAATATAGAAACAAGGAAAAAGATGTTGAAAGCATATGTGTGGAGCACAGAACTGTATGGTTATGAAATGGGGACAGTAAGAGAAGCAGACAGGAAAAAGGTAGAAGTGGTGGATCAGATGTACAATGATGATAGCATGGACATATAAGTTAATAACAAGGAGATCCTAGAAATAGTAGGGGAAGAAAGATATCCGTTTGAAAACAAAAACACGTTCTAAAGCATTTTGGGAATAGTGCGAAATATATTACAAGCAAAGATAGGAAAAAATAGAGGTAGAAGTAGACCTAAATCAGACTATTGCACGCAGATAGTGAAAGATGTAGGTTATGGGAACTATTACGGAAATGTGTAGGTTAAGCTCAGACTAGCAAACAATAGAGGTACACGTCCAACCAGTTCCAGGACTGAAGACCTAATGATGATGGTTATCCGTATCTATTTAAAAGTCAAGAACAGAGTGGCAGTAATTTACGTAGCTAGTTTTGTAAGTAATATTTTATTAAACGTAAGCAATTTCCTCGTCTGGGAACGCGGTAGAACAATCCTAGTAATTTTCTTGCTTGTCATAACAGACAACTAGAAACATAAGTCTCTTCGTTATCCATAATATACATTTATAGTTTCGTTTGCTCCGTTCTGTGGCAAAGAACGCAGTACTATCACATCGTAAGACACGTAGCCATATAAATATGTATAAACATTTATAAGCCCCGAAGGGGTTGAGTCATCATCAGATCCATATTATATTTCAGTAGGTTGTGAGGGTACAGTCACAAATTTCCAGTCATTCGGGTCTTTTTCATACCTGATACATATGTTGCATAGTTCACACGTTCTCTCACTGAGCAAAGTACCTCCACACTTTAATATTTCACTTGTAATAATATCCACTCCTGCCCCCTTACTGCCATTCTTTAATGCTGTCATAGCCTTTATCATTTCATTCTTTATTGACTCTTTACAGGTACGCTGTTTTTTCTTTCATTTGTTTCCTTCACATTTCTAATTATTCTTTTCATCTTTCTATTATATATTTCCTCCCAAATCATATCACCTCGATCATTCTGCATATCATATGTTTTATTACGCATATGACCAAGTAAACAGGACTATGTTGTGGAAAGCGTTAAAAAAGGACGATGCGGATGAGGAGCTGATAAACGCATTGAATCCTTGTATGACAAAAGCAGAGGATGTGTAAGAATAAATAGGTTGTTATGTAATTGGTTTAAAATTAAACAAGGAGCTAGACAGCGCGGTGCCGTTTCCGTGATTATTTAGTGTTTTTACAATGTATACGCAAAGAATGTATGAATGCAAATGGTGTATGCCTAAAAAATATGTATGTTAAAGTGTTACTGAATTTAGACGATGCTCTTTTATTGGTGAAAAATAAATTTCATCTAAAAAATGTTCAAAAGAATGTCAGGTGTAGATTGAAATGGATTATTGACTAAAGTGCGAGTGTTTGATAGAAATGAATCTGGGTGTATGGGTCAAGTTAGTTTAAGTGGAAAAACCAGACCGTAGAAAAATAAATGATTTGGTCACCAGGGCGGAATACTTCATGTAAATATCATAAAAACCACGAAAACCAAATATTTTAATCATAAAATATACATCACTCATTCATTATGCAAAAAGCAAATACAAATAAATCACCCTGTATAAAATCAATAATAAGTTACAACTAATTAATGAAAGCTCATTCGTAATAAATTCACCACATTAATTAAAATAGATAATTGCGGAAGCAATACAATCACCTTCAGAACATTAAAACATTCGTAAGTTTAAAAACCAAATTTCAAATTTAACAGATTTGCAGAAAAATAACAGTGAAATAAAATCTCTTTCAATCTAAACGCATTTGAGTAAAAAGGTTAATAAACGCGTGTAAATTTATACCAATTTGTATAGACAAACATTTGAAACAAACATATTAGAACCGATGGTGTATGTGCATTTTCAAACGTACATAAGGCGCTAGACTTGGTAAAACAAGCATATGTAAAGAAAGTATGGAAATTAAAATTCCGATATACATGCAGTTTGAAAGGTAGATGTAATAGCATTTGTTCCGATGTACGTGCAAATTTGAACGTATGTAAATGCAATATTTAATAAGTCCCTTTACAAAGTTGCGAGATACGTGACATTTAGGACGTATATAGAATGCAATATTTAATAAAATCCAACAGGATGCAGATATAACACCTTACAGATAAACATAATTGAAACGCCTTTTCCCGGACTAAAGACCGATAGCGGTCTGTTAACCAATGAGAACGCGAGCAACATAGGGAAGGAATTTGTCTTTAAAACTAACCGGAGCAGATAAACGAAAGGCATTCCATAATCGACGCTCCGATTGTAATAGTTGGAAGAAGATTATTACGTAAATTTAGTGAACGTTAAATTGAAAGTGACATAAATCAATATTTTCAAGTGAAACAGAAAAGTGCGTTAATATAAGTGTGTATAAACTTCTGCAGTTGAGACAAACGTAAGTCTAGAATTAATTAATAAGTAGAATCTTTGAAATTTATTAATTTAAGGAATTTAAGGGCTCCAAGTAATATATCCAAATAATACTTCAAATTACTGGATAAATATTCCAAGTAATATAATTAAATCACGACGTTAATATTCTAAGTTGTTGGTATAAAAAACCAAGCTACTGGGATAAACTCTAAGGTTAATACTTCAAATCATTAGGCAAACGACTCCGAGTTGCTGTTAAATATTTTAAAGTAGTGGGTCAATACGCTAAGTTGCTAAACGAGCGACCAACTTGGGCCAGGAAGCTCCAGCAAAAAAACAGGAAAGATATAAGGTCAGAGCTAATTTTTTTAATTTATAGTAGGTGTAATTTACATATTTGTGTAAAAGGTCAAGAAAAATTTGATTAGTGCGCAAAGGTACGTTTAAAAAAAGGGGATATTTCTTTGAACTTCTACGAAACTATTCGTGGTAAAATACAATATTTCTTGCCGGCTTTAATTGCTATAAAAGGCCTAAAAGGTATAATATTCGTAAAGAAGAAAGTTGATAAGAATCTTTATTTAAAATTTGATTTAAAAGTTCTATAGAAAGTAAATGATATAAAAAGGGCGCAAATGTGTAAATAGTAATTTTATTTAGTTCAATATACAATTTTTGGTGAATTTAGTTTATCTTATGTGGAGATATTGAGTGTTGGAGAGGAGTGAGTAAAAATTCTCTGTTATCATACAGCGTTCACTCTGTGCGTGGTATCTCTGAGTTAGTCGAGACATAAATTTAATTGGGTTAATTTTAAATTATTTTATAGGCACAGAGGGGTGGCGATCTCAGCAGGCAACTGATCGTTGTACATCTGGCGAAGGTCGATATCGTAGCAATATATATATATATATATATATATATATATATATATACAAAAGACAAGTTATTTGCAGTCAGCAATAAAAAATTGTGCAGAACAATATATAAAATAAGATGTATCTGTAAACAAACCCTTATGAAATAATAAGAGCTTATTGACGAATACAAATCGGGCTAATAGTTGCATAGCCATTAACAAAACCATACCTTTATTAAATCACAGGGTATGGTTTTGTTAATGGTTATGCACCTATTAGCCCGATTTGTATTCGTCAATAAGCTCTTATTATTTCATAAGAGTTTGTTTACAGATACATCTTATTTTATATATATATATAAATATATTATATATATATATATATATATATATATATATATATATAAAATATATGATATTTAAAATTATATAATTTATTGAGGATTGCAGCAATTATGGAAGTGTAGAGTAGAGTAGATAGAGTAGACTTCCATAATTGCTGCAATCCTCAATAAATTATATAATTTTAAATTAATATTCATCAGCAAATAAAACTTGAAGATTAAATATATGATATATATATCATTGATATAATAAAGCGTCTCTGAGTAGTTGTAAATACCTTACCAACAAAAGTTTTCATGTTATTTTTTCATTTATTAGCAACATACGGCTTTGATAATGAACTATGCATTTTCCTTCAAAAGTTATTGTTCAAGAATACAAATAGACTTGTGTACACTTTTATTAATAATGTATAAGTCCGTTCAGTTTATGTTGTACCTTAATTATTAAAACCTGTAAACTAAAGTTGTATAAACTATTTTAATATCAAGTGCATGCAATTACTTTAAACAGAACAAAACTTTACAAATACAGCACTACTTGTTAATTAGCTGGTTTTCAAGTTCAACTTAAGTTCATTTCGCATATTTCTGACAATTTTACAATAAAATTACATTTTGATTAATGTTATACTAGATTTGTTAACTTGTTAGTAATACTAAATAAAGTGTATAACATTGAAAATGAATTACGTACACCATCTGAAACGCGGGCAGTTGCTCAACAAGTGCAGATTATTTTATTGCTCGATAAATGTATAAAGTTGTATAAGTGTATAACATCTTTAAAAATTGGTTTCTGTATCAAAAGGCGTCTAAAATTTCTGGAAACGTTATAATATTTTACTTAAGAAAGCAATCATCCAATAAGAAAGCTTCAGGTTTATAAGAAATATTTTCAATATTAAAATCAACAATTGTGTTTAGACGAAAACATAGATATTTCTAACTATTTGAAGATGATTACGTTTTTAAAGCGACAAAATGTTGCCTATAAACTAAAAAATAATTTGCACTGCCTAAAAATAAAATTATTTAGTTCGTAATTAAATCACCCAATGATACATACATTTTGATAAAGTAATTTTCAATATTTAGTAGGTTGTAATATATAATATTCATTATAGGAAAGCTTGGTCATTGGAATTACTGGAGCAAGTAGAACTGATGAACTCTGTAATATACTTATGAAAGATGTGAATGTTCGACAAGACATAATATTAAGAATAACAAGAATGACCCTTCAAAAAAGTTTGCCTTAGTACATAGAACCATCCTGGATTGAAGTTGCTAAAAATATATAAGTAATAGATCCACTTAGATATGATTAAGTCTTTATTGATGTTTGAGGTAGAAAACCTACAAAGCAAAACATTGGTGGCAATTGAATAAATACAGTTTCTCAAAAGGTAGTTCAATTATACTAGCCGTACATTACGATACTCTTCCGAAATTAATTTGCCTGAAAATGATCGTGCGATATTGTTATTTAAAAGGTACGGAGGATGAAAGTCTACTGTGGTAACAGAAAATTGTAATGAAAAATCCGTTGGCGATAAAATGAAAACTGCAGAAATAGTTCAACGATTTTTTAATATAGTTAATCTGAATAAAGATCTCTTAATCAAAAATCGTTGCTGCTACTCCAATTAACTCCGTCATTGCCTTTGCTTTTTTGTGTCTATGATTCTGCAGTATATGTAAAGTTGTTAGACATTTTTTTACTACTACTGATTTTTCCTCTTCTTTATTGTCTATATCATATGTTTCGGCGCGTTACAAGATATGCTTTAATCCTTGAGTTTTTCATTATTCCTACCTCAGGTTCTTCCAGAAACATCCTCTGGTTTCTTTCCCCACTTTAACCAATTAGTAAACGTCCTGTAACAAAAGCTCCGAAGTGTCTAGAATCGAAAGGGATAAAGCCATTAAACTAACAATAGATTTATGGACAGATACAAGGGTGCGCTTAAAAAACCATAAAGAAGCATACAAAAGGGAAGAATACAGAATGTTCTCGAATACTTTAGTTACGTATATAAAACCAAACAGTCGGCAGAGCAATCAGTTTTCAATTGAAGTATAAAGTCGCGATTATGATACAAATTATGAAATAAATCGTCAAAATAGATACTTTTAATGTGTATATAAATAAGTGCTATGTAAATTAATTTACGTCGTTGTACTTAGTAGTAGCTAATGTTTAATCATTGTGTTAAGAAAAATTTAGTATTAGTAAACACTGTAATAATTATCGTCGGCACATTAAGGTTTCTCTGTACTTATGAATAAATAGGCTTATGTTTTGCACATAAAGAAAAGTAAAAAAAGTTCATTACAGTCCAATTCTGTTTCTCGACGGATTTTCGAATAATCTTCATTTCCGTAAAAATCAATTTTCTCTTTTGTATGTAATAGATAAAGTTTTTAACCGTACACTTAGGAAACTTTACAGTGGAGTCGTTAATGCAGTTTCATTAAAAAAGTCATTTTAATTTACAGAAAATATTAAACAATTCAAAATTATACACTGAAAAACAACAAAAATGATCAAATGAACGATTTTCACTTAGCTAACAATTATCTGAAGAAAAACAAACTCACTACTAAAATTCAGAATTCGCACAATAATACACCAAACAAGTAAAAATTTACAAAGTACTACAAATAAAATACACAATTCGTAAAAAAGAAAAACGAGGGTATGCTAAAATAATCTAGATACTTTTGTTTTACAGTTTTCGAAATTCTCTCCCTGAAACTCTTTACTCTTACGGATTTTTTGAAACCACATTGGAAACGTTTTCACACCCGGAATCTACGATTTTTTTTTTAACCATGAGCAAATTCCATCTTAATGTTGTGAAGAAGAAAAAGTAACCACTTACTTGTTTCTAATCACTAGGTAGCATTCCATAAAAGGCATCTTAACTTCAAACAATTCCCCAATTGATCAATATTTAGGAAATTTTCCAGATATCTGAAAGATTGTGCGAAACTGGTATTTCACTTTATTAATTAGAAACGGATAACATTTCTAAAATATTCACCTATGGTTATAGAATAGCTACTTTGGTTTTGACTGAAATACTACCCTTTCGAATAGACACAAAAAATCGGGGTTATCTAATTTTTCTTTCGGCAGAACTTCGTAAAATGGAAGAGCTATGAGGGGCCATAAAATCTGTTGTTTTGCGTGTGATATGTACGTCCGATTATATTATCCCAAAACAATAGGTTTTATTACTGTTCAGAGCATAAACACCTCACCCCGATTACGCCCGAATATTGCTTTCTGAAGCATTACATGAAATAAAAGTTTTAACATTAATTGAATTATTGACAGATGAAATAAATAAATAAATAGATAAACGGTACTAATGAATGCTTTTGAACATTCATATAAGCTTTGTTAGTCAGATTCTCACGCACTTGCATTTCATTTTTCTTACCAGATTTCTGAAAAATAATTGGTGTATTTGAATTACATCAGTATTAAGATTACAAAATTAAAAATGATGGACTTTTAGCTCTTGTATAACCTTTTTCCTCATTTAGTATGGATAGAACTCCCTAAACAATTACATAATTTTTATAAAAAGCTATAAACACGGAAATGTACCAATACAAGATTATACCTGATAACTTCTGATTATTAGGTAATAAAAAACCAGAAATTAATAAATCGCCGATAAAGCAAAAGCGATAATATAATATCCAAATAAGCCACCGGTTTGAAGTTATTTACTTCTCTTACGTTCAATATTTACAAAACCAGATAATGAGTTGCGTACTTCTCGTCAAAAATGGTTATCTTAACTTGAGAACAATAAATTAATATCAATATTAAAACCACTTACAGAACAGAAATAATTTCAAAATCAACTTAAATGAAGTATTTCGCATGGAACATATTAAAAATCAACCAAAAGTGACTTCGTATAAATGGCGACTAAAATTGCTTGCTATATTTATCTTATATTTACTTTATTTGATAACTTTTTAAACTACTTTGACGCCGACAAATTTACACTGAACCTAAGATTAGCAAAGTATAGACACATCGTTCCGAGTTTCATTCAGTAAGTGATTCCACTTTAAATTTTCTATCGAATATTAATAAAAAAACTAATTACGTAAATATACTGAAAGAAGTACCAGAGCAGTCTATTCAGACAAAAATCAAAATATTTTTTTTAGCCATTGCACTATTTTTCCTAAACGAAAATTTGATATGCGTACATACATTTAAATCAAGCAAGTGCAACAGAGCATATCCTCTGAATAGCATATATAGTACAGTAGGACAATGGAACACTTCCTCGTTCACTGCTCAACCTACAGAGATTTTGCCGAAATGTCAAAGCGTTGACCGCGGTTCACTTCAGAACCAGTCACCTTGAATGAGACAAACGAAATTGACCAAGATTTATATAATGACAAAGAAAAAATATATACACTTTACAGCTTAATATGATTCATTATTCAACAAAATAAACCCCTGTTTCAAATAATAATCATATCAATTTGTTTATCCCCAAAATTATAGTTCCCTTTCGTTAGTTTAAAGCCAGCAAAAATGACACTGTACACTATTGGAAACATCCTTGAACGATCAATGACTTTTCCCTTTTTCGTAAATTTTCACGTATAAAAAGATTTTTGATGACTCGATACGTAAATATTCTGGTATGATAGAAAAAATAGTAGATGTTCAATAAAAAAGCAAATAATACCTTATGCTGTGTAAATAATGTTCTGACCTGTAGTTTTCTTTGCGTGTCTTTTTGTTGTTCCTATCCTTGGATCTGCTATGCGTGCTGTTGACCAATACCCCTGGATTGCTTTCAGTTGAGTTCACTTGTAGATTTTGTAGTACCGCTTGGCCAAACCCCATTCAATGCTTAGAACAATCTTCCGTTTTGTGCCCCGATGCGTAAATGCAAACTAATATTTTTATGTAATTTTAGATCGATTTAAATTCGGATTTATTTAGATTTATGTACCAATCTAGATTTTTACTTAGATTTCTACTTAAGATTTCAGATTATTACTTAAGAGTTTCCCTAAGTTTCTCAGATTTTTCGCAGAGCCGTTATTCAGCTAACGACAAAACTTCTCTCGTATATTTTTCACTATTATTTTTAATTTCAAAATTTTCTATCACCACTTCCACGAAAAATAATTATTTAATCTTTCTATGTTCACTTTTTCGCAAATTTTTAATTTGAACTGATGTGAAGCGTGCTCAGGTTGAAGTTTATATCAAATTTGAGTGATATATAAAGCACCGCCTCCATCTGACACCATCGGTTATCGGCGTCCTTCGGTCAAAGGCATGCTATAGGATATTTTCAAAGCTCTGGACTTTTTCAGATATGAATTTGATAATAGCTAGCCGAAACAATGCTGTCGGTCACGTATTATTCAAGTTCTATATGGTGTACTTTCACCCGTCTGTTTTGTGTTGTTGTAGGAAACTTTAACGTAATTTCTCACGTAGACAACTTATGACTTTATTTTGTCAAGATAATGTTTTGGGTTTCAAATTTACTTCATGTTAAAAATCACGCAGACAAAATTTCTATAATGACGTAAATTGAAATGCGTTCATTTACATCCTGCGTTTCCGAAACTTATTTGTTTTGAAAGGTGCGTTTATTACGAGAAAGCTTTTATTATCTCTTTGCACTATTGCGTGTTTAATTTTAACAGAATTCGTATCATAATTTTCTAGCTTTCGATGTTTTTAATGCGTATTTATTAAGAATTTATAAATGTTCTTCTGGTTTAAAATAAATTTGATTGCGTACAGAGTTATTTATCTTACGGAATGTGGTTGTATTATTGAAGGATGAGCTTCCCTGCATTAATTAAGGTTAACTATGATCCTTATACAGTGCGCTAAATGTTTGTTTTGGAATAATTTGCGAATTACGTACTTTTCATGATAAAATTGTTTAGTTTTCTAGCTTTTAGTACTATTTACATATAGTGTGCGACCCTTATGACTCTATATACCCATAAATAACCCTGTTATCAATAGCAATATATATATATTATATAAATATAAACGAGGGTGGCCCGTTAAGTACTTAGCCTACAAAAGAAAAACGAAAATTTTGGAAAGTGGCGATTTATTTCTCAAAATAGTCTCCTTTTAGCTAGATACACTAGACCCAGCGATGCTCCAACTTCTTTAACCCGTCTGAAAAATACGTTTTCTCGAGGTCTGTAAAGTAGGCCTCTGTGGCGGCGATAACCTCCTCATTCGACTCAAATTTCCACCCGGCGAGTTGCGCTTGTTGTCCGGAGAGAACAAATGCGACACACATTGCGCCGACAGTTTTCTCATGCCAAAATTTCATGCAGGATATGACCAACGAGGTTTTGAAATGCCTACTGTCTCAGCTACCTCGCGCACCTTCAAGCGGCGGTCTGTCAATACGAAGCGTCAATGTAGTAAGCGTAAGACTACGGATCCCAAGGTCCTGGGTTCAAATCCCGACACGGCCGACTGCTTGAAAAATGGCAGGTGAGCATTTTTCACAAAAATTACGCCCTCGTTCGGATGAGAGGTTAAATGGAGGTCCCGTGTGTGAATGTTGTCACGCACGTTAAAGATCCCTACCTTGCCTGGAACGGCAAGGGTTCGGCAAAATTCTAAATTTCCAGGCAACAAAAAACTCGCCTCCTGGCCAATGTAGTACCTTCGGGTGGAGCATTGGGAATGTAAATGAACGGTCTGTCAATACGAGGCGGCTCCGTGGTGTCGTAGTATGTGTGTGACTACTACGCCCAAGGTTCCGGGTTCAAATATAGGAAGGGTACAAGATAGAAGACGGAACATTTTCGTATGTAAGTTAGAGCAAGGTGACCGTAGATACGCGTATTCGGGAGGCGTGTTTTAGATGCTTGTCTTTGTGTAGTTGACGAAAGACTTCAACGAGTTCGATAGTCGGTGTAAAATTTTAATTAGAAATGTAGTGCTATAGACGTATGATGAAGATATCATGGACAGACAAAGTTAAGAACAAAGAGGTACTAGAAATGGTAGAGGAAGAGAGAAATATGTGGAAAGCAGTAAAAATTAGGAGAGATAGGATGATACGTCACATACTAAGACATGATGGAATAGTGCGGAATATATTAGAAGCAAAGATAGGAAAAAAGAGAAGTAGAGGCTAGGTTAGACTATTGCATACAGATAATGAAAGATGTAGGTTGTGGGAATTTCGGGAAAATGTGTAGGCTAGTTTAGAATAGAAATCGATGGAGATATGCATCCAACCAGTCCCAAGATCGATAAACTAATGACGAAAAAAATTAATGTACTTAAACATGATTATTATAAACAACTACAGGTATGGATCTTGCAATATTCTTAACTAATGTTAATTGTACGAAAGCATTCACTAGAAAACTATTAATTTGACAAATGTCCTTGGTAGCCACAGACTACTTAACCCTCTTCACATACCACTGAATTTCGGTGAAATAGTGCATATAATTAGAAAACAATAGAAACGGAACCGAGCTGTATATATGCTGTTGTGGGAATTTCTGGGAACTGTGTAGGCTAGCTCAGAACATAAATAAGTGGAGATACACGTCCAATTAGTTTCAAGACGGAAATTTTAATGACGAAAAAATAAGAGCACTTATATCTGACGATTACTATAAACAACTACAGGTGTGGGTTGTGAAATATTTTCAACTAATATTGATTGTACGAAATGATATATTGAAAAAACTATTAATTCGACAAATGTTTAAATGCTGGGGAAATTTGGCAGCCACAGGCTGCCCCCTTCACGTACCACTGAATATCGGGGAAATAGGGTATATAACTGTAAAACAATAGAAGGTGACTGAACTACATCTAACAAGAAAGAACAGCGGATTTTCTCAAAGACAACACAGCAGAGTACGACTATGAAATAGCGGCTGTAGGAAAAGCAGTGTAATGTTGTGCTTCAGATGTATAAGGATGATAGCATGGACAGACAAGCTTAATAACAAATAGGTTATAGAAATAGTAGAAGAAGAAAGATATCTGCGGAAAACAAAAAAAAGTGGAGAAATAGAAGGGTAGGATATGTTCTAAGGCTTTTTTGGGGAATAGTATGGGATATATTACAAGCACAGGTAGGAAAAAAAGAAGTAGACCGAGATCAGACTTTTGTACGTAGATAGTGATAAATGCAGACAGTGCAAATTTCAGGGAAATGTATAGGCTAGTTCGGAATAGGAAACAACGAGAGTACACATCCAACCAGTTCCAGGACCGAAGACCTAATGATGATGATACAAATTAACAAATATTTGTCCACAAATACACACGCACGCAGCACGCACGCACATACGCACGCACGAACGCACGCGTGCACACAGACACACATAGAGACACAGACACACAAAAACACACACACACACAGACCTACAGACACACAGACACCCAGACACACAGACCCGCAGACACGCAGACACACAGACGCACAGACACGCAGACACGCAGACACACAGACACACTCACACACACGCGCGCACAAGCACTCACACACTATGGCCTAACCTAATCTATTTACTAATACTACAGTACAGGTGATGAACACGCGTCACGGGAATCTGTTTAACATAAGAAAGGAAAGAAAAGTATGTACAATAGCATCACCACAAAATATCTACTCAACTATTATATCGGAAAGATACCGTCAGCTCAGTTATCCATCCGTATAAATCAAGCGTCCAAAGCATACCCTTTGTATAATTGCCTTAATAGTTACATAATACCAGTAAGCTAACCATAATGTAAGCTGGCAAAGCAAGTGTTTCATACAAATTAATACTCTTCTACCATTTACATAATACAAATAAATAAAACTTAATGTAAACTAGCAAAGTATCCGCTTTATAAAGATTGGTATTCTTTTAATATTTACCTCAAGAATGTTGTTTATGATTTAGGTGACTCAAATGACATACCACGGTAACCAGCCAAACATGTTGAAACAATATTTGAAAGTTCTAGGCCTAGGGTAGATGAGCAGATTTCAGAGGATCATACGACGGCTGGAACCCACGACTCGGACTTATGCATGGGTTATTGAAATACCCAAAATACGAAATCTAGAAACCGGGAGTCGGGTAGTCACGTAGAAAAGTAAAGAAAGTTTTTTATTACACAAGAATTTTCATAACTGTAGGTTCGAAATTACGATGCCCATTGCAAATGAATACAGCTATCAAACACGATAATCCTTAGTCAAAAAAATTAAATCATTCAATCCAGGACGTACAAACTGGTTTCCTTTTAAAAAATGGTCACGAAAAATCCCCTTTCAATAACATAACCCAATATGTCTTCATAACAGAATCGAACTTGTTTTTATTGTACGGCAGAATCGTGAATGCAATAGAAACGATAACGTACGGAGATTCCATCATGCCATGTATTTACAAACTCACATTCGCAGTAGAAAATCAGGTTTCAACAAACATATAATAAATTCGCTTTATATCAGGATTTTCGGAAAACCCATCATAGTAAATTGAAATAAAAAGTAAGGTTAATTCGAGATAATACGTGGCTTTATATAATTACGATTTAAACAAAATCAATTAACTATTATAAATATTGAGCGTTAAAAGTATTATAGGCGTATCGTATAATTTATTAATATTCACAACTGTGAAAACGAATATTGACGAAAACCGGATATTTAATTAGAGTACGCAGGGAGTTCCAACGTAGGGAAATGAACGTAACAAACTTTTTCGATTCTTTTTTTATTTTGTTTGTGGGATCTATTTTACGATATACGCAGTTGTTATTATTGATGAAGTTGATTGATTTCTGTATAATTTATCTTTAATCATAGTAGTGCTGCTTTATCTGCTTTAATTATTCTTGCATTATGAATTTCGAATTTTATCTAATGTGGACCGACTAGTCTAGTCTGCCTTTCACTGTTTGTTGCATATATTCCTTTTTTCATTATCTTCCCTACCATGAACTGCAAGATGTCTTATGTTCTCTAATTCTTTTTCGTTTTAGTATCTATAGGGATCGGTTTCGATGGTCAAGTTTCAGCTGCATGTTCAGTATCATTTTTTTTCTAATAAAAATTTAGAATGACATTGCAGCAGAAAATCAGTCAAATGAAAATTACATTCTTAGTAGTTATAAAGCATTCAATATCCGAGGAAAGTGTAGTGATTTCGTAATTACTAATATGACGTATGAGACACTCGCTGTCTTTTGTGACATAAGACATCCGTCTGATTAATAGCAATAGCGCCCTTATAGAATAGTATAGTTTTTCGATGGCTATTTAGTTGCATATTATATTTGTAAAACTAATTGTAAAATAGGAGTACGGTATTACTCATATTATAAATTGTCATCATCTAGTTTAATTAATTTTAAGGTTGTAACATTTTTATTTTCAGTCATAATTTAATTGCATTGAATTACAAGAATAATGCGCTAAGCGTGCATTGTTCCTTAAGGATCTGCTTATATTAATATATCTGTGTCGCATAAAGCTATTCCCAAGCACATCTCTATTTGTTTGTTTCGTGTTCCCCGCCTCTGACGGCGTGACCACTCGGCTCTGGTTTCGACAAGTCAGTCGGCCGCCGGCAACAGCGTTGTTAAGATGTATTTTCGGCTGGAGACTGGCAACCTTCGCATCAACTATTAATCGTTGGGATATCTTCTAATAACGGTTGGTAAAGTATATATTTTACGAACTAATGTAATTTGAGGTAATTTATTTAGCGCGACCTGTAGAATGCAACCTGTAGAATTGCGACCTGTAGAATGCAAATTGTAGAATGCGACAACGTAGAATGCGACAACGTAGAATGAAACATGCAGAATTCGTCAACTAGAATCCAACATAAAGTTAAGAATTACCATTATGTAGGAACAGTCGATTTGAAAATTGCCTAATAAGAAATTTGTTTGATAAGAAATTATGGATGTTAATTTGGATGCAGTCGTATCAAATTAGAATGGCTGGTAACCTTGTTTGAAGAACGGAAATCCCGTCATAATTTTTCGTGAAGCAACAAATAGCAGTTGGGTTCGTTATTAGTTGTAAGATATTTCTTGCATGTGTTTTAAAGGTTAGAACACGTAAACTTGATATTATGTTTATAACACGTAAATTGTGTAAATTTCAATTAATTGTTGAGCTGATTTTATAAGCCGTAAAACGAAATTTTGTCGGATTAGCTTTCTATAATAACATGCTTTGTTCCATATGAACCTTCGATAAGTTCAACGTATGTTTTCGACGTCATATTTTTCTGTTTTGCACAGTTGACAGATGTTGTCTTGAAAGCAGATGCTTTGTGCAGCTGTAATGAAATTTAAACAAACATTCCTATTTTTGTGATCAGCTTTTATCTATACATAAATTATTAAACGTAAATATGAAAGTTCAAATTCTCATTATGTTAGGTTCTAGTAATTTGTAATCTACCTGAAAAGATCTGCCCAGGTTAGAACGTAATTCACTGTGTTATGCTTACAAATCATTATCACTTTAATATTTATAACAAGTTCATGCTTAAAGTACAGTTGGTTGTTTAATGAAAAAAAAAGGAAAGTCAAAACTTTAACTTTGATGTAGTTGATTATGACAATTTTTGTTAAAAGTTCCGATATTTTAAAAGAGTTTTTTTAGTAAACAATTAGTTCAAAATTTAAGGCTTTTATTTTGGTCAAATGCGATCAAATCTAATTACATAAAGATAAAATTTTTCTGAGTAATAATTTGGTGCCAAGATTATATTGGATATACATTTTTTTATTCTTATATACTTTTATAGGACACAAATGGTGTTCTACTTTTTTATTTATTTAATCTTTGCAATTTCTTACAGGAGCTGCGTCTTATTTTGTTAAGACAGGTTTTTGTTAACGAAGGCGATCATTTTATCTTTGGGTTTCAACGTGCGCCCTTAGAACTGTGCTTTGCAATTATCGTAATTATCTCAGGACATGGTTGTGCCTATTTGATTTAGCTTAACTTTGGTTTGCAAACAGAATTCGACTCCCCCCCACTTCTCATTGCTCTACCCAGGAATAGACCCCTAGCTATGTCGGAAGACTTTTGTTCACTAGCGCCATAATTTAAAAGAAAATAAGTTACAGTGACGCCGCAACGTTTAGGGCCCAAACAACAATAAAATTGGGGCGTGATGACAAAAAAATTTAGTTTCACTGCCATCCAACGTGGGGCTTACGCTTCACTGGCCCATCCAACGTGGCGAGACGAAAAAAATAAGTTTCAAGGTAATTCGCTTTAGCTTTGTGTTTGGTCACTATTTAGTGAACACTGGCATGAATCTGATCGATCCAAAACCTTTGGATACCCGGTAGAAAGTCTACGGATTAATCATTTGGCTACCAGATATGCAATTCTAACAATAATGTTGTTAAGAGGTTATGAAAACAATTTGACACGCGTACATTGAAAAAGTAAAAAAAATCAGTTCAAAAGGTGTTTCAGTTTTTTGTTAGGTTAGGACATGAATTATCTACCAAATTTAGAAACTGTACCTAAAATGTGTAGGACAAATTTTTGTTTTGTTAAAAAGATGCAAATTGGATACGAGTACTAAACGTCAGGGTAACCCTATTCGTTTGTTTCCAACGTGTCTCTATTAATATCGTATGTTTTGACGGCGTTGAATTGTACAAAAACCTTTAAATTGCATTTAAAGAACTGCCCGTAATTCACTATAATAATTAGTTCTTTTAAATGTATAAAGATAGCTTTAAATAGCATAACAATTAATTTTTTCATTTCAGTCTAGTAGGCCAGAGGAAAGTTACGTAAAATGATATAAACATTACCTCTATTGATGATATTGACCTGTTTCTCCGAGAAAATGTTAAACAGACGAAGCGTAAAGCGTGACGAGCGTAGTACTAGTAAACTTGACTTCTAATTCTAATTTCTATTTGTTTATGCTAGCTTAGCCTAGAGTGCATTAATAGTAACGCCTATTTCCTGCTACTGGAGAATCCACCAGACATAACACACACGCATAAGTTTCACTTGTAAAGAAAGCTGATCTTTTATATTTGTTAATAACCAAAGAAAGTGCATCGGAACGCGATTGCTAAGCATCACGAGATGTTTGAAAAAACTAGGTGCATCATAAATAGAATTAATTAAACGCGTTTGATCGTCCATTATAGAACAAAAAGGATGGATGGATTTAATTAATACCCACAACTGATAAGGTGTTTCAAGATTCAAAATGTGTTTGTTACATTATCAGCTTCCGGAGATTAATTAGAGTAGTTTAATATTAGTTACAAAGCCAAGCCACCTACAACATAACAAACTGAATATAAGGTATATTCCTTATCTTCCTATAAAATGCAGTGCGATTCAATTTGGAATTAAATAATTATCTTAGGAATTCCGGAAGTCGATAAACACAATCCTCAATAAATCAAAAAGGAAACATTCTTATCAAATATTTCACGAGTGTTTCTGAATATTGCTTCGAGGTGTTAAAAGTTGTAAAAAAATGTTTTACGTGTCAATATAGTTTTTTCAGACGAAGAAAAATCTTCTGCTGATATTTCCCAACTAAGAAAATTAAATAAAACACTAACTGAAGAACTCGCTTAGAAATTTTCGCACTATTGTGCAAAAGTATGTGTTGTATATGAAACAAATGACAGAAAAATGTCCCAACAATTTTTATTCTCTTCTGGACTTCCACCACCAACAATTTAGTTAATTTACAAATTTTCTAGAAATTTTGATATACGTACAAAACGTCAAAAAACAGAATTTAGACATCTTCGAAACAGGATTCCTTCTGGTTCTATGTCTAAACGGACTCCAAATAGCAAGTTGCACAGCTTATTGAGCTTTACCATTGTATAAAGTTTCGTATAAAATCATTAATCGTTTTTCAACAAACACAAAAACTCAATTTCTGGTATTTATTTGAACATTTTACAAAAGCTCAGATATTTTGTAAAAGAAGCCAAATTAGAAGGAATGGCTAGAACTGAAGGTGCTCCTCTAGAAGGGAGATAAAAATAGGGAGTTACGTAACGTTAGCCATATCTTGCCAAAACTAACTTTCTACCGTAAACACGAGTTAGATTAAACTATTTTTTTTTGCAAAATTTCCATTGTTTTCTTTTACTAAACATAAACAATAAAAACAACTGCTGAGACAATTTTTGGGAAGCTTAAACAATTATCTATAAATATTTTTTTTTAAAGTTGAGTTAGCAAAATAATATTTTAAATTTTGAACTAAAGTTAACCATGTGTCTAGATGTCTTTGATATGTTACAACTTTTCCTTTCTCAAACCAAATTAAATCATTCTTGGACAAAGTTATAGTTAAACGTTTTATGCATTAATCATTTTCATGTAAAAACACAGCAATAAATATATTTCTTTTAATTTTTTTTGAATTATTTCGCATTACAAAAACCTCATCATCATCATTAGGTCTTCGGTCCTAGAACTGGTTGGACGAGTACCCTCATTGTTTCCTAGTCTGAACCAACCTACACATTTCCATGAAATTTGCACAGTCTGCATCTATCACCATCTGCGTGCGAAAGTCTGATCTCGGTCTACCTCTACCTCTCTTTTCCTATCTCTGATTGTAGTATATCCCGTACTATTCCCCAGAAATGCCTTAGAACATATCCTGTTCTTCTATTCCTCCCATTTTTTTGGTTTTCCACAAAAATCTTTATTCCTCTACTATTGCTACAACCTATTTGTTATTAACTTTGTCTGTCTATGCTACCATCCTCACACATCTGAAGCACAACATTCAAGAAGGCTTCTATCTCTTTCTGTCTGCTTTTCGTTGTTCGTTGTCTTTGAACATAGCTGCTGTTCTTTCTTGTTTGATGCAGTTCGGTCATCTTCTTTTGTTTTACAGTTATATATCCTATTTCCCCCGATATTCAGTGGTATGTGAAGGAGGGTAGCAGCCTTTGGCTGCCAAGTTCCCCCAGCACCTGAACCTTTGTCGAATTAATAGTTTTTCCAATTTATCCTTTCGCACAATCAACATTAGTTGAAAATATTTCACAACCAGCTTCTGTAGTTTATAATAATCATCAGATTTAAGAGCACTTATTTTTTCGTCATTGAGTTTTACATCTTGAAACTGGTCGGACGTGTACCTCCGCTTATTTATCTTCTGAGCTAGCCTACAACGTTTCCTACAATTCTCACAACAGCCTATATACAGCTCGATTCCCTTCTATTGTTTTCTAATTATATGCCCTATTTCACCGAGATTCAGTGGTATGTGAAGGGGAGGCGGCTCCATGGCGTAGTTGGTATGTGTGTGACTACTACGCCCAAGGTCCCGGGTTTGAATCCCGACACGGTCCGCTTGAAAAATGTTAGGCGAGCATTTTTCACAAAAATACAACCTCGTTCGGATGAGAGGTAAAATGGAGGTCCTGTGTGTGAGTGTTGTCACGCACGTTCCTATCTTTTTCGCATAATTATCCCCACACCCAAATTTCCTTCCTCTGATCCTGTATGAATTACCCTAAAGTTTCCACTCCAAAAATTCCCCGCCTCTGGCCAGCGGACTTCGCTAATTCCTACTATGTCTAATGCTAACCTGTCCATTTCGAGTTTCAGGTTTTCTAGTTCACCTATTTGTTTCATACTTCTGACATTCCACGCTCCGACTCGCAGAATGTTCATGGATCTTTTTATATTCTTTCGGATCACATTCCCCCAAGTAGTCCCCTCCCGGAGATCAGAATGGGGGATTATTCTACCTCCGGAATCTTTTACCCCAGAGGATGCCATCATGTTTAACAATTTTTGTACGCAGTGTAATTGGGAGTTAATGTGGTGGTTTCCCGTTGCCTTCCACATCCCGGTAGTGTTTTAGAATGTCATACCGACCCCTATGGTCTCTGCCACTCTAAGCACCAGAAAAGCTGCTGCCCTCTGTCGGGGACCTGTTTTAGTCTAGTTCCTCACTAAAGACCCCACTAATTTGGTTAAACCTATAGTTCGGCTCTTTAGCTCATTGAAACGCGCAAGCCATTCTACCTGTTCTAGTATTTTAGAACGTCGTCAAGGTGCAGGTCCGTTCAGAATGGTACAAAAACCTAACAAAAAGAAATTTCACTTTTGTGTAATGAGTATTATTATAAAATAATTGACAAACTTGTGTCCTATGTTGAGATTAAAAAGCGTTAGTGGAACAAAAGAAATTCTACATATTGTTGCCGGTAGACGACAGATGGAGCAAGAGTTAACGAACTAGCTCTGAATTTCATTCAGCGTCTGAGCGATTAGCAGGAGAGCCATGAAACAACAAAGAAAACGAACACGAAAAAGAATGTTGAGCGTCACTGCACCTAAGTACATTAAAATAAATAACTAACCTAAAGATTACAGGGAGCTTAAGATCATGTACCATAATGACATTCAATAATCACAAACATGGGGGTTTTACCTGAAAGAAACATGTGACCGCAACTTGCGTCTTAAAATTCAAAATAAAACAATTACTAAAAGATACTGAATCCGAAAAAGGTACTAAATCCTTATTACATAAAACTTCTACACCTTTACTCAAATAATTATACATCACTCTATATAAGGTAAGACTACTTCTACAAATATTGGTATCATTTTTAAAGAATTCTGACTCACTTAAGTTTAACTTAAATCACCAAACGTGAGGGTTGTGAATAAAAATTTCAAAACTAGTTCAAGTATATAATTATAAATTAAAAATTCAACAACAAAAAAAATTGACCTTCAAAATGGTAATTCAAATAATTGACCTTATTTTAGAACTTAAGGGGATTAGAGCTAAACATTTGATCAAATCACTTTTTTATGTATGTATAAAACTTTTTATAAGGGTTCAGTATGTTTGAACATTTCCTAATTACTGTTATTTAAACATCGGCTTCTCTATGTTTTAACATCTAACAACTTAAACGGTTTTCTTTAAAATTTCTCACAAAATTATTTTTAAAGTAGGCACGAATATATCAACATTTTCATTTATAAATGCTGACAAATACTAGTTCTTTAAATTATATAGACACCCAAAATTTTACAGTTACATATTTTTAAATTCAACTGATTCCTCCTATCAAGTACAAAAAATTGTAAAATCGTGTATAAGAAAATTACCATTGAACAATATTCAAAAGATGTAAATGCTTTAGATAGATTTCATTAAAAATAATAATTTGAACACTACAGATAATCTTATGTTAAACTGTTTTATAAAAATATAAATGCAGAAGTGGTTTCTTCCGCTTGTTTCAATCTTTTGTCTTTAGTAATTTTTTTTTTGGAGTCTCATGGTTGAAATTTCAGTAGTACATCTTGTTTTGTAATATTTTAACCCGCTAATACATACTCCTTTTTTTGAGGTTCGAATTTCACAATTTCACTTCTTTTCTTTTGCAGACGAGAAAGGTATTTTTTTGTAAACAAGGTAAATTGTTGAAATTCTGAAACCAAAACTTATATTAGAAGTTATTTTTTCTCCAATTATTTGAACACTTTTTTAAAAATTTAGAAAACATTTTTGGGTAGTGTGGTTGCAGTTTTACCATTTCCAGTTATATTCCCAAGATCAGGAGGTTCTAATATTTCATTTTGAAGGGTCTGAAATGATTCACATCCCCCGGGCTTTCAAAATGACTTATATGCGCTGAATAACAAGCAAAATAACCATTGGTTTCCTCATGTAAGCACAGGATATTGAAGCCGAAATGTGAACTATGGTAGCTCCAATTAAATCTTTTCCACCTGTTCTCGGTTCAAAATTGAGAGGAGGAAACGCCATTTTTCATCTGTAGTCAGATTCCTTCATCCATACCTGTTCTGTTGTACCTGGCTCCATTTAAAGTATTTTCGGTCGATGTACTCCGCAAATGTTCAGCGTTTAAATGATATAAGATGGAACCGTTTCTCCTGCTGTATTGGCACAAAATATTATAATTGTATTATATTTGATTAAATTCATTATTATTTCTGGATATTTGCAGCTTCTCTACTATACGATCTTCCATTAGATATAGGCCGCCTCCAACAATAATTTCGTCGTAGTTGTACATGTTCGCTGGTGGTACGTCCTTTAACAGTTTATCAAAGTTTCTGAGAAGTCTAGCTATAGTAGCTTAATAATCGCAACTCAAACTCCTCGTGTGGAAAGCAATCCTTTTAATTAATCGAGGTTGTCTGTTTTGATATCCCAGGGCTACAGTAACCCCTCTGTTTACCCCATTCTTTCACAATAACACAAACCTAATTTACAATAACTTGCAAGAACTTTAATCCATTCATATGTCCTTATTTTCTGGAATTTTAGTTTTCTCTTTAAATTAATAACAGCCAGATGACGCCCTTGGTACGTACTAATCCAATTGATATCATTCATTACTTACGCGAGAATATCTGGAATTTGGTCACAAATTGTCTAAAAATTAATTTAGTCATGTATACACTACTGTCTGTATTTTTGCAGATCAAAATTTACCGACACAGCTGAAGTCTAAAGATTATCTGATTAAATCAGTACCCGTCTGTGACCAGGATAAAATTATATAAATTATTCTGCACGTGCTATGGGGACGCCTAATTAAAGAAGCTGCCATTTCCTCACCCCTTTGAAGATTTTGCTCCCTTTGGCGGAAGACAGCGGAAAACCACTACTGCTTAATTTCTCCAGGAAACGCTGTTACAAAAGAAACTTGAAAAATACGTCGTTGCTTAAATAAGATTAGGCGGCTCCGTGGCGTAGTGGTATGTGTGTGACTACTACGCCCAAGGTCCCGGGTTCGAATCCCGACACGGTCCGCTTGAAAAATGTTAGGCGAGCATTTTTCACAAAAATACACCCTCGTTCGGATGAGAGGTAAAATGGAGGTCCCGTGTGTGAGTGTTGTCACGCACGTTAAAGATCCCTACCTTGCTTGGAACAGCAAGGGCTCGGCAAAATTCCAAATTTTCCAGGTAAAAAAAAACTCGCTTCCTGGCTAATGTAGTACCTTCGGGTGGAGCATTGGAAAAATCACATGTAATGCTTAAATAAGAAAGCAATATGGTATTTTGGTAGCTCTCAGGTTTCTGGCACTGCATTTGGTTGCTTTTGATTCTATGGAGCATAAGATATGTTTTAATGTGATAAGATTGAGAAATAAGTCAAATGAAGCTTATAGAATTCGTGATAATGCAAATGAGAAAGTGATGTGGTATTTTAATATTCGTCAGGTTGCTTAAACCCCCATTTAAGTACTACAAGAAATAATAACAAATATGAAGGTGATTTTTAACGCGTTTAGATGGATGAAGATAATGTCTCAACATTCGACTCTACTTCGGTACGACGATTTTATTTGTAAGCTGTTACCGATATCTATGTCGTCGATTTTAGGAATGTGAGATGCGTCCACAAACAAATGTGCATATCGGCGTTGGTGTTGATATTGTGTGTTGCTCTGAGTCTTAAATATGGTGAAGGGCTGTACGAGCTCTGTTGAGTCCTCACTGAATGTTGAACGCTCAGAGCTAGACTTCTTGATATGACCGGTGCACACCTAGAGATAACCAACTTGAATGACGATTTATAATTGGTTTGGGATATTCTGGCCGCACGGTGTGAATAGGTAGTGATGTTGGACTTGCAGGCATTTGCATCTCAGTGGTACGAATAGTAAGAACAGCATTCACTACCTCCTGTCATTCAAGGCAGAAAATACGATATTTTCAAAATTATTTACGCAAATAATTAATTTTAGTTAAGATATTTATTGCGGCACTGGACTGTTATAATAAGGAAACTATCGCAACTGATAATACTGTAACGAAAACAACAGATCCTTATTTTCAAAATTGAATATACAAGCTTCTTTAACAAATGGTAGTTACAATGGAATTTGCTAAAGCTCTCTCAACAATTTATTTCCAGCTAATTGCTAACAGTACACGTATATCTTCTTAAAACTACTATGCTACCTTCTTAATTATCTTAACATCGAAACACTAAAATTAACTATCCAAGCACTAATTATTAATTTATATAATCACTACAGTAATTTATATCACATATGTAGAACAATCAAATCTTTAAATTAGAACTGTAATCAAAGAATCCATCAGAACACATATCATAGCTTCAATTAGAAATGAATTGCAGAACCCTTTAACGGTAATTTATACATTATTCAATTGCTATAGATTATTCTAAAGCATACTAGAATTTTGCAAATAATATTTCCGAGATTTCCTATTGTAACCTAAATAACTCTTAAATGCAGAAACCTTGTACCTCTCAATCAACTTTATTTGAAGATGTCACGCCACAAGGTGTTCACTAATTATCTTTGGTATACTTATAAATTTTTTATTGTAGGTGCTACAAATACAGTGAAATCTATTCCGATTAGTGATAACTGTCTGTTGACAATTCAGAACAAAAATACACCTTTGAGGAACACTTTAGCGAAATTGCTATCCAAAAGACCAAAGTTGATTCCTAAGAAAAATAATTATTTTTGACTTTCTACTGGTAGGTACAAATGTTTCATAACACCTATGAGCGTAATAAAATGACATTTATTTATCACAAAGTAAACTTATCACAATGCTTTCCAGTTTTACAGCTCATTTCTTCTATAAATCTCATAAACACAAGCATTATCAAAGCAGCTACCAAAATTTCTCAGGTTTTATCATTTCCAGAGGTTAACAAATTAAAAGAACCTAGTGAGACGTAAAGACCTGTGAATGCTGCCGATAGAAAAGGCTGCGATTAGATAGTATTCAGCGAATACAAATATTAACTCAGTAATTAATGATACAGTTAATCTACCGCTGCAAGCCCTATAAAATAAAACAAAATAAAATCAAAAAGGCTAGAAATTTACAACAATCTGCAAGACATCAATATGGCGCTTAGCTACGCCATTTTCCTGCAGCTTGTGCGGTGATCTTTAGAGCATTAAAGCTTAGTTTCAACCAGTCAAGAATGTACAGATAAACATGTAATTATTTAGCATATAGTAGGCAACATGTAGTCCAGTGTAAAGTAGCCTCGAGTATGAAATGTAATTATTTCTGAGTTTTCATTACATAGATTGTTATTTTTTCAGTTCCTTCTGTAGAAAAACAGCTTTCGTACACTGCTGACTGACAATTTGAGTTAGAGCAACGTTTGTCGTTTTATGCTGCCAAAGCTCTCCACGATTGTGAATGAAATTTCGATAAGACCACCTGCAATAAAAAAAATACACATCTAGGAAAATATTGGCGATTCAGTATTATTTGCAGAAAAAGTTAAATATTTCAATATAAACAATAAAAAATTAGAAGTACTGGACTGCCTCGTAGTCCCGTATGAAATTCGAATTGAAACCTTAATAGCCATTTAAAAAGTATCATACTGACTATAGCTTTTAAAGCTTTTGGTAATCGAAGGTAACAAAAATATTCGACTTAAATGTAAATACTTTATACATACATACACAAATAACTGCCATTAAAAATCCATAAACGAGCAGATACTGTTCGAGATGGTTGTATCCAAGGTTGTAAATTATATTTATTGTACGTATGTGGATAATTGAAAGTCCAAACTTGAATATCAAACGATTTCGATATACCGCAATGTCCTGAATTCAAAGAAATTCACTTGAAAAAGCAAATGAAAGCTGGGTTGATATTTGAAATTCGTACGGTTTTATGTAAACATTGCAAACATGACAAAAACTTACCTTTCATTTCTAGACGGAGCTGATGTATTCCATAAATTATTAGTTAATCATGACATTATCTGGACCGTAAGAAAATTTAGTTAAAGCAAATAAACGTCTAAAGAAACTTCATAAATAGACATAGTCCTATATTATATGTGTATTTAGTCGAATGATGTAATATTCAATCCATTACCACGAGGTATGTTCATTTAAAATCCATCTTTAGTCCATAAAATATAACTACCGCTACAATTAAGGCATTCATCCTATTGCTTCACCCACTGATGTATATATCCCTCATAAAATTCTTGTGGCTATCAATTGGAGAATTTTTTCACAACATTTTGTACTACTACGTCCATTTTAGTAGCCCAAAAATATGAAAACATATGAAGATATATGTCTATGGTTGCTGATGATAAAACTGGGTGTATTTGTTTGGAAACTTCCATACCATGGAAACATTTAAATTCACCACTACCACCAAAGTTTAAAGTACAATCTACTGAAGTCAAGGTGACGTCTAAATTTTTTTCGACAAGAAGAATCCTTGCTGATACAGTTCAGAGTGTTATCAATTCAAAACTGTACAATGAATCTCTGAACAAATTTTATTGATCAATAGAACGAAAACGTCCAAAGAATCGTTCGTCCAGTGTTATTCCGCTTCACGACAATTTTCGGTCTTATATCTCCAATGTAGAAAATATCGAACAGAAAAAACGAAGCATTTTAGAACATTCACCCAGCCGCTCAAATGTATCGCTTTGCAATCCCATATTTTTGGGCCACTGAAAAAGGTGTTCAAAAATAAACGTTTTTGGTTGGGCTAAAACATACAAAACGCCCCGAAAGAGTTCTTTAATGAACAGCTACAACAATATTATAAGCAAGGTATACATTGGCTGGTGAACAAACGAGATAAGTACCTTAATTATGAAGTAATTATTTTAATTACATTTCTTACGAAGATTTTGTGCGAACCAATAAGGAGATTCAATTGAATATTATCCAGGTTTAGGGCTATTTCAAAGGCCAAAACTTATAATGCGCGATATTGGGATGCACCTATCGCTATTCAATAGATAAAGATACACTGATACGTCAGTTATCTTATCAATATTTAACAATTCATACACAGGGACTAACAAAAAGTAGGTTTGCTATATATGTAGGTGACGCCTACAATTGAGAAAAGTTTAAATCAATATCGATCCTAAAAGACTTTACTATTGATTACAATAACATGAAATTTGTTGGATTAGTTTGAAAAATGACTAGAACTAGAGGTAGATAACAGAGACATGGTCGGTTGGTGGCTGATTGATAATAAGGGTTAATGTATAAGTATTGTATGATGTTTGTTGATTAGTATATAGATACTGATTAGGGTTCATCATCATCATCAGGTCTTCAGTCCTGGAAATGGTTAGACGCGTACCCTCATTGTTTCCTATTCTGAACTAACCTACACATTTCCCTAAAATTGGGGTTACATTACATTATTTCTACACTATCGGGATATTGTAAATTAATAATACAACATGGTGGTAGCGGCAATTTATTGAGTCTTATTTTAATTGAGGTTAGCTAACACATGTTTATACGGGGTCAGAATACAAAGTTACTCGATAGAACAAACCAAACTAAAGAAAATGACTGAAAGGTGCGAGATTGCATTAATGGCAATAGTACAATCTGCTAATATTTCTTCAGTAACATCTCCACGAGAATTTAATTTCACACAACTAGCAGGATGGTCTGCCCGGAAGAAAAGATTTGATAGAAATATGTCTGTTAGTGATTTTTCATACTGAAACTGAAAAAATAAACACGATCATTTTCATTTATTTGACGGGACAAGAAGCAGCAGATATCAGGATAAGATTTGCATTAAGCACTCAAACTCGAACACTAGGAATGGTACTGGATTGTTTTGATTGTTATTTCATTCCTCAAAAAAAATGTAATCTTTGAACTTATAAGTTTAATACGCGTGTGCAAAAATCAGGCGAACCAATAGACAACTTTATTAGGGCGTTACATAGCTTATCAGAACACTGTGTTGTGGAACACTTAAGAATGAACTTATACGCGACCGCACAACAGAATACAATTCTCGACAAGACACGTAAGTAAATGCTTTAACGAAAAAGAAGAACTACTTTGTTTAAAGGAGGGCCAATGAAAGTCATACACGAGAATCAAAGACAGAGATAAGCTGTATATACTGCGGTTTAGATGCACACAATCGTGATTAATCAATCTTTAGTAGAAGATTCAAGGTGTCGATATTGTGAAAAAAATGATCATTTGGGGAAGATAGGTAAAATTAAAGCTAGTTCTGTGAATCAAACGAAATATATAAAAAAACATCAATGCCGAAGATCTAAGCCGCATTGAGGACATTTGTTAAAATGATCTTTATTTACGTTTCGATCCATGACCTAGGATCGTTGTCAAAATAATAAAAAAATTTTAAGTTTGACATTTATGATACAAATTGAATGTGACTTTGATTTATTAATTTTTGATTTGAATACGTTAGGTGAAAATTTTAAAGTTTAGAAGAATGAGTACTTTCAATTTGTGTTGCGTCCTGGGAACAGCTTTTTAAGGTAGCCAATACGCTTAACGTGAAACCAGTGATTAATTTATATATAGTCAAATTTCATATAAATTCAATAACTTGATGATTAGAACATTTTTTAACATGTTTCTATTTATAGGGTTGAGGGGGTGGTTATTAAAGAAGTGTGCGATTACGTTACCGTAAGGCTTAAGCAACCGGGGGCTGTTAATATGCCTATTGTTACGTAATCACACACTTATTTAATAAACACCCCCTCAACCGTATAAATAGAAACATGTTAAAAATGTTCTAAACAATGAATGAATAACAATCGGATCTGATTACAGGATTGTCCGAAAGAAACTCTCCCAATTTCTTTTTTATGCGAGTTTTATTTTACAATTTAGATTCATAGCACCACATAAAATTCTCTGTTCGGTCGCTAGTAAAGTTGCATATACGCGATTAGTCTCTCTCTTACAATTTACATTTTATTTAAAAAAAGTATCAGGCTGCTCATAATTGTTATACATTTATTTTCTATCCTTTAGTTCGGTTAATAAGTTTTATCGTGTTAATATTTTTAGAAAATATTTTATTTCAATTCATTAGCGGATAAATCTCACCCATGCACAACTGGTGTGAATGTTAACCTCTGAACTAAAAGTCAAAATCGAGAGTTGTTTTTCATCCTCTCTTAAGAATTATTGTTTTCACTTGCCTGGTGTTTCAAAGAGCACTGTTTCAAAGAACACTTTTCCGTTTGATATTAAAATTATAAGGTCGTACCTGTCTTCTCTGAATGATATGAAATATACTTTAATTCTTTTGTGTTTCTTAAAAATATTTCTATAGGAACGATGTTAAAGAGTTCAACTTGCATCAATACCTAACGGCCCATCATTAAGAGCACGTGTGGATATTTCATTTTCTTGCACAAATTCATTCTTTAGTCCTACTCTTAAAAGTTTTACGTTCGAGTAACTACGTTTTAATTATAATTTAAGACGCTATAATAGTAGTTAAAATCTTCTTTTGTGGAATAAAAATTACTGGAATGCATACATAACCTCTTTCGTCTACACCAGATGTAACTTTTAAAGGACTTGAGTTTTTACAGTGGCGACTTGTACAGCTTTACTTCATGTATCCAATTACCTCAAGTAAATTTATTTGTCCACGTGGTTAATAAACACAGTTGGATTACATTTTTTTACCATTTAGTTATCTTACCGTAAAGTATGTGATTTAATTTATTGATTTATATAAAAGATGAAAAGTAAGTTTAAAGCTTTTCCAATTTAGATCTGCTCACTGTTATATTAAATAAGTAATGCAGTATTTGTCATTACCTACATTTTTAATTACCTGAAGAAAGAATTTAGCAAATGGCTTGTAGAACTAAAAGTTTCATGAAATGGTTGGTTATATAGTTGCTATTAAAAATATTTGGTATACATGATATTTTATCACAAGTGTTTTGTCGATTCATGATTCTTATAAAATTAGTAGAATTGTTTATCTTTACAACAGTATATTTTTCAAATAACGTTATCGGTTAAATTTGTATTTTACTATGAATGTAGATTTAATTTTACGAATGAAAGAAGATATGGTCTTAAGCCTGCAAGTTATTGATTTAAAAATCGCAGGATCAAACAAAAGCTTATATGATTTTACACTACGTTTGACTTATGTCCAAAGCTTTATTAAATTAATTTTTCTGTTTTGTTAACAAATTTTTACAATTTCAATTTATCATAATAAAATACTGAAGCATTTCTATTCCACAAATCTGTGCTCCAATTTTTTTATCGCAATAATTTCCTTACAAAGCTATAGCTCTTCAACTTCTCTTTATCTTCCCTCTGAGATTTTAAGTCTTTTGCAGCCTCCGCAACCAAAAACGGCCGAGTTTGGCTGTATCAGGGTAATTTATTCATTCCCTGTCGTGCACCTATTCTTTTCATCACATCTGGAAAAGGGTAGGGTGAAATTTATCGATATAAACAAAATTTCGTTTATAGAAAATATATTATTAAAAGATTTCCGAAATACTATTCCATAAAACTATAGTATAATGTAAATAAGGGCAGTAACACGTGCGACCACGAATCCAATGCTCCATCCAAAAGTACTATATTAGGTTTAAACGCGAATAATTACGTGCTTCATATAAATCCGGCTTCAAAATTAAACAATCATTAAATATAATTTATAAACTAAAACTAAAGTTGGGAATGGAAATAAATAAATAATCTGTTACCTATTTAACAATGACGGACCTTCTAGGAAGGTACTACATCCAATGCTAAACGAGTTGGTCGACGGAAACCAATACGTTTCCAATTAAATATTAATAAATAATTTTGCCTGGCATGGGAAAGTAATTCGACGAAAATCAATATAAATTGTTGGTTATTTTGCAAAAAGAAAAGCCATGACAGGTTTCACTGTTATTGCAGTTCGCCAGACGGATGCATCTCTTTCTGCAAAACTACCAACCAAGTTCTGGAATTATACACAAATCAAGGTGTATTTATAATGCAGAATATTTCTCACGCGAATTACTTTCCCCATGCTAGACAAAATTATTCGTTAATATTTAATTAGAAACGTATTGGTATCCGTCGACCAACGTCCTCGTTTAGCATTGGGTGTAGTACCTTCTTAAAAGGTCTGCCAGTGTTAAGTAGGTAACAGATCATTTGTTTATTTCCATTTCCATCTTGTCTTTTGACTAGCTATTAAAATTTTGACTGAGAATGCCATCTACACTATCACGTCGGAGACTTGAAACAGTCATCGATAGTAAGTCGCTTGCATATGAGTATCGAGAGCGCATGAGAAATATTCTGCATTATAAATACACCTTGATTTGTGTATAATTCCAGAACTTACTTGGTTGTTTTGCAAAAAGAGATGTGTTCGTTTGGCGAACTGCAACAATAGCGAAACCGGTCACGGGCTTTTCATTTTGCAAATTAATCAACAATTTATATTGATTTTCGTTCCCTATGCTCGAATTACTTTCCCCATGCCAGGCAAAATTATTCACTAAAGTTGAAGTTTAAATAATAATACACTTAGCGTTGACTTGGGAGTGTGTCTGATCAACAAAGCACTAGCATAACGTAAAAGGAGAGGGATACGTAATACCGGGTAGCAGCAGCTGGCTCTGCTTACCGGTGCACCCTGAAGGGTCAACTTATAACTATCCAAATCTAGTTAAATTAGTATTTGCTAAATGATTCGAACCACCAAAACTACAGCTGTAAGCCATGAATTATATACATTTGGGTCATCATGGTAATAAAAAATGTAGGTGGCTTCGTGGCTTAGTTGGTTCGCGTGTGTGTACTAAATCGAAGGTTCCGGGTTGGATTTCTGACACGGACCGCTTGAAAAATGTTAGGCGAGCATTTTTGTTGAAAAATACACCCTGGATCGGATGAGAGGTAAAATGTACCGTGTGTGATGTTTTCACGCACGTTAAAGATCCCTACCTTGTTTGCAATAGCAAGGATTCAGCAAAATTCAAAATTTCCAGGGTAATGTAGTACCTTCGGGACGAGCATTGGGAAATCAAATGTAGAGTATTACAAAATATAGAGAACGGGCCAAAATATCTGTTTGGTGGGTTAGTCTATCAACACAAACTGAAAGCTTAATTAAATCGTGCCCAAAGTGTGTACTATTTTCGACCAATATTAAAGAAACATTTATTGAAGAAAGTTTAGAATCTAAACCATGGGAAATAATAGCCGTTGATTTATTTAAATACACAGTGTGGTAGTTAATAGTTAAAAACTATCATTCAACATTTTTCGAAATTGAAAGGTTGACCAAGTTAACTGAAAAGCAGATCATTTTAAGATTAAAATCAATTTTTTCTCGCAAGGTTTGATATTCCTAAGGTACTGAGATCAGACAATGGTTCGTGATTTCAAAGTGAAGTAAGGAGTTTGCAAGAGAATATCAATTCAAACATAAAACTAGCTCTCTTGTCTTTTCACAATTTAATGGAGCAGTTGAAGCTGCTGCAAAGATAGCTAAAAGGCTTTTAAAAAAAGGAATACTGACATATACTTAGTACTAATGTCATATCGCTCAACGCCCTTAAAATGTAGATTCACTTCTAGTGAATTACTAATGTCAAATACCACAATACCAATACCAATACCAATATTAAAATGTAGATTCACTTCTAGTGAATTACTAATGTCAAATACCACAATACCAATACCAATACCACATCATACAGTAGACTTGCGCTTCATGCATATCAGCGCACTTTCCCACTCCTGTTAAATAGAAAGAGAATTTTTAAATTCCATATAGTAAATGGATTGATCGTCCACGAGCTATAATGCGGACTGGACTGTACGATTGTTTCAAATTCCCTAGATTTTACGTATGGCAAAATTTAAAAAGTCCTATGTACTTTATTTCAAACTTGATATGTTCAAAAAATAATACAAAAGAAATTTCACTGCATTCGGAATATACTAGATATATTTGAGTTCGCAACTATTTGTTTTGCCAGTGAAGGTTATTTCGGATATGTAATAGGACGGCTCACCATTGTAATTCATTAATAAATGTAATAAAAGGTTATTGCTGGTATATTAAAATACAATTTCAAATTTGTGTAATTCAACAATGAAATATTTTAGACAAATGCGGATTTAAACTTGTTCTTCTTTCTTCCAAGAAGACGTGTTCCTACAGGGTGTAAACTTTCAAACCGGAAGATACGGAAATAACATTGTAAATAACTTATTTGCACTTTGCTGCTCGCCAGTTTCACCTACAACAACGATAATGTTTAGAAAAAGAAAATTATTTTCTGAGTTGCTTAATATCAAATACTTCTTAAGTAACAGCTTTCTTAATTATGAAAAAGTAATTTACATATTAAAAAACTCAAAAAACTAAGCTGCCAATGCATTTAAAAATTTCAATAGCTCTGTTGTAACTTTTTATTTCTTTACTTAAAAATATAAATAGTAAGAATATGTATTTTAACGATTAGATATTTAAATTTTACATTTCTATGCATCACAAACCAGATGCATCAACAAGCTGTAGAAAAATGAAACAAGTTGTACGAGGGACGTCTTTTATGTTTTACATACTGGGACATAGAGAGCGCCACTGATCAAATGGCAGTACTAGAAATTAATCTCCATCTTTAGTTAACCTATATCTAAAGTTTAGGTGTGATACCTGTAGTGTTGTAGCTACAACGAACTGTCAAAGTTAACCAGTTAATCGAAAAATGGAATAAAAGCGTGAACATTTTCGCGCGATAATTTTTTATAATTTTCGAGGACAATTATCTCAACAAGAATGTCTTGTCGTGTTGGTTTCAGTGAACAATTTCTTATAGGTATGAAGAATTCAACGTGGATGGATTAGTCTTAGCGACAATCCAAGAACATGTACACCAGAAACGGCAGTCACTCAAGAAAAAGTCGATGCTGTCCGCAAGCTCATCCACGAATATCGCTATGTTACATATAGCGAAATTGAAACTTCAATTCAATAAATTTTGCATAAAGTGTTGTGTGTAAAAGAATTAGTTTTTCGTTGGATATCGTATCTGTTGACAGAAGACCAGTAAGCAACTAGGCTGAATTGGTATCACAATACTCTAGGCCGCTTCAACAGAGGACAGTCTAACAACGTATATAACATTGTGAATGGTGATGAATCTTGGATTAACTCATGCGAGCCAGAAAATAAACTCCAATCATCTGTTTGGGTATTCCAAGGTGAAGAAAAGCTGACAAAAGTTATTCGTTCTCGAAGTGCCTCCAAAAAACATAGTCGCAACATTTGTGTCGAAAGCAAACCATATAGTAACAATTTCTCTACAAGATCAAAGAACTGTTACTGTCGATTGGTATACAACCATATGTTTGCCGCAAGTCGTCGCGGAGCTTCGAAAAAGCAATCCAAAACGACGAATCATCCTCCACCATGACAATGCAAGTTCGCACACAGCTCTCGATACAATTGAATTTTTAACGCAACAAAACATCGAATTGTTAGATCATCCTCCATACAGTCCTGATCTAAGTCCCAACGATTTCTATACCTTTCCTAAAATCAAGGATGAACTGCGTGGTTAAAAGTTTCAGTCGTCAGAAGAAGTCGATGCCTTCAAAAATGCAATTTTGACTGTACCAACAAACAAGTGGAATAACTGCTTCTAGAGTTGGTTCGAGCGCAGGCAAAAGTGCATTGATCTTCGTCGAGCATACTCGTAAAACAATAGTCTTTAAAAGCTTGCTTCAGCTCTATATGCAAAACTTAAGAGACAACCCTCGAACATTGCACTCCCTGCATTAACAATGACGAAAATCATGTTTCAAACCTAGTTTAATTTTCATTCAGAGTTATTTTCCATGTTCCGCTTTGAAAGTTTACATTCGGTATAGTCAGTTCACTTTTATTGTTACAACCTATATTATAATAAATATATGTCAGTATTTATTGATTTGTCTATTATTGGAAGGTTATCAACAAACTGTTAGTAATATAAATAAAGATAGTAATGAAACATTGGTAAGTGTTGATAATCTGATGGATTGATAAGTTAGTTCACAGATAATCATTCACATAGCCATATCTTCCATACACTTGTTATAAAATTGCAAAAGTATTGTTTCATAAAGGAATTAAATATGCACAAATTTCAATTATCTGCTTTATGAAATTAGATTTAATGTTTAGCACAAATTTGATATCTATTCCTGGAGGTAGTAAAAAGCAAGTATTAGTTGAATGATTTACGTATTTGAAATAAAAATTTGGCCGTTGTCGATATCTTTAGGTTATTAGAAATATCGGTAACTCCCAATAAGTTCTTACGTCGATGATAAGTGATAATTTATTATATATAATTTTGTTTGGAATTGATTAGAATACGGAGTATTATGATTCCATTGTTAGATTAATTAAACGTTTCAGTATGTAATACATAACTTTATCAGAGGAAGGAAATGCTATAAAACTTGTTATTATATGCACTAATTTATTACAATAGTATTTAAAAACTCACCTTTAAAACCGGATTTTATTATTATTACTTTAGTACTATCTAACAACATTTATATGTACAAATACCCACTTTAATTATCTTGAAAATATGTTCCAACTTATCACTATATATTTGGGTGAACGTTATCTATTCTTAAACTATACTGAATCTAGTATTTTATTCAACTTCAAAATTTTATACATATATGCAAGATCATAACCACAATTTTGTTTATTTCTATCTACAATTACTTTTCTTTTTTTTTAGTTACATCCTAACTTTACATTATTTTATGAAATTTTAGTAAACTTGATTAGATTCTTTTATATCTGATTTGTCGTTAACTGATGTCGGATGTTTTATAATACAAATCATTTTCAAACTCACTTTTATTATTTACATCGGCTGTGGTCACTTTGGTTTAATCATAATTTCAATTGTGTACAGTTACTACTTTGCGCTATGTTAGGGTGGCATATATGCCAATTTAATCTTTTTTCCAAATGCTGTATACTTTGGCCATATATATATATATATATATATATATATATATATATATATTGCTATGAACCTACAGGAACTATCGTGCCCCGACGTTGGGCCGCATATTAATTATGCTATGAACTAACTGGATTTATCGAGCTGCAGGCGTGGGCAGCCATATAAATTTATGCTATGAATTAACTGGAACTATCATTCGCCGAGTTTGGGCTGCCCAAAAAATACTTGATGTGATAACGCCGTACTCGGTATCAATGGCGTATTCTTACTTGACTCCACCTCTCTGTTTAAATTATCAAATTACACTCCCACTAAGGTTATTATTCTGCCTCGACTAGCTTTTATTTTGAATTATGAAATAAAGTTAATTCAATTCCATATAATAAAAAGAAATATTATATACAGGTTTTTGAAAATTAATAAAATACACTTTTCAATCAATCAATATTATAAGTCATATTTATCTCAAAAATTTATATGTTTTGCCATCAATCTAAAGTCACCAAAAACTATTCTTTTTATCAAAAGAAGCCTGGAACATTCAAAACCCCTTTATTATATTACGTACTTTCAACGTATGCAAAAGTTCGTTGCTGACTCTATTACACTATTTTATATTAATTAAGCAATTCACTATTCAAATTCAAATAAAAAAATATGTCTTAAAACTAAAAAGATCTAACCTGGTCTGTGTGCTTCTTTATTTCCTTCTCGCAACCAAAATTATCGATGCATCCATTATCAACTAACATCACTTAGAATTTTCCATGCATTATTAAACTATCCATTCGTATTCAAAATTATTCTCCACCAATTCGAAATTATTATATACCCATTTGAAATATTATCTATCCACACGCTTGAATTATTACATTTAAATTATTGTCATCACCCTCTGGATTATTATTGTCAGACAGAGTTTAAGGTTACCAAACTTAGAACATTGTCATTCAACTTAGATTTATTGTCGTCCAACTTAGAATATTCTACACCAGCCTCAAAATCATGCACCCCTTTGGATCGTTAACATCACTTAGATTTATTACATCTCGCTCGAATTATTGTCGTCAAACTTAGATTATTATACTCCCGCTTAGAATTATTCTACACCAGCCTCGAAATCATGCACCCCTTTGGATCGTTAACATCACTTAGATTTATTACATCTCCCTCGAATTATTGTCGTCAAACTTAGATTTATAGTCGTCCAACTTAGATTATTATACTCCCACTTAGAATTATTCTACACCAGCCTCGAAAAGTTTCAGTAATTCAAAAGTTAGTTTCGCATAATTCGTTTTAATGTAAACATTCGAGAAGTATAGCAAAAGCAATATAGCATCACAAAGGTCAGACTGTAAATAAGATATGTATTTAAATCGTAGTTCATAAGTGTAGAGATAATCTGTTACATTGTTTGTTAAACATGTTGTGGAAAGAAATAGTTTCCTAGTAAAACGAATGTGACCGTTGAAACTTTTCTAACAATTTTAATGAGGAGCGTTAAACAAATAACAAAACCATTTTCTGAAGGGTGGCAGGTGGTGCCGATTAACAGCGATCTATTGTTTGTGTGAAATGGGTAATGGTGAAACGATTACTATACAGGTGTCAACACAGAACGAAGAGGGATTATTGGGTTTATAGTATAGGTAGAAAGAGGCTAGAGATATCGTGTATTAAGTGTTTGTTTAACATGAGAGAAAGCAAGGATAAGATAGAAGATGGAGAGTGAAGGATAGAAATATCACGTATTATTATAGACATAGTTGAGTGGGGAATTTTGATCGGTCAGAAATACAAGTTGTTAAAGAAAAATAACGAGGGATTATTTTAGGTAGTATGAGTGAAAGAAAGAGAGATGGATTGTGGGGTTCGTTAAGATTGGAGTTCCAACAAGATAGTGGAATGAAAACCAATTGGTGGTTAGACAAAGTAAGAGATAGGAGATTAAGTGCTCACATTAGAGGTAGATAGATACAACAGTAGATGCGTGTTTAACGATAACTTTGGCCAGCAGGAATTAGTTTTAAAAGAATATCGAGACGGTTGGAACAGATAGGGAGAATTTCTTAAATTTCTTCGTGGTGAATTAGCTTGCAGCTAGAAGTCAACTTTGTAATATAGAACCAATACAAGTTGGTATTGAGTTGTAACAAGCTGTCAGTAAAGTAATTTATAAATATTTTAAAATACGATACTAGTGAAGAAGTAAGTACAGTCTGCTCGATGTTATGTAGTTGTATAGAGAGTACAAAGCTTGCTCTAAAATAAACTAGAAGTCAGTGGCTGAGTGATTTAGTTGTATACCAAAGATAAACAAAAGCAGTAGCAGAATTGGGGAAGTTTGGATGTACAGTCATACTGGTTGATGAAAAAACACAATAGCGGTGTGCATTTGCGGCTGGTTCAATCCAGAGTTGGGACGTTTCTGAAGGCGCAGTCATTGATGAAAGGTAGCAGTTGTTGATGGAGATAGCAGATCCATGGGTCATGATGAAATCCAGATAACTGATGTTGTTTCAAATTGTTTTGTGCATATCTGGTGTAATGATTTTTGATGATTTCTTGGTATTTTACTATGAACTAAACGGACAATATTTTTATGAATTACTAATTGAACTCTCTTGATATATTAATTTATTATTTTATTTATGTGGGAAATTATGTGTATAAAAATTTGATATTTAACATACTTATTTATGTACAAGGTAAGAAGGACTTTTTGGCAATTTATTGTGCAGGTTATGGTTACTATGAGCTCGTATCAATCTAGGGGTAACGTAAGGTTGATGGTAAAGCCCTGTTACTTTATTTAGGTAATAATTAATCTGGGAATTACATAGCTAGAAATGTTTTATTTTTGAGAAAAGAAATGTATGTAAGACAATTAATATATAAATACAGAGTTGTTGATGATATTTGATGTTTTATAAATCTGTAAATAAATCCAGGTGAGTTACCGTAGCAGCGTTTATATTTTCTTACTATAGTAGTTAGCTTTATTTTTCAGACTGCGGAAAAGCAGCCGTGGCATATTTTAGCAGTGGAGATTTCAGAGAAATTATTACGACTTGACAGTGGGGCTCGAGTTTAGTTCCAAGTAAGTTCAGAGAATTTATGGCACCCAAATTGTGGGGCTCGTTCAGAGAACCTGCAGCAATATATATATATATATATATATATATATATATATATAATTAATAGAGAAGAATAATCCACATTTGGAATGCAAATGAATGCTTAATATATATTAATAGTTATTAAGATGAAATGAAAACCCAACCTTGTATTTAAAGTTAAATTACCATTTCAAATCGAACTAGTAATTGAAAACCACTAAAAGAACGGAACCCTTCTTAGCAACGCTGAGGTTGTATTTATAAAAAAGTTTTGGAGGTTTTCCGATAACCCTTTTACATGTGGTATTGTTATATATTTGCATCGATTTTGGTTTTAATTTCTATATTATACTACAGTGTACAAACTTGCTTGATATTAGTGTCGACGCAACAGGATCCGTTCTCACGTGTTGTTATTTAGGATTAATGACCAGTGAGGGAGTTGATGGACGGGAAGAGAGCAGAGATTAAAGCGCCGAGAGAAATCTTCAGCTTTTGAGTGATTTTTTGTTGTGAATGGGAATGTGTAAAATAGGAGTACTGCTGTATCTAGTTCGTTGTACAAGCAAAGATTATTGTCAGTAAGTCGTCCGTTGTGTATCTTCAAGTTACTGTAACCTTGGAGAAACTGTATGGTAGGTTTGTTTTGAAAGTAAATATCCAGTGGGCATGCCGATATTTACCGAAGGTGTTCTAAGAGGATGGTTCAGAAGTCTTTAGGGAGTTCCATTTAAGCGAATTTTTATTCCGAAGCTCTAGTGGCGATGTTATAATAAGGTGTGAGTGTGTGGGCGTATAGTTGTTTGTGTTCTTTTGTTTTTAAATGCTGATGTATGGAATCATGTATGGAGAAATGGTTAGAGAAGTGGAGGTTTTAACTACAGTAAGCAGAGCGTCAGTAGATATTCTCTATATGCTTTGGAGCTAAAGCCAAGAGATGTTCGAATATAAGTATAGAGTGTGCGTTTGAGGTCAGTAGTATACCAGAAATCATCAGCTCAACGAATAATACGTGTAATGAAGTTGTGTAGAGCAAGTAGCTTGGATTTGCGTGTAAGTGATCGTCAATGTAGAATACGAGTACATTTTGATCTTGCTTTTAAGAATTGTCACGTGTGTGCTAATAGGGTGGCCCTCAGTTACTATTTGTGAAATTTTTTGGTGATTTTTTCGCCTCCAACTCTATGTAAAATTTCAGCTCAATTGGATAAAACCCTTTCCCTTTCCCTCTCCAAGAACCTTGAAAATTGAAAGAATCAAAATCACAGAAAAAATCTATTTTATTTTTTATCTTGTGAAATATTAATGATATGCAAAAAGTATCATACAAAAGTTGTAGATCTAAAAAATGCATATATTAATCATCTATCACGTTTTCTCGTAAGACTAACGATTTTCGAGAAAAACTTAAAAATCACATCTTTTTGCTACAAATCCACGCGATGTCTCAGACGCTCTGTAACGCTGAACGATAGACTATGATTCAACGCATTAGAACGTTTTTACCGTAGGGTGAATAGCATCGCATTCTACCTACATTTCGAATTCTTCTGAGCTGACGTAACCAAATAGAAAGGACGTGATAAAGGACTTAGTGGAAGTGGATGTGTGACGAGGCGGGACGACGCAGACCGAAGATGTTTGTCTCAAGGACAACATTTCTCTGCTGGAATTCGGCGGAGTGAAAGCAAGTTTTCAGGTGACAATGTGCTCTCTTCATTTACGTGACAAAATTTATTTATTCGGACATTATTCGCATAATATAACTGGAAGTAAATAGTCATAATAGAAACAGGTATGAAGTGTATTATTAGTAAATCTTCGTGTGGTGAAGTTAACTTTATGCGCAAGCGACAGACTAGTTTTGCAAGAAGTGATAATTTTTTTGAGAAAAAATCACAAATTCTAACTCAAGGGATGAAAAACTGTATCCCAAAATTAGAAACTATATACCAAGAATGGATACAACTTCAAAAACACGTTGGGAGACTATCAAAAACTGAAACAAGGAAGAAAATTTTATTTCGAAACTCTATGACCTTTTTGACATAACACATGTTAACGCTTTTAACATGATTTATTTTGAAGAAGATAAACAGTTTTTGATTAATCAAAAAAAACGACGACCAGGATCCATGTACGGAATCGATCTCGAAAAATTTCAAAGAACAACAAAATGAGAAACAAGAATTATGGAACGAAGAGAGGCAGATATGATGAGAAAAGAGCAAAACAAATGATTAAGGATATTTTCTTTTCATGCAATGGCACCAAATTGGGGAGTAGCGCAAAGAAAATTCAAACTTTGAAAAATAACGGCCACCCTAGTGTGCTAAATTTAAGCTGATTTTTCAAGTGAATTTTCGTTCAGTGGAACATAACAGGTTTCTCTTCCTCAGTGACTACTAGAAGAGAAGAAGACTGAAGAGCTGCGGTTAGCTGTCCACACGCATCCGATAGGATTATATTTCAGAAGGAATAATGCAAGATTATACCACTTCGATTCTGAAAAAGTAAGTACCAAGAACACAATATATGCCAAGGTGCGCCTATTCCAAAACGGCACGATTTCAAAAATACGCTATTAAACTGCAATAACAATTTTAATATGTAACATAATTATGAATATTTTATGCAAAATCTCACATACAGAAGCAATTTTAAGGTCAAAACCTGTAAGTCTTAGACCAACTGCTTCTAACAACTTGCTGCGGTTATGGCTAGGACTTTAAGATTAAATTAATGAAAACAATAATCACCCGAAGTGTTTTCTTTTTTGGTGTTGTAACAATCTTCTGCAGTCACACGAGTTCCTATATGTAGCGTTTGCATATGCTGATGAAGAAGTCATATATTATTTTGGAAAGAACAAAATTAAATTTTGGGTGCATAGTAAAATTATTAAATTTTCTGTTTTAGTGATTGCGCATTTTATTAATCGTTACCGATACAAACTGCATCGCTACAGTAAACTTCAATAAGAAGAAATTCATACAAGACTGTGTATGCCAATCTTTACGTTTCTAACGAGAAGAATCATAAAAGGTGGTCTACACTACAGAACATTTACGCTGATCAAGAGTCACAAGTTTTCAATTTTCGGATAAAAGCTTTATAAAGAATAATATTTTTCGTTGACAATAAAACTATTTACAATTTGTGACAAATAAATTGAGAAACCATTGTGTTAGTAAGAAGAAAGGTCTAAAAGCTGAGAACGAAATAAGTAGAACAAGATGCTTTCCGATAGTCAAATGGCTGGTGTTGGCTGGTATTATAAATGAAAATAATACCTCATAAGCTGAGATACAATTTTTCTTTAACGATTTATAGTCTTCTTTTTTAGAAAAACATCTAAAACTTACCCACCGATCAAGATTCTTTTCTGGAACCCTGAGGAACTTGAAGCGAAAATGTTGCTAAAAACTTTCATATGCTTTAAGCATTTATCAAATAATAATAAGCAAGGTATTTAAGAGGCTTGTGTGTACAGTAAGATTAAGACCTTCCCGTGTCGGTATTATGTAATTTCAAGAAAAACAAAAATCGTAGTAAAGCAAATAAAGCGAAGAAACTTCACATAGTGTGTGCAATAACTAAATAGCATTTGCAAAATATATTGCAGTAGTACACATTTAATTAAAAGAAATGTTTTTATCTTTATATGATAATACTGGATAGTTTACTATATGAAAATAAAACAGTCCTTTTTAAACTGCGAATAAACAAATGCATTGACGTCAGTAGATTAAACACATATTAAGTTACGCTGTATATGTCACTGAACCTTATAAACCGTAAATCATAGTAAAACCTACAATTAGTTTAGGAAAGTGGTCACTTCAGATGCCTCCGTATTTCATGTCAGAAGAAAATATATGGAAAACAAAAAATAAGAAAATATAAATGGTAACTTACATATCCCATGTACACGTTAATTTTGTATTCTTATTAGTAAATTACTTATTACGTATCTAATCAAAATTACTATATGTTAGACTTGATTTGTCTTGTAGACCATGAACAGAAATACAATTTTTAAAAATACTCATCAGAATCATTTTTTTTGGGATACAGAATCGGCAAAAGCACAATTTTTGAAATCAACAAACAATTTTCAGTGAGTTATATTTAACTTGATGCGGTTGATGATTCCAATGGCAAAGCGAATAACGTAGTTATGTCATTCAAATCCGGCAAGAGGTATACTGTGAAAAGTGAAAGAGAAGAAGGCCGTTCAAGCAATTTCTTCCAAGAGGTAGTGCAATAGTACAAAAAGTACAACTTCCAATTGATAGAAAACTAGCTACTAAAGCACTTCTCGCGTTTTAAGTTACGAGCAAGTCGGAAAAAATAAATAATAATAATATCCATGTAGAGCCAAGTAGATAGGAAAAAGATAGAAGAGTATAGGAAGACCTAGACCAAGCTATATTAGTCAAATTATTAGAAATTTAGGTTGCGAAGGGTTTGTAGAACTTTTTAGATTAACACAGAATAGAAAAGATGTTAGAGCTGCGTCAAACCGACCTTAAGTAAGGTCGAAAACAATATGATGATAAATATCCAAAACTAGTTACCTCAAATTCCTCGCATCTGTGTGGTTAACAATAAAGCCAGTTCGTCTTATCAGGTGTCGATGTAAGTATCAAGTGCGAAAACTAGATAATGGTTTTAAGCAGGTTCATTGAATAAGGCTAGAAATATATATATATATATATATATATATATATATATATATATATATATATATATATATATATATCACTTATGATGCGTATAAGTTTCAAAAGGAAGGCAACGAAACAGCACAACGAAATATGAGTGATAGAGAAATTCACACGCTACAAATCACTCTGAATAATTTTCGGTTTAATTTTTATATTCATTGTTATTTTAAAATCTCCGAGCTTGATGTTCGTTTTCCTCAGTCCCTTTTTTTAAAAATTCCTAAAGGAGTGCTGTGAGAACAGTACAGTAAATTTGAAATTACTATTTTACTTTCGTTATCTTTTTCTTTGCCTGGCTAGCTCAACGGAAGTTATGGAATTTATAAAGTGAAAAACACAGTAATCTTAAGAAAACATCTATACATTCAAAAGCATTTTTCTTTCATACAAAACAGTTTATAAAACAGAATATAATTAACCTAATCTTTGTTAAATGGTATACAATCCTATTTAATTAATAAGTGGGTAATTCGCTGATCTTTTATTACCACGTTCGTGAATGTGATTGGCCAATAACTGTCACGGATAATTTATTAAAGGTCAAGATGTTACGAACTCTGACCTCAAAATTTGATTCAAATTATCTATCCCCATTAAATAATAAAATGAGACCTTATTCTAAATTTAAATTACAAAATATTCAATTATTTTTATAATTAACAAACAAAGAACCAAAGTTTTACACTTGCGAAAAATAGCGCTTATCATAATTTTATCTCTAAATTCCATTTTACGTTGACTTTAAAATCTCAATATACAAGATAATCCATATTCTTTTAAATCTCCATGTAGAAGATTAATTTTTCAAAGTGCATCTTCTATTTTTAATTAACCAACTTTAGAGCAGCTGTTGTACCGAAAAATGTTCAATCTTCATAGTATTTTTCCAAAACAAATAATGCTTCATCAATAATCGCATTTGATAACTCCTGTTTTTAAAACTACTTACATTTATATGTTTCATATTTATTTAAAGTTCTACGGTGCTTACTGCATATCGTAATATTATAAATTGCTCAAACTTATGCATTCAAATCTTTACTCATAGTTACCTACTGCTTGGTTTAGGACCGAATCAATGACCGCAAATCAAGTTCCGGCTTATTTACAATATAATCTAACTACGTCATAATTTCAGATGCTAAGGGATCCACCTCGAAAATTTATCACCGTTGATGTAAGAATTTATAAGAATGTTGTGGTTTCTATAATCCAATTAGTGTCTACTATGACTTATGCATGTAGTAAAAACGTGCCGTTTATCCTTTTCTAATAAACGAAGTTACTGGCCGCATCGCATTCTATCTTATCGAGACATGGAAACTATAAAATAATTCTTATCGATTTTATTGTTTTTTAATGTTCGCGATCTTCGAATCGAGCATTCACTGATTTAATGGCTTTTAAATACATTGCTTAGTAAAGAATCACGTTTTATGTATTAATCCCGAAAACTCTAGAATATATTTTATTTACAACTCTTAAAATGAATATTTTATTATGCACACACAGAAAAATAATTAAAGTACGCGTTTGTCTTCTTTATGGTTGATTTGAAAACTAATAAGGTTAATATTTGAAAACGCTTTATGAATGCAACAAATTGATATTGTTTTCATACGAAAGTATTAGCTGGCTTTGCTTCTATCTCTTAGAATGATTATTTACACACACGAAAGACAATCTAGTACTTTAAAAGTACATGCAGTACGATTTGTATTATACACAGAAAAATACGCCTTTTATTAAATGGCTTTGTACATGCAACTCACTTATTTTTATACAGGGTGGAACAACTAATATTCGGAAATTTCAATTTTTCCGGGTTCCTTGTATTTGGGTGAGTTTTATTTATGGAATTTGGGTTTCCATGGCATCTTGTGACCTCTTTATCACATCAGTATATATATATATATATATATATTTTATATATATATATACATATTCATATATATATATATATATATATAATAAAATATATATATATATATATATATATATGCTGTGATATACTCCTTTGAATGCGGGAACTGGGTCCTTTCAACAAAAAAATTCTAGTCCCACAGATTGGGCATCATAAACGGCTGTGATCCTCTTTTCGCCTCGGCTGCTCACCTAATGTTATAAACCTCCTCATTCATAAAAAAAACAACACATTCCTACCAAAACATCAACGTTAACTCTATTTACATCAATATTCAGAATACATTAAAATTTCAAAATTAAAACTCAGCATAAATTTCAGTTTTAAAAGAATTTCAAGATTAATTTTATTATCATTTTAATGTGCATCCAAAATTAAAGTCCTTGTTGGATGCCTACTAATTAATATAACAATATAAGCAGACCGGAGTCTGAGTATAAAGGAGCATCTACCACCCTTTACGTTAATTAACCAGGTTCGTCTAATTGAGCTCAAAGACATACCCAAATTTTCATCATATAAACGAAAATCAAAACTAAATACCCCTTTCTACTTCAACAAGCAAATTTCATCTTAAAATTAAAATTTTATGGTTAGTACAATTTCACTAATGTCCATTTAAAGTAAATCAATTATAAAGTTTATTCAACACACACAAAAATGTCAAACAAAATAGTATAATTTACCTGAAGGTTACTGTCCTCGTAGCTTCAAAGTACATCGTCCCTTTAGTTAATCACACCATTCCAACAGGATTATATTTACGGCTTCTAATTCTCAACGCATTTAAAATTTTCTCCATCACCATTTATTTAAAGTTGTTTCTGGGCTTTTCCGGAACTCATCTATGTATATCTGACCCTTGTTTCGTGGATCCAGACACGTATTTGAACCATTTAATTATTAACACCCCCGAAAAATAGCAAATAACTTCATACTTCTTTCACCAATATACGCCAAAACTGCCTACTTTTGTGTATACATTTGTCGTTGTAAATTTTGCTAATTGGTACAGTGAAACTAAATTTTATTACCTTGTATCTAAGTGCACTGAAGTACATTCATGTTATCACGTAAATAACCAACTATTTTGAATCACTAAAATATACGAGCAAAATTTTAAATTATTTTCTCAAACTAAAATGCACTGTTTAACATCTTGAATCAAGTCGCGGATGTAAGAGCTTTTAACGCATCGAATAGTCAAAAGTCTAAGAGTCTAAGAGGGCTTGTTTATATTCATCTCGGTATATATAGCAAACAGCCTGTCTGTCGGTCGGTTCCCCAAAACGGGTAATTCTAAAGAATTTCTCATGCCATGTTCCCAGTCTGCCGCTCACGCGTCGATTTTTACGAATTTTCACTCGCCCCATTTAAATCTCAGAAAATTTCCACACGGCACGCAAGCATGTCCGAGAAAAACTAATTGATTTTGTACAGAAATTGTTGTTCTACCTCTGATATCTGCATCCTATTTTTAACCAATTGTGACCCCCGTGACGTTGCTTAAATCCCGCCTTCTACAATATGTGTCTTTGCTTGACGCATTTTCTCTTTCCTTCTCTACCGTGTTCTTATTGGTGCAACTTGATATTCTTTATTATCGATTATTTTAGTCCACATGGAGTGTGAAATACCCAGCTTTAGCAATTCTCGTAACTATTATGCGACGTTTTCCCCAAGATTCTTTGAAACATTAATTATCTGCAAACTTTACGCCGAATGTGACATTTAAACTACGCAGGTGTTCAAATATAACATTAATTCTCAGAGCCTTATTCCGTGGTATTTTAATCTTGGGTTTTACAAGTTTCTATAGGTATTATATGTTATTAACGGTTTAATTAACTCCAATTAAAATTGATTTCTATCCTTTTCATTTTAGCGAATACAACTTAAATATTAATTATTATATGTACACTTTGTTTTACTACCGGTTACTTAAATAGAGTTAATTAAGATAAATTTTGCACGTAATTTCCATTTGTTTAGGAATAATTACATTACACGCAGAGCTTTTCAATACTGCTTCTTTTGATATAAAGCGTCTTATAAATAATTTAAATTTCTTATTTTTACTGAAACAACCGAGTTTATTTATGCTTCATGGTTTTAATAACGCGTATTATTTAATGAAATTCCTTATACACGGTGATTAAAATTATTTGATGTGATTATTTAATTTTCTACCCTGGTCTAAATATGAGTAATATATATATATATATATATATATATATATATATATATATATATATATATAATAACAGGCTATTAGGTCTGCTGGTTAATGAATTAAACTCTTTATTTTAATTCAAGCTTTCGGTTTTTTTATTTTTAAACCTTTATCAAGAATACTAAAAAGTGTGAAACATTATTAGGGCATACAATAATCAAATACTTACTAATGTGAGGTTTGTAAACTAGAATCGTTGATATAAATAAAATTCATAAATATAAATTAATAGTGTGATGTATAAAGCTTTTAACAAAAATAATGTGATATTCAAGTTTGAAAGTTACAGACTGACAAATTCCTATATAATTTTGACAGTTGTTGAGACAACTTTCTAGATGTCACTATTTCTTTTGTAAGTCGACTGAAATTTAGATTATTTTTTTTATGTATGCATGTATGTCTATATACATATATATACACATATATACATATGTGAGCGTGTGTGAGTATGTATGTGTGTGTGTGCGCGCGCACACGCGCGTGTATGTAAGAGTGTGTGTGTGCATGTATATGTGTGTTTATGTTGCGTTTTATTAAGTGATGTGATCATTTATGTTGAATTTGTTTTTTTATTTAAAATGAAGTAGATAGGTGTATATGGAGCTTAGTGCGTTGATATCAGTTTTCTTATTAATAGTGTTAGCGTTTTTAAATATGTAACACATTACTATCGCCTCGAAGATGGCGAAATGCCGGCACCTCGAAAGTAATGACTTAGACACCTTGCTGATGGCGACATGCCAGAGAGCACGACAGACGAGGTGTGGAGTCGGTAGTGCCGAGATTACCCCGGACATCTTGGCGGTGTTGCCACCTCAATCTGCCTCATTTTTGAGGTGCCGAGATTGCACCGGACTTCTAGGTATGTTGCCACAAGACCTCAATTTGCTTACTCCTTGTGGTGTTGAGATTGCCCTGGACTTCTAGGTGATGTTGCACGAGTTGCAATCTACCTACTCCTTCTGTAAGCTGTAGAAACGAACTGAAGAATCTGCTTGGTTGATCTTGGTCCTCTCAGGGTGCGTCTAGTAGTCAGCGTTACCCTTGTGGTTTTTGCTGTGTTGTCTGTATCGTTATTTATCGTGCGTGTGTTCTAGGTGTTTGTTTTCCACCTTGTGACGTGTTCTAGTTATTTTTTGCCAACTAGTTAGGGTCTGTTGTGCTTTTGTCTAATGTTACGTTGCACATCTAGTAGTCGGCGTGGGCGTTTTTTGAATGTTTGATGCGTGACTTGTAGCGGTGCGACGTCTCGAATGGATGGGTGTGGTGAGTCGTCTATTGTTTGGTACGTTTTTATGACGTTTGTTCTACAATATTCGTGTACTGTGGGAATGTTTAAGTCGTTTCGTATTGTGTCGTTTCTGACGAACCACGTGCGCCGGTAATTAGTCGAAGGATGGTGTTTTGGATTGCTTCTAGGCGTCGTCTGTTTGTCTTAGATAGGTATGTCAGCCATGCTTGTGAGCCGTAGGTGATGATCGGTCTGATGTGCGTTTTGTATATTCTGGTCCGTGTTTCTGTCGGTAGTTTGTTGTTAAAGGTCAGCATCGGATGTAGGTAGCCTTTGATTTTTCTTGCTTTCTTGAGTGTCTCGTCTAGGTGTTTTTGAAAGCAGAGGTTTCTGTCCATAGTGATTCCCAGATATTGGATGGAGTTCTTCCACGGGAGTCTTTATGTGGCTAGTCTGGGGTGACGTGCAGTGGTTATGAATATAGTGTCGTCGGCGTATAGTCTACATTTAACGTTGTCGTTACATTGTATGTCTTATATGTAGGCGTTGAATAGTGCCGCTGAGAGATATCCGCCTTGCGGAACTCCAGCCATGATAGCTGCTACGTGTGATAGTTGTCCGTCTACTCGTACTTGTAGTTTTCGGTCTGTGAGGTAGCTGTCGAGTAGCTGTATGTATTGTAGTGGTACTTGGTATATGGTCGCTAATTTGTACAGTAATCCTTTGTGCCAAACCCTGTCGAATACGTTTTGTATGTCCAGAGATACTGCTGTCGTGACGTGTGCTTTGTTGTAGTTCTCTGCAATGTGGTCTATGACGTGTATAACTTGTAGCGTGGTCGAGTGATCTTCTCTGAAGCCAAATTCTTCTTGTCGGTCTCGTAGGTGATGTTTCAGTTTTTGAAGTAGTAGTTGTTCAAATATTTTTGATATCGCACTGAGAAGCGACATCGGTCGGTAGTGTGACGGTTTGTCCTTGTTTTTCCTGTTTTGTGTATCATAACTGTAATTGTAGTCTTCCATGCTGTGGGATAATGTCGTCGTAGGATTATGCCGTTGAATAATCTCGTGATGTATGCTAGTGTGCACTTCGTGATATTTATGAGTTCTTGGTTTGTGATGTCTTTCCCGTTTCTGTTGCTGAGGATTGTTTGTTTTGTGTCTTTTGGTGTTAAAGTGGAAGGTGGTCTTCTGGATGCATTTGTAGTAGTTCGTCCATAGTTTCGTTTACTTGTGTTTCATGTTGCTGGTGTGTTGTTGGGTTCGGTGAGTATGTTTCTTGTAGTGTTGTGGCGAATATGTTTGCCTTTTCTCGGGCGTTGTAGATTTTTCCGTCTGGTCCGTCTAGTGGTGTGTTGGTTAGTTGATGTCCCCTTATGAGTCCTCCATTGTGTCGGTGTAAACTCCCTTCAGTCTCGAGAACATTGTTGATATGTTCCGTCCACTGTTGAGTATTGTGTTCGTCTAGTAGAGTTTTAAGTGCAGCTTGTGTTGCGTTTAGTTGGGTTTTGATGACTGGGTCCCGCGTTATCCGCCATCTCCGGACTAACTTACGTTTCTGCTTGATGATGTCGCGAAGGTAGTCAGGAAGTCGTGGTTTGTTAGTGTTACGGAATCTTGCCGTAGTGCTGTGATTTAGTGCTTCGTGTAGTGTATTGGTGATGTATTCTGTGGTTGCGTCAATTACTTCGTGTGTATCGACGGTCCGGTTTCCATTTGTTATTTTGTGTTGTAGGTACTCGTTGAACTTCCTCCAGTTTGTTGATGCCATGGTGAAGGTCATCTCTTGTGTATGCGGCGTTGTGTGAATAGTAGTTATTATGGTCGTAGCTCAAGTTTTCTATAACTTCTGTCGTGAAGTTGTACGGCATATTTTTCATTGGTGTTATGTCTAGTACGTCAGGTTGATGTTATGAATTTGGAGGTGTTCTTGTTGGTGTGTCTGGTTCAGTGATGTCGAAAACTTTACCCAATGAGTGAGTAAAGAGCGTCAGTCCGTCGCGATTGTTTATTCTGGAACCCCATGTAGTGTGTTTGGCGTTTAAGTCGTCCGTAATTATTGTAGCGGAGTCTCCGTGTGTTAGGTTATCAATGTCTTGCGTAGATTGTGCTCTGCTTGGACTACGGTATACTAATAAACTCAGTAGTCCTCCGCCTGCGTTGATTTCCACGCATGCAGCATCTAACTGTGTTTGCGTAAGGTCTAGTGGACGATGTGCAATTCGTTTGTGAACAAGTACGGCTACTCCTCCGCTTGATACGTGTCCTGGTTCGATCATCTTGTCTTTTCTGTGAATTGTGTAGTTAGCGATCTTAAGTGCGTAGTTGTGGTTTAATTTCGTTTCCCCGAGTAGTGCAATGTCGATATCGAATTGGTGTGAAATTCTATTGTATGTCTTTTCAGGTAGTCCTGTACGAATCTGAACTCGTCTGCGTCGGCTGCATGTATTTGTGTACCTAGTCATGTTGCTCGAATGTTGATGTCTCGTTTCGTTATACGTTTCATCTCTCTCGCGTGTCTGATAAACTCCGGAAATATTGATATAAAGATGGACGGGATTCTTTTGCTCGTCGCGTCAGTGTTGTTCGTATTTGTAGGGTTTCTAGTAGAAGATCTTGCAGTGCTTGTGGATGGTGAATTAGAGGTCGCTGGCATCTTCGTCGGCTCAGCGGATGGTACTTCAGGCACGATTGTGATCTGTTTTTCGGTGGTGTGGTCTGTTGTTTTGCGTATTCGCTTTGTTTCTGTCTCTGGGTCGGAGTGCTGTTCTTCTCGTAGTCTATGTGCGTTGATTGATTCGGCGTCCATGTCTGTGTACGTCACCGAAGCACGCTTCGGGTTCGTCGTATCCATCGCCCTGAGAAGAGCAATGTTTTAATTCTTATAAAGTATAATTCTTATAAAATTTTGTACTAAGAAGTACAATAATTCGCTTTAACCTAAGCTAAGTTGTAATTTGAGGAGAGCTCGAAATCGATGCGTTCTGTTCAAATTACAGCAGGCGAATACCGAAGAATCTGCGAAAACTGAGCGGATTTTATGCTACTCGGCGTTAATCAATGACAGTCGAGCTTCTAATTTTGGGGCGAGCAAGTGTAAAATCATGCTGAGCGAGAAATGCATAAAAGTGGTTGTTGTGGACGCGTGTGTTCACTATAGGAATGGCTGTATATGGTGGTTGGTGACAAATTAATCGACCTCTACTTCAACCTGGTGCATTTAATTCTTGAAAAACAGTACACAAGGCGCACGGATGTTTTAAAGTCATCAATTAAACAGGTGCTGAATTCTTTCGTCGGTATCATTTTAAATTTGGAATGTACAATTTTCAATCTGTTAGAAACGGATAATTTCAAGTAAATAGATCTTCCAAGAGAACCATTTTAAATCATGAAATAAAAATTTAAAAACTCCCTGCACAACGGTGTCATTTTCAAGAACTTTTTCTGCTTGCTTCAATCTCTGTATCCTTTTGTCCATACTTTGTTGCATTAAAAATAAACGTCCATTGTTTAAATACTTAAGAACAAACACTGCTCAATTATTCACAAAATCACTGTTTAAATTAAGAATAGCAAGATGAATCATTTGATATAAAATTACCAAGTTTAATGAGAGGAGAATAATTGAATACGCGGTGCTTTCTTGGTTTCCTCAAATGTAGACTTTCAAATATTAACGTTAAGTGTAGTTTTTAAAACAAACGTTATGCAGCTTAGCTTCTTAAACTTTAATACTTTTTTAATGAATTTTATACTGTACCCTATTCCTATTTTATTATATCTGACATGCATGAAGTCTTCTGTGCCTGTTTCTTAAGGCAACCCCAGATTTTGATTTCATGAATATTAATGTCGTACTTTTGCCGTCTGAGAATGTTTTACGTAACCTCTAAATGCTTAAAATATACCACAAATATATTTTTGATGTTAGCAATGTAGGGGGCAGTCAACATATGTTTTCAATAAAATTAGACGTCGCACCGTCAAAAACACTTTTATATACACTATTAAATGCAGGGCAATTATTTGTATCATTTTTAATTTGAAAGTTACTATAACATTTATCTGTAGATAGGATTTAGAGAAATAGAAAACAAAAGAGCTTCCCTCTGTGCTTTAAATAAAGTAAACAACGCGTTTTGTATAGAAAGTGGATAATAGAAGCGTTAATATTCACAAATAGAATGCGTGCGTTATACACGTATGTTATCCTGAAGCCATAGATATTAAATTTGATTATCTTTCTACTATTCGTTGGAAAAAAATTTAATTTACGCACAAGAAATAAGAAAAAGTTATCTTGACGTTATAGTATTTCCTGAGGCAAAAGGTATTCTGTCGCGAACAGAGCTCCTAGAAAGACATTAAGTATTGAATCTTACATGTCTTTAAATGTAGACTTGGATTTGTCATATTTGAATACGTTTTGTCAAAAATAACGTGTAATTAGGTATCAAAATCGGTGAAATAAATTCACTCCTACAAAAGACAAATGAATAACAAAACAAGCTGCAGTATAAATTAAATCCCAGCGGCCAAATAACAAATAAATAATTAATTAGGCGATATACAACTATTAAATTTATAAAAACATTTAACTAACACATAAAATTAAGCGTTTGTAATGACTTAGGAAAAAGTCCATTCGATGACTTTTGTTTGTCTCAAATAAGTCAATCTCTTGATTGTTAAAATTCACAACGAAATGAATGAATAAACACGTTCTCACACAATAACACTGCTAATGCGCTTAGTCTATCTTCTGACACGGAATGTCGTAAAAAATGTTTTTATTCTTTTAATGGTTTCTTCCGTTCATAGGGCAAGTTTGAAAATGGCGTAATTAATAAGTTTTGTATTTTATTCATTTCTGCGACACAGATATATGAATGACACACAAATTACGAATACAACAACATTATTAAAATGTGCTTCGCATAAGTTGCAAATGATAAATTTCAAAATACATAAATGAACGCAAGCAACCTAGGTAAAAAAGCGTCTAAAGCTAATAAGGAGCAATCCTTAGCAATGCCGTTACTAAAACTGAAAATGCACCAGAATGCGAAATAAAAATGTACAAAGGTACTATATATTGCACGGCTGGAGCATGATTTCAGTTGCTTCAAGGAATAGTTTGAAACTTAGGAACCGATGATTCGCAGATGTTGCTTTACTAAAACGTAGTAGTAGGCAATAACATTTGATTTTTCAATATTCCAATCGAAAGTACTACATTGGCCAGGAAGAGAGTCGCTTACCTGAAAATTTCGAATTTTGCCGAACCTTTGCTGTTCCGAGCAAGGTAGGGATCTTTAACGTGCGTGAGAACACACACGAGACCTACATTTTAGCTTTCATCCGAACTAGGGCGTACTTTTGTGAAAAATGTTCGCCTAACATTTTTCAAGTGGGCTGTTTCGGGGTTCGAACCCGGGACTTTGAGCTTAGTTGTAGCAGTATATGCACTACATTTGATTTTCCAATGCTTCACCTGAAGGTACTACATTGGCCAGGAAGCCAGTTCTTTATCTGAAAATTTGGAATGTTGCCGAATCCTTGCTGTTCCTAGCAAGGTAGGGATCTTTACCTCTCAACCGAACGAGGGTGTACTTTTGTGAAAAATGCTCGCCTAACATTTTTCAAGCAGACCGTGTAGAGATTCGATCGCAAGACCCTGGACATAGTAGTCACACGCATACCAACTACTCCACGGAACCGTCTTAGTTGTAGGTAGCGGAACGCACAATATTACATATATTACTTTCGATTAACCTGTAAATATCTCAATCTGAATTGACTTGGTACTTTTCTTTGTTGGTGTAATTAAAATACTTTGAAAAAGGAACAACATTATTTACTTTAATTTAAGTGGTGCAACTGCTCCATTATTCCGTATCAGAAATTGACACTGAATATAACAGTAGAACAAAAACACTTCCATGGTTGGAAACTTAAACCTTCAAACCCAATAAAATTATTAATTGAATATCAATCACGTTTTTTTTTCTAATTGTTTTATGACAAAGCGAAACATACGAAAACAGCAACGTAACACCATCGACTTTAATATACTTCACCCATCCTTCTTGCAGTGGTAGCATGCTATAAAAAATTTGTTTGGTATACTTGCAAAATGATCTTTCTCTTAAGTCCACATTTGCAGATAATACTATTCCCAGAATATTTTCTTTAAATTCTTAAATACTAAAAAATACACTAAGTATTCCTATATATTATCCATCCTTCAATTACTAGCTCGATTTCATTGCTTAGAAGTCTAAGTTATTATTTCGATTTAATAATTAATATAAAATTGTAGATCAATGTGTCTTGCGCAATTACTAATATTTGCAATTAATGGTCGGCTTATAATATTGAATTTTACCGTCGCTTCCTATCTATATCAGACATGAGTCGACAAATTTGACACTGTTAGATATGATTGACAAAAATGCCATACGTTAATTAAAGGTTCGGTTAATGTATGGTTGTCTATATGATTTAGATGTGTATCTTTTCATTGTAATCACCCGTCCGGGTGACGCAATTGGTTAAGCAACGGTGGTCAAATCCGAAGATTACAAGTTCGAATCCTGTTCGGGACCTTATGCTTACATATTTCTATTACTAATTCGATTTGAAATGATTATTTAGGCTTGGCATAAAAGTCTAAGTTATTATTTCATTTTATTAATTAATACCAAATTGCAAATCAATTTCCCTTGTGCAATTATTAATATTTATATATTATAGTTGGCTTTTAGTCCTGAATTTGAACATCGCTTCCTACCTATACCTGACATAAGTCAAAAACTTGACAGCATCAGATATGATTGACAAAAATGTCAAACGTAATTGAAGTACATCATTCCAATGGTAATTATAAATCCGACTGGCGCAATTGAATGACGCATGGGCGGTCAAAGCCAAAGGTTACAGATTCCATTCCTGTCCGAGATCTTATAGTTGTCATTTTTCAAATACTAGCTGGATTTGAAATAATTATTTAGGCTTTGCATAAAAGTCTAAGTTATTATTTTACTTTATTAATTAATATAACCATGAAAATCAATTTCCCTTGTGCAATTAACAATATTTGTAATTAAAGTTGACTTATAGCCCTGAATTTGAGTATCACTTCCTGTCTATATCTGACATAAGTCAAAAACTTGACAACGTCAGATATAATTGACAAAACTGCCAAACGTAATTGAAGGTTGGGTTGATGTATGGATGCGTACATGACTTACATTTGTACATCTTTCCAATAGTAATCACACATGCGGGAGGCCCAATTAGTTGGCGCATCGGCGGTCAAAGCCAAGGTTAAAGGTTCAAATCCCGTCCGGGATGTTATATTTTCCATCTTTCAATTACTAGTTCGATTTGAAATGATCTTTTAGGTTTTGCATGAAAGTCTAGGTTGTCATTTCACCTTATTAATTATCATAAAATTTATAATTATCTATATTTGTAATTAAGAGTTAGCTTAAAGCCCTAAATTCCAGCTTCGCTTCCTGTCTATATCTAACATATGTAGAACAACTTTAGACGTTCCGATATAATGGACAAAATGCCAAACGTATTTGATGTTCGGTTAATGTATGGTTACGTACATGATTTCGATTTGTATATCTTTCCAATTGTGATCGCCCGTCCGGATGGCGCAATTGGTTAGCACATGGGCGGTCAAAGCCCAAGATACAGGTTCGAATCCTGTTCGGGTTTAGGCTTTACATAAAAGTCTAAGTTATTAATTCTTCTTCTTAATTAATATTATAGTATTATAATCAACTGATCATGTACTGTTACCCAATATATATATATATATATATATTGCTGTGATTCCTCTCATATCTCTAGGTACTGGCCCTTTAAAAAAAAACATTCGAGCCCCACAGTTTGGGCGTCAAGAATGCTGTGAAACCTTTTAAATCACCTGGTCCGTTGATTCCTTCTGTTAATCGCCTCGGCTGCTCTTCTAGATAACTTCCATTCTCAATCATAAAAATTAAACAACACATTCCTACCACAAACATCAACGTTAACTCTATTTACATCAATATTCAGAATACATTAAATTTTCAAATTAAATTTGAACATAAAATTCAGTTTTAAAAGAATTTCCGGATTAATTTTATTATCATTTTACTGTGCATCCAAAATTAAAGTCCTTGTTGGATGCCTACTAATTAATATAACAAGATAAGCAGACCGGAGTCTGAGTATAAAGGGAGCATCTACCACCCCTTTACGTTAATTAACCAGGTTTGTCTAATTGAGCTCAAAGACCTACCCAAAGTTTCATCCTATTCCCGAACATCAAAACAAAATACCCCTTTTTACTTAAACAAGCAAATTTCATCTTAAAATTAAATTTTTATGGTTAGAAAAATTCCACTAATGTCCATTTAAAGTAAATCAATTATAAAGTCATTCAATACACACAAAAAATGTCAAACAAAATAGTACAATTTACCTGAAGGTTATTGTCCTCGTAGCTTCAGTGTAATCGTCCCTTTTGTAAATCACACCATTCCAACCGGATTCTATTTACAGCTTCAAGTTATCAACGCTTTAAAAATGTTCTTCATCACCATTAATTTAAAGTTGTTTCTAGGCTTTTCCGGAACTCATCTGTGTATATCTGCCTCTGGTTCAGTGGATGCAGACACATTTACGAACCATTTAGTCATTAACACCCCGCAAAATAGCAAAGAAATTCATACTTCCTTTTACCAATATTACCAATATACGCCAAAACTGCCTACTTTTGGGTATACATTTGTCGTTGTAAATCTTACTAATTGGTACCGTGATAATAAACTTTTATTACCTTGTATCTAAGTGCACTGAAGTACATTCATGTTAGCACGTAAAATAACCAACTATTTTGAGTCACTAAAATATACTAGCACACTTTAAATTATTTAATCAAACTAAAATGCACTGTTTAATATCAAGTCGCGGATGCACGAGCTTTTAACGCATCGAATCGTCGAAAGTCTAAGAGTCTAGAGAGAGAAACACATATTCCCGCCTGTATATATAGCGAATAGCCGACACGTCGCTTTGTTCCCTAAAACGGGTAATTCCAACGAATTCCTCATTCTACGTTCCCAGTCTGTAGCCTGCACGTCGATTTTTATAAATTTAGTACTCACCCCATTGAGATCTCAGAAAATTTCAACACGGCTCGCAAAGTTGTCCGAGAAAAACTAATTACTTTTATACAGAAATTGTTGTTCTACCTCTGATATATGCATCCTATTTTAACCAATCGCCATCCCTTGACGTTGCTTAAATCCCGCCCTTTTACAATATGTGTCTTTGCTTGACGCATTTTCTTTTCCTTTTCTAACCTGTTCGTATTGGTGCAAATTTATATTCTTTATTATCGATTATATTTTAGTCCACGCGGACTGTTATCTGGGTTTAATAAACCCGTATCGCACATTCTCGTAAATACTAAGTCCCGGTTTCTCCAAGATTCTTTGAAACATTAATTATTTGCCAAATTTACGCAGAATGAGCTTTTTAAAAATACGCAGGTGTTCTGTATTTCCTGCTAAAGCATCTGATCGTTTCCAATATCCTTAGAATCAACATGTTTATCCAAACAAATTAACTTGAAATTGCCTTTTAAAAACACGCAGGTGTTTTCAAACGTAACATTTTAAATAACCTTCCTACGATTTGACTATTATTGGGTTTTCACAAGCCTTTTATGCTTATTATATGTTATTAACGGTTTAATTAACTCCAATTAAAATTGATTTCCATCCTTTTCATTTTTTTAGCGAATACACCTTAAATATTAATTATTATATGTACACTTTGTTTTACTACCCGTTACTTAAAATAGGGTTAATTAATATAAACTTTGCACGTAATTTCCATTTGTTTAGGAATAATTAAATTATCCACTGCGCTTTTCAATACTGCTTCTTTTGATGTAAAGCGTCTTATAGATAATTTAAATTTCTTATTTTACTGAAACGACCGAGTTTATTTATGCTTCAAGGTTTTAATAAAGCGTATTATTTAATGAAATTCCTTATACACGGTAATTAAAATTATTTGATTTGATTATTTAATTTTCTACCCTGGTCTAAATATGAGTATTTTCCCCCTATTTGAATACAAATAATCCCACTTATTTGAATGCAAATATCAAATATTTAGACTGCCAAAAATCTTTACAAAATTTTGCCTATCTCTCTCTATCCTTATCTATCTAACTTACCTACTTTATCTCCAATCCAAAAAATATTTACACCTATCCTATATCCCTATCCTATTCCTAACTCTCACCTACTTCTATAAACTGAAATTATCCCTAACTTCATCCTACTTATCCATCTAATCCTATATACATCCTATATACCTATCCTATTCCTAACTTTTAACTACTCTTCACTATACTTTACTTCCCCCTACCTAATCCTATATGCCTATCCTACTCTTACTCTATTCCTAACTCTCCACTTATCTTATATAAAATATCTATACTTAACCTATCTTATTTTCTTCCTACATTTACTCTTTATCCTCATCCTAAACCTATTCCTAATTATCTCCCATATTTATCCTATACCTAGCTTTATTTTCTATAAACACTTACTTCTACTTTTCTATATACACCTATCTCTATTCTTATCCTATTTAAATCTAACTCTCTTCTTGACCCTCCAAGTCTTCCTTCTCACCATCCTAATACTCTTCATCCCTATCTCTCCCCCTTCTATATCTACACTTATCCTCCCTATTATCTCACATACAATAAACTTATCATCCCTATTATCCTGACTCTTAAATATTACTTCTTCTTCAGTCCCTACACTTGTCTGTTTCTTATTCATTATCATTTCCTTTTCTGCCGACAAACCAAACGATACTACTTTAAAATTATCAAATTTTCCTCTACGGAAAATCCTCTGTACCTGCTAGAATGCTTGTGTAATGGAATCCGCCAGAATGAATCCCTTTAAATCTACTTGATTAAAAACAAACTTGCCATCTTTACTTAATTTCGCCTTCACCTGCTCCTGATATGCTGCTTCTACTCCCACTACTTTTGCATGTTTTTGTATTAAAGCTTGAACCTCTACTTTCCTTTCCTCTGGACATCTTATCGTGTTGATCTGTTTAACTTCATCATCCTCTACCTCTACTACATTAATACTTAACCCCGTGTCATCCTCTGTGACTTCATAACTGCCTTTCCATGGCACTACCCTATCCTTAATTCTTATTACCTTCCTTTCCATATCTATCAAAACCCTAACTTCATCATACAGTCAACACCTAAAATGCTCTGAAACTTCAGTCCAGGTACAATTACAAACTCCTGTTCACAGCTTAAACCTCCTATATCTATCCTAAGCACCACAACACTATTTACTACAGCAAACTTCTTTTTATTTGAGCTACTAAATGGCTACGTTTTATAGGCATAATTCTATCACAAACCTTATCCCTAATTTTGCTGACGAATTCCTCCGATATTAAACTCGCCTCTGCCCCTGTATCAAGTAATACTTCTACATTATTCTCAAAAATTTCTAAATTAATAATTGGCAAACATAATTTTTCCTCAGTTTCTGGCTCTACTTCCTCCTCAATTTTGAAAAATTCACGTGGATGTTCGTATACATTTACACAGAAATCTAGTGGTCTGTCGCGTTCTAAAAATCCTGTCTCATCCTGTTTTCCGTGCTTGGTCCTGGTTGTCCTTCTACAACCTGTGCGTACGTCCTCCTCGTGTTAATATCCGTGTCCCTATCTCTATTCGGCGTGCTGGTCACAGTCCTGTTTACTTCCGGTAAACTGTTCTGTCTCGTGTAACTAGGTCTTGGCGTCGGTCCCCTAGTCGCACTATTGCTCCTGTATTCCTGTCCTCGTCGTTCCCAATTCGGTCGAAAATTTCTGTTGTAGTCAGGCCGTCTCGGATAATTCGGTGTCCTGTTGTCAAACCTAACTGTGTTAACGTTTCGTTCTCGTATCTCTCTTGTCCGTCCAACACATACATCGTCATATCTCTGTAAATACTCTAAAAATGTCTCCCGTTCTGTGATGTTTTGTAAGGCCACGTGTTGTCTAATTTCCAGTTCAAAATGTCGTGATAGGTACTTGATTATCTGTCTGTCCGTCAATGGTGGATTCAGTTGTTTGGCCACACTGTACTTGCGGATGGCATATTGCTCCCTAGATCCTGCAAACTCTCCTTAAATTTTCCTGTAATTAAGTCGTCTCGTACCTGGTCTTGTCTGTGGTCACTCCAGTAGTGTTTTAAAATTTGTTTTCAAAGTCCTGATACGTGTCTATGTCCTGTCCTACTAAATTGTACCATGCTTCCGCGTTGTCCTTTAATAAAGCCTTTATCGTATTCAGTTTAGTCTGTTCGTCAAATAAATTTCCCACTAGATTTCTTACACTATTAATAAAAATTTGTGGATTTACCCTGTTATCGCCATAAAACTTCATGTGTTGGTCCAATGATACTCCACCTGTAGAAAATCTGGGACCATCCCCCGTTAAATTTGATATGTTGTATTTAATACTACTAACTTCGCGTTCTACCCTGCCTAACTGATCCCTACATGAGTCCGTTACTTCAGTCATTTTTACGTTTATTTCTTCTTCACAGAAAATGCGTACTTCGGACCTTAAATGTCCCATTTCCTGTCGAAGACCTGTAATGTCACGCTCATTTTATCTACCCTATTTTCAACTTCCCCCATCTTTACAGTAAGACTATTTTTAAATTCTACAACTTCTTGATTCGTCTTATCTATTTTCTGACTAATCTCTTCTAACTTCCTGTTCGATTCATCGCTTAGCTGTTCTAATTTTCTGTTGGATTCTTCCTAGCTCTATTAGATTCATCGTTCATTCTCTCTAACATTCTCAATATCATCTCGTTTCCTTGATCCCCGATTCCGTCCTCGACTGATCTCTACTGCCTCCTGCTTCTTCCATTTTCGAATTTTTCCCACACAATGCACTATCGTCACTTCCAATTTCCACTCCTTGACTCCTTAACCACTCCTTTCTCTGCATACGTTCTAATCACTCTCACACACTCTAAAATACTTTTAAATTTATCCACAAACAGAAACTCTCTCTCAGATCGCCAGTTTCCTGGAATAAAATAACAAAATTTTATTTGGAACTCGAGCCTCACTTTTGGGTCGCCAAGAATGCTGTGATTCCTCTCATATCTCTAGGTACTGGCCCTTTAAAAAAACATTCGAGCCCCACAGTTTGGGCGTCAAGAATGCTGTGAAACCTTTTAAATCACCTGGTCCGTTGATTCCTTCTGTTAATCGCCTCGGCTGCTCTTCTAGATAACTTCCATTCTCAATCATAAAAATTAAACAACACATTCCTACCACAAACATCAACGTTAACTCTATTTACATCAATATTCAGAATACATTAAATTTTCAAATTAAATTTGAACATAAAATTCAGTTTTAAAAGAATTTCCGGATTAATTTTATTATCATTTTACTGTGCATCCAAAATTAAAGTCCTTGTTGGATGCCTACTAATTAATATAACAAGATAAGCAGACCGGAGTCTGAGTATAAAGGAGCATCTACCACCCTTTACGTTAATTAACCAGGTTTGTCTAATTGAGCTCAAAGACCTACCCAAAGTTTCATCCTATTCCCGAACATCAAAACAAAATACCCCTTTTACTTAAACAAGCAAATTTCATCTTAAAATTAAATTTTATGGTTAGAAAAATTCCACTAATGTCCATTTAAAGTAAATCAATTATAAAGTCATTCAATACACACAAAAATGTCAAACAAAATAGTACAATTTACCTGAAGGTTATTGTCCTCGTAGCTTCAGTGTAATCGTCCCTTTGTAAATCACACCATTCCAACCGGATTCTATTTACAGCTTCAAGTTATCAACGCTTTAAAATGTTCTTCATCACCATTAATTTAAAGTTGTTTCTAGGCTTTTCCGGAACTCATCTGTGTATATCTGCCTCTGGTTCAGTGGATGCAGACACATTTACGAACCATTTAGTCATTAACACCCCGCAAAATAGCAAAGAAATTCATACTTCCTTTTACCAATATTACCAATATACGCCAAAACTGCCTACTTTTGGGTATACATTTGTCGTTGTAAATCTTACTAATTGGTACCGTGATAATAAACTTTTATTACCTTGTATCTAAGTGCACTGAAGTACATTCATGTTAGCACGTAAAATAACCAACTATTTTGAGTCACTAAAATATACTAGCACACTTTAAATTATTTAATCAAACTAAAATGCACTGTTTAATATCAAGTCGCGGATGCACGAGCTTTTAACGCATCGAATCGTCGAAAGTCTAAGAGTCTAAGAGAGAAACACATATTCCCGCCTGTATATATAGCGAATAGCCGACACGTCGCTTTGTTCCCTAAAACGGGTAATTCCAACGAATTCCTCATTCTACGTTCCCAGTCTGTAGCCTGCACGTCGATTTTTATGAATTTAGTACTCACCCCATTGAGATCTCAGAAAATTTCAACACGGCTCGCAAAGTTGTCCGAGAAAACTAATTACTTTTATACAGAAATTGTTGTTCTACCTCTGATATATGCATCCTATTTTTAACCAATCGCCGCCCCTTGACGTTGCTTAAATCCCGCCCTTTTACAATATGTGTCTTTGCTTGACGCATTTTCTTTTCCTTTTCTAACCTGTTCGTATTGGTGCAAATTTATATTCTTTATTATCGATTATATTTTAGTCCACGCGGACTGTTATCTGGGTTTAATAAACCCGTATCGCACATTCTCGTAAATACTAAGTCCCGGTTTCTCCAAGATTCTTTGAAACATTAATTATTTGCCAAATTTACGCAGAATGAGCTTTTTAAAAATACGCAGGTGTTCTGTATTTCCTGCTAAAGCATCTGATCGTTTCCAATATCCTTAGAATCAACATGTTTATCCAAACAAATTAACTTGAAATTGCCTTTTAAAACACGCAGGTGTTTTCAAACGTAACATTTTAAATAACCTTCCTACGATTTGACTATTATTGGGTTTTCACAAGCCTTTTATGCTTATTATATGTTATTAACGGTTTAATTAACTCCAATTAAAATTGATTTCCATCCTTTTCATTTTTTTAGCGAATACACCTTAAATATTAATTATTATATGTACACTTTGTTTTACTACCCGTTACTTAAAATAGGGTTAATTAATATAAACTTTGCACGTAATTTCCATTTGTTTAGGAATAATTAAATTATCCACTGCGCTTTTCAATACTGCTTCTTTTGATGTAAAGCGTCTTATAGATAATTTAAATTTCTTATTTTTACTGAAACGACCGAGTTTATTTATGCTTCAAGGTTTTAATAAAGCGTATTATTTAATGAAATTCCTTATACACGGTAATTAAAATTATTTGATTTGATTATTTAATTTTCTACCCTGGTCTAAATATGAGTATTTTATATATATATATATATTGATGTAATTGGAGGTCATTCAGTGACCAAATAGCATCATCTCGTAAACATCCAACGCCGTAAACTTGAGAAAATTTACGAAAAAGCCCAGATATGTAGACATTTGTTTGTATAGAGAAGCGCAGTTGTGAAAACATTCGGTATATTAAGTATAAATGCATAGGTTTTCATTCTTATTACATAAACTTAATGACAAAAAAATAGTGTTTTATAATAAGAATATTGATATCTCACTATATTCTGCATGAAGAAACGTGTTTTTCAAAAAGTTTCATCCTTAATTAGATAATTTAATAAGGTGTCTACATTCAACGGCATTCATCCACATTTTTGTTATCAAAGCTCTTAATTGTGTATTTGAAACATCCGTTGGTATTGAGATGAAAGCGCATTCAAGTAAAATATCAATCAATATTCTAAAAAAAAGTTACCTGTGTATTTTAGTCAAAAAGATTGTATTTTGCAAGTAATGAAGAAGGTGTTCATTGACCGTATTCTGGAACAAACGAGTACTAAAATTGAACATAACGTGAATGATAAAATGGCTGGGGGCGATGATAGAATTCGTGAAAACGATTAACTGAAGCAATAACAATCTTGAATATTGATAAGATAGGGAAATGATGTCAACTAGTTAGCATAGCTCAAGGTTATTAGAAAATGATAAACCTGCGAATGTTGCATCAAATACGTTCAAACTGGACCAACTACAAGGTTCACAAACGATTGCAAAAATTCTAGATGTATGACGTTACAAGGGGTTCGTTCTATATAAAACCGATGGAAGTTGACAACGAGGTTAATTGTTATTTAAACGTAACCGTGCAAATCTGATAATACGTTACGTAGTATCGTTTGGAGGAAGTTGTTCTAAAAGACAGATGATTTTATTGACGACACTAGAAGTTGATTGCTAATCAGAAGGAAGTAGATTATTTTGCAGTAATTACAATAATTTCAAAAATAATAATAAAGGATTAAAAATAGAACGATTTGTTCCACGTTATATAAAGCAATTTGCATGGAAAGACGTATTTTGTGAAACGACTTGAGAAATTTTGGAGCCTTAATTGAGAATTACGGTCGGGTAAAGGATAGAAACACACAAAGTTTTTTCACAGTAAAACTAAAATTAAATTGTTTAAAATTTTAAAAAGGACATATATTAATTAATTAAGTTATATGGTAAGATGTTTTTTATGTGCAAGTCATTGCGTGAGAGTTGTGTGTATAAGTCGATAATTTGATTTAAAGGGTTCGCAGCCTACGGTAAGGTCTACACCAGTATATAAAGAAATAATGAAACCTAACTGATAAGATATGTTTAAATCCGATTCTAAAAGGTGGTTATTAAATTATCCGACTTATCTTGATGTATTTTGTATATAATAAAATTTAATTAGGGAGTTATTTGTGAATGAAAATCAAGAGATTAAGATTTGTAAGTACTCATCCTAATTACAAAAGCGATCTTGGACTCAATTCTTAGTATAAATGAGTGATTATTCAGAAGTTAGACTTTTTATGTTAGATTTAAGATATTGTTTGTGGAGAAAAGCTGTTGTGGATGTAGTAACTAGTATTTAAAAGATTGTCTGTAAAAGGATATTTCGTATCATTATAAATTTGATACTGATTCTAGTGGTTTTATTTTGAAGAGAACTAGCTAAAAAATAACTAGACAATGGGCAAATTTTAAAACATTCATCTTTTATTGAGGCTTACTTAGAATCCATTCAATCCACAGCAATATATTTATATATATATATATATATATATATATATATATATATATATTGCTGTGACAACGGCCAAACATTAGAGTGGGAGGTAAAAGAGTGCTGTGACAACGGTACAGAAATGGGAAATTTGAAATTGCTATCTAAGCTTCCTCTTCTTTTCTTTGCCTGGTTAGATCAACGGAAGTTATCCTACAACATGAAATAAAAATAGTAATCTTAAGAAAGCAAAAACATTTTTTTTTCATACAAAACAGTTTATAAAGTAATTCACAGTTTCAGTTTATATAGAAAATAATTAAAATTCTTTCCTAACCTTTGCTAACAGATACACAATCCGTTTTAATTAATAGGCGGATAATCTATCCATCTTTCATTTCCACTCTTGTAAGGGTGATTGGCCAATAATTCTTGACAGATAATCGATTTAGAAAAGGTCAAAATATCTCGAACTTCAACTTCAAAATTTTCAGTAAATTATCCTTACACAAATAATAAAGTGAGAACTTATTCTAAATCTAAATTACAAAATCTTCAATTATTTTTATCAATTAACAAACAAAGAACCAAAGTTTTGTACTTGCAAAAAATATCTGTTATCAAAATTTCATTTCCATCGTAATTAATGGTATTAAATATCTGCTAATTCCATTTTTAAATTGACGTTAAAATCCCAGTGTACTAGATTATTCATATTAGCTTAAATCTTCATTTGAATATTAATTTTTAAAGTGCATCTTTATTGTTAATTGTAGACGCCAATAAGATTGATTACAAATCAATCAAAACGTATTAGTTTCATTTTGTACAGTAATATAAATTACTCATATTATAATATTCTTATCGGTTACAAATATATACGTTTCATTGTTACTCTGCATGGTCGATCTTTACTCAATGTTACATATTGCTCGGCTTTAGAAAAAATAAAATGTGAATTAAATTTTGAACGAATGAATCTTGAATGAATCCCTCCAATAAAGTTCTTCCGCTTATATATTACACATTCGCGTCTTGATCGGTTTAGAAGCATTAGTCACCGGGATGATGTAATTCTGCCTCAAATACCACGGTTTTAATAATCGAATTAGCATCAAGCTATAATTTATGTATGTAGTAACACATGTCGCTTATTCTCTTCTAACGTACAAAATTAGCGGTTGCGTCTCATTATAGTAACCCCGGAAAGCCATAAATTATCTATCTCGGTTTTATTTTACAACTTGCTAATAGTCGCGGGTTTCTTTGTATCGACATTTACTTATTTAATGACTTTTAAACACATTTTTAATAAAGTTGGCATATTCTTCTTTCTGAATAGAGAAAGTTCTGGATTAATATTTAAAATTCACAAAGTGTTATTTTGGATAAGAACAAATAGTTTATCTTTGATATTTTAAACATACACGGAAAAATAATTAAAGTATGCGTTTGCTTTCTTTGTGGTTGATTTGTATACTAATAAAGTACAGATTTCAGTATAATTACATAATTAATTAAAGCTTCAATTGCTTTCTTAACGGTTTGGAAACTGAAAAAAGATTTTCATCTTAATAACTGTAAAAAAAGGATTGGTTTTACGGTAGATAGAACGGCATCATCGTTTTGTTTTCGACCTTACTTAAGGTCGGTTTGACGCAGCTCTAACTTCTTTTCTATTCTGTGCTAATCTAAAAAGTTCTACATACCCTTCATATCCTAAATTTCTAATAATTTGACTAATATAGCTTGGTCTAGGTCTTCCTATACTCTTGTATCTTTTCATATCTACCTGGCTCTGTATAGATATTAGCAACCTGATGGTTGTTAAAGAACTCCAACATGTTTACATGATTCCCATTTATAAGGAAATGAGATATTACCTGGTTATCCCCTCCAAAAAAGGAATAGTGTTAAATTATATGTTATGATAAGACCTAAACAGCGAATGACTACCAACATGCCAGACCGCTAACTAATTGTAAGTTATGTCATGGTGACATTTAGTTAACTGATTTTTATTAATTTTTTTTTGTTTTGTTTTCGAACGCCCCACACGCACGACTTTAAGAAACTTTTTCAATTATCTGAATTAATACTATTAGATATTAGTAAGTTTTTCTTGTTTAGAAACATTTTTCTAGCTTGAGCTATTCTAGCTACTCTATCTCTTCTGCTGCGTCCGTCCTATGTAATTATACTACTTAAATAGCAAAATTCATCTAACTCCTCTAATCGGTATTACCTATTTTTAATTTTGGTTTAGAACTAGGCTGTAACTCACTTGTCATTATCTTTGTTTTTCCTGAGTTAATTCTCATACTATAGTTACTCTGTAGTATCTCATCTAAAATATTTAAAAACTCTCCTAACTTTTTTCTAGACTCTGCTATAATGGCTATATCATCTGCAAAACGTCCATTTTCTGTCCCTGTACACTAATAACCTATCTCTTTTCTCTCTCTAGCTAAGTTTAAAGCTTCCTCAATATAAACATTAAAAATCAAGGGAGATAGTATACAGCCCTGTCTAACATTTCTAATCTTAGCTTCCTTTTCTATTTCATCAAATCTAATTACTACGCTTTAGTTTTTATATAGACTGTAAATAATTTTTCTATCCCTATGAGAGATTCCTATTTTTCATAAAACTCTGAACATAACAATCCAATTAGCCCTATTAAATGCTTTTTCTAAATCTACAAACGCGAAATGAGTTTTTATTTTTTGTAACCTTTTTTCGATAATTACCCTAATCATTAGTAACGGTTCTCTAGTCCCTCTGTCTTTACGAAAACTATATGGGTCTTCGCCTAAATAATTCTCAGTCAAAGCTTCTACTCTATTTTTAATTATTACTGTTAGTATTTTGGAAGCGTGGGAAGTTAAACTAACCGTTCTAAAATTCTCACACCTATTAGCTCCTGAATTTTTTGGGATTGGGATAATAATTTTTTTTTTTCGAAATCTATTGGGACCTCACCTGTGTTATATATTACTTTTACTAGTTCATATAATCTGTCTAAAGTTTTCTGACTTGCATATTTTATTAATTCTGCGGGTATATCGTCTATCCCTGGCGCTTTATTTATTTTAAGACCCCTAACAGCTCTATCAAATTCCTCTCTTAATATTGAGAACCCTATTTCTACATCCTCTTCTTGGTCGTTCTCTAACTCATCCATATCGTCTTCCTTATATAAATCTTCTAAATATCTCTTTCATCTATCTGCTACCTTAACTTTATTTAACTTTATTTATTAGAAGGTTTTTAATTACATGATTAATATGGCCCTCCTTTTATGTTTTGCAATGACGTGAATGAAATGAATGGCTTTGCATTTTAATGGCAATGAAATACGCATATATTTATACAAGGTGGATAAAAAGTAAATATTCGGAAATTCCATTTTTTTTCGTTTTCTCTTTGGGTGGGTTTTATTTATAGAATTTGGGTTTCCATAACCTCTCGTGACCTCTTTATCACCTCTCTCTCTCTCTCTCTCTCTCTTTCTCTCCCTCTTTCTCTTTCTCTTTCTCTCTCTCTCTCTCTCTATATATATATTTTATATATATAAATATATATATATATATATTTATATATATATATTACTCATATTTAGACCAGGGTAGAAAATTAAATAATCACCTCAAATAATTTTAATCACCGTGTAGAAGCTTTGGGAAAAGGTACGCGTTATTAAAAAAAACCGTGAAGCATAAAAATTCCTTCGTTTCATTAAAAATAAGTGAGTTAAATTATGTACAAGACGCTTGCTATAAAAAAAAAGGGGACGCAGTATTAAAAAGCTCTACGTGTAATTTAATTATTCCTAGTAAAGAAACAAATAGAAATTACGTGCAAAATTTATATTAATTAACTCAATTTTAAGTAACCGGTATTAAACAAAACGTACAGATAATAATTAATATTTGATTAGAGTCACTAAAATTAAAGGGTATTATTTTAATTGGAGTTAATTGAACCGTTAGTAACATATAATATCTATAAAACTTGTAAAACCCAATAAAATGCAAATCGTAGAAGTGGTAGTTAGAAGTAGGATGTTTGAACACCTGCGTATTTTTAAAAAGCTCATTCTGCGTAAATTTTGCAGATAATTAATGGTTACAGAGAATGTTGGAGAAACCGTCGCATAATAGTTACGGGAAATGCTAAAGGTGGGTTATTTCACAGTCCACATGGACTGAAATAATCGATAATAAAGAATATCAATTTGCACCAATAAGAACAGGGTAGATAAAGACAGATAATATGCGCAAGACGGAGACACATATAGTAAAAGGCGTGAGTGGAGCAACGTCACTGGGTTGCGATTGGTTGAAAGTAAAAGGCAAACTTGAGAGACGTTGCGAGCCGTGTCGAAATTTCTGAGATTTAACTGGAGCGAGTGCAAATTTCGTAAAAATCGCATGCCGGGCTGCGGAATGGGAACCTAGCATGCGAAATTTTGAAGAATTGTCCGTTTTGGGGACCAGACCGACAGACAGGCTAACCTCTATATATATACCCAGGTGAATATGAACAAGCTCTCTTAGATTTTCGACTTGATTCAATGCGTTAAACAGTGCTTTTTAGTTTTCCGAGTTTGATAGAAGAATTTAAACAGTTTGCTCGTATATTTTGGTGATTTAAAACAGTTTGTGCTTTACGTGCTACAATGAATGTACTTTAGTGCACTTAGAAAAGAAGATACAAGGTAATAAAGTTAGTATCACTGTACTAATTAGTCAAAATTTGCAACGACGAATGAATACACAAAAGTAGGCAGTTTTGGCGTATATTGGTGAAAGAAGCATGAATTTCCTTGCTATTTTTCGGGGGTGTTAATAATTAAATGGTTCATAAACGTGTCTGGATCCACAAAACAAGGTTCAGATATACACAGATGAGTTCCGGAAAAGCCCTGAAACAACTTTAGATGAATGGTGGTGGAGAAATGTTAAAAGCGTTGAGAATCAGAAGCCGTAAATATAACGCAGTTGGAATGGTGTGATTAACAAAAGGGACGATGTACATTGAAGCTACGAGTGCAGTAACCTTCAGGTAAATTATACTATTTTGTTTGAACTTTGATGTTTTCGTGTGTGTTGAATAACTCTATAATTTATTTACTTAAAATGGACAGTAATGAAGTTGTACTAACAACAAATTTTTAATTTTAAGGTGAAATTTTCTTGTTTAAGTCGAAAGGAGTATTTAGTATTTATGTTCTTGATGAAAATTTGGGTATGTCTTTGAGCTCAATTAGACGAACCTGGTTAATTAACGTAAAGGGGTGGTAGATGCTCCCTTTGTACTCAGACTCAGGTCTGCATATATTGTTATATTAATTAGGAGGCATCCTACAAGGACTTTAATTTTGGATGCACATTAAAATGATAACAAATTTAAATCTTGAAATTTTCTGATACTGAAATTTATGCTGAATTTTTAATTTTGAAATTTTAATGTATTGTGAATATTGATGTAAATAGAGTTAACGGTGATGTTTGTGGTAGGAATGTGTTTGTTTTTTTTTATGAATGAGGATGAAGGTTTATCTAGGGGAGCAGCCGAGGCGATGAACAGAAGAAAGTCAACGGAACAGTTGAGTTAATGAATAGCTTTTTGAAGGTTTCACAGCATTCTTGGCGACCCAAAAGTGAGGCTCGAGTTCCAAATAAAATTTTTGTGATTTTATTCCAGGAAACTGGCGATCTGAGAGAGAGAGTTTCTGTTTGTGTATAAATTTAAGAGTATTTTAGAGTGTGTGAGAGTGATTAGAACGTATGCAGAGAAAGGAGTGGTTAAGGAGTCAAGGAGTGGAAATTGGAAGTGACGATAGTGCATTGTGTGAGAAAAATTCAAAAATGGAAGAAGCTGGAGGCAGTAGAGATCAGTCGAGGACGGAATCAGGGGATCAAGGAAATGAGTTAATGATGAGAATGTTAGAGGAAATGCGATTAGCTAGGGAAGAATCGAATAGAGCGAGGGAGGAGTCCAACAGAAAATTAGAACTGCTAAGCGATGAATCTAATAGAGCTAGGGAAGAATCTAATAGAGCTAGAGAAGAATCGAATAGAGCGAGGGAGGAGTCCAACCAAAAATTAGAGCAGATAAGCGGGAAAATTGAACAAAATACTAAAGAATTTACAGAATTTAAAAATAGTCTTACCGTGAAACTGGGGGAAGTAGAAAATAGGGTTGAAAAAAATGAGCGTGATATTACAGGTCTTCGACAGGAAATGGGACATTTAAGGTCCGAAGTACGCATTTTTTGTGAAGAAGAGATTAATATAAAAATGACGGAAGTGACGGACTCATGTAGGGATCAGTTAGGCAGAGTAGAGCGCGAAGTTAGTAGTATCAAATACAACATGTCAAGTTTAACGGGGGATGGTCCCAGATTTTCTACAGGTGGAGTAGCATTGGACCAACACATGAAGTTTTATGGCGATAACAGGGTAAATCCACAAATTTTTATTAATAGTGTAAGAAATCTAGTGGAAATTTATTTGACGAACAGACTAAACTGAATACGATAAAGGCTTTATTGAAAGACAACGCGGAAGCATGGTACAATTTAGTAGGACAGGACATAGACACCTACACGGACTTTGAAGACAGATTTTTAAAGCATTACTGGAGTGACCACAGACAAGACCAGGTACGAGACGACTTAATCACAGGGAAATTTAAGGGAGAATTTTCAGGAAGTAGGGAGCAATATGCTATACGCAAGTATAGCATAGCAAAGCAACTGAACCCACCACTGACGGACCGACAAATTATCAAGTATTTATCACGACACTTCGAGGTAGAAGTGAGACAACACGTAGCACTACAGAACATAGTCGACAGAGAAATGTTTTTAGAATACCTGCAGAGGTACGACGACGTAAGTAGTGGACGACCTCGGGATAATAGGGAAAGACAGATCAACACAGTTAGGTTTGACAATGGACGGGACAACTATGCTAGAAGGGGGAATAGTTACGGATACCAGCGACAGAATTGGGAACAGAGACGACCATACGTTAGAAGTAATAGTTTAGGAAGGGGACCTGCACCGAGACCGGAACCTACCAGAAGGAATAGTTCACCGGACATGAGGGGGACAGCTAATACAGACACGGAACGAGTGGAAACGCCTAGGACATACGCTGAGGTGACGGCTAGACCAGGACCAAGTAGGGAAAACAGACCTGGACAGGATTTTTAGAACGCGACAGACCACTAGATTTCAGTGTAAATGTATATGAACATCCACGTGAATTTTTCAAAATTGAGGAGGAAGTAGAGCCAGAAACTGAGGAAAAATTATGTTTGCCAATTATTAATATAGGAATTTTTGAGAATAATGTAGAAGTATTACTTGATACAGGGGCAGAGGCGAGTTTAATATCGGAGGAATTTGTCAGCAAAATTAGGGATAAGGTTTGTGATAGAATTATGCCTATAAAGCGTAGCCATTTAGTAGCTCCAAATAAAAAGAAGTTTGCTGTAGTAAATAGTGTTGTGGTGCTTAGGATAGATATAGGAGGTTTAAGCTGTGAACAGGAGTTTGTAATTGTACCTGGACTGAAGTTTCAGAGCATTTTAGGTGTTGACTGTATGATGCAGTTAGGGGTTTTGATAGATATGGAAAGGAAGGTAGTAAGGATTAAGGATAGGGTAGTGCCATGGAAGGGCAGTTATGAAGTCACAGAGGATGACACAGGGTTGAGTATTAATGTAGTAGAGGTAGAAGATGATGAAGGTAAACAGATCAACACGATAAGATGTCCAGAGGATAGGAGAGTAGAGGTTCAAGCTTTATTACAAAAACATGCAGAATTAGTGGGGGTAGAAGCAACAGCAGCAGATCGGGAGCAGGTGAAGGCAGAATTAATTAAAGATGCACGTAAAATTAACCGATGGACCAAACCGCAATTCCATTGTCCACCATCCATGGAAACATTTTTGACGAGGTTAAATGGCAAATTTGTTTTTAATAAAGTAGATTCAAGGAATTTATTCTGGCTGATTCCATTACACAAGAATTCTAGAAGGTACATAGGATTTTCCGTAGAGAGAAAAATCGAGAATTTTAAAGTAGTATCGTTTGGTTTGTCGGCAGAAAAGGAAACAATGATAAATAAGAAACAGACAAGTGTAGGGACTGAAGAAGAAGCAATATTTAAGAGTCAGGATAATAGGGATGATAAGTTTATTGTATGTGAGATAACAGGGATGATAAGTGTAGATATAGAAGGGGGAGAAATAGGTATGAAGAGTATTAGGATGGTGAGAAGAAAGACTTGGAGGGTTAAGAAGAGAGTTAGATTTAAATAACTTGAGGAACAAAAGATAGAGATAGGTGAATTTTAGTATAGATATAGAATAGAGAGTAGATAGGTGTATAATGGAGTAAAATTTAAATAGGATAAATAGGGGAGATAATTAGAAATAGGTTTAGGATGAGAATAAAGAGTAAATGTAGGAAGAAAATAAGATAGGTTAAGTATAGATATTTCATATAAGATTAGTGGAGAGTTAGGAATAGAGTAAGAGTAGGATAGGTATATAGGATTAGGTAGGGAGAAGTAAAGTAGTGTGAAGATTAGTTAAAAGTTAGAAATAGGATAGGTATATAGGATGTATATAGGATTAGATGGATAAGTAGGATGAAGTTAGGGATAATTTCAGTTTATAAAATTAGGTGAGAGTTAGGAATAGCATAGAGATAGGATAGGTGTAAATATTTTTTTTGTTGGATTGGATATAAGTTAGATAAGATAGATAGATAAGGGTAGAGAGAGATAGGCAATGTTTTTGTAAATTTTTGTTTGGCAGTCTAAATGCTTTATATTTGCATTCAAATAAGTGGGATTATTTGTATTCAAATAGGGGGAAAATACTCATATTTAGACCAGGGTAGAAAATTAAATAATCACATCAAATAATTTTAATCACCGTGTAGAAGCTTTGGGAAAAGGTACGCGTTATTAAAAAAAAACGTGAAGCATAAAAATTCATTCGTTTCATTAAAAATAAGTGAGTTAAATTATGTACAAGACGCTTGCTATAAAAAAAAAGGGGACGCAGTATTAAAAAGCTCTACGTGTAATTTAATTATTCCTAGTAAAGAAACAAATAGAAATTACGTGCAAAATTTATATTAATTAACTCAATTTTAAGTAACCGGTATTAAACAAAACGTACAGATAATAATTAATATTTGATTAGGAGTCACTAAAAATTAAAGGGTATTATTTTAATTGGAGTTAATTGAACCGTTAGTAACATATAATATCTATAAAAACTTGTAAAAACCCAATAAAATGCAAATCGTAGAAGTGGTAGTTAGAAGTAGGATGTTTGAACACCTGCGTATTTTTAAAAAAGCTCATTCTGCGTAAATTTTGCAGATAATTAATGGTTACAGAGAATGTTGGAGAAACCGTCGCATAATAGTTACGGGAAATGCTAAAGGTGGGTTATTTCACAGTCCACATGGACTGAAATAATCGATAATAAAGAATATCAATTTGCACCAATAAGAACAGGGTAGATAGGGACAGATAATATGCGCAAGACGGAGATACATATAGTAAAAGGCGTGAGTGGAGCAACGTCACTGGGTTGCGATTGGTTAAAAGTAAAAGGCAAACTTGAGAGACGTTGCGAGCCGTGTCGAAATTTCTGAGATTTAACTGGGGCGAGTGCAAATTTCGTAAAAATCGCATGCCGGGCTGCGGAATGGGAACCTAGCATGCGAAATTCTGAAGAATTGTCCGTTTTGGGGACCAGACCGACAGACAGGCTAACCTCTATATATACCCAGGTGAATATGAACAAGCTCTCTTAGATTTTCGACTTGATTCAATGCGTTAAACAGTGCTTTTTAGTTTTCCGAGTTTGATAGAAGAATTTAAACAGTTTGCTCGTATATTTTGGTGATTTAAAACAGTTTGTGCTTTACGTGCTACAATGAATGTACTTTAGTGCACTTAGAAAAGAAGATACAAGGTAATAAAGTTAGTATCACTGTATTAATTAGTCAAAATTTGCAACGACGAATGAATACACAAAAGTAGGCAGTTTTGGCGTATATTGGTGAAAGAAGCATGAATTTCCTTGCTATTTTTCGGGGGTGTTAATAATTAAATGGTTCATAAACGTGTCTGGATCCACAAAACAAGGTTCAGATATACACAGATGAGTTCCGGAAAAGCCCTGAAACAACTTTAGATGAATGGTGGTGGAGAAATGTTAAAAGCGTTGAGAATCAGAAGCCGTAAATATAACCCAGTTGGAATGGTGTGATTAACAAAAGGGACGATGTACATTGAAGCTACGAGTGCAGTAACCTTCAGGTAAATTATACTATTTTGTTTGAACTTTGATGTTTTCGTGTGTGTTGAATAACTTTATAATTTATTTACTTAAAATGGACAGTAATGAAGTTGTACTAACAACAAATTTTTAATTTTAAGGTGAAATTTTCTTGTTTAAGTCGAAAGGAGTATTTAGTATTTATGTTCTTGATGAAAATTTGGGTATGTCTTTGAGCTCAATTAGACGAACCTGGTTAATTAACGTAAAGGGTGGTAGATGCTCCTTTGTACTCAGACTCAGGTCTGCATATATTGTTACATTAATTAGTAGGCATCCTACAAGGACTTTAATTTTGGATGCACATTAAAATGATAACAAATTTAAATCTTGAAATTTTCTGATACTGAAATTTATGCTGAATTTTTAATTTTGAAATTTTAATGTATTGTGAATATTGATGTAAATAGAGTTAACGGTGATGTTTGTGGTAGGAATGTGTTTGTTATTTTTTATGAATGAGGATGAAGGTTTATCTAGGGGAGCAGCCGAGGCGATGAACAGAAGAAAGTCAACGGAACAGTTGAGTTAATGAATAGCTTTTTGAAGGTTTCACAGCAAAATATATATATATATATATATATATATATATATATATATACATATATTACATATTTAGAAACGTTAGAGTTTAACATCAATTTATTATATGTTGGAGTGTTCTAAGAAATGTCCGGTGTGGTAATGGAGTTGGAAAGATGAGCGGTTTTCATATGCAAAGTACATATACAAAATGGCAATTAAACAACAAACTCTATTCGTTTTATTTAAGTGCTAAAACGGATTTCCCAGTGTATCTGTAACAAAAATGGTCCGATAGTTGCTTTAAAAATTCTTTCAGTTTAGCGTGGGCTACAATAATGAATATAAGCAGCGTGGTGTAGAAACTTATTATTTTTAATTTATACATTGTGAAGTCGACATAAGTTGTTCGTAAAGGTTTAATAAACGTGGAGTCAAGTCATTTAAATATCAAATGGAATTTACGAATTTGTACTACAGATCATTTTACAAGAATTATATAAAAGTCACTATTTGTGAAAGTAATATTAATTTGTCAATATAGAATTTAGTTTGTTAAATTCATTTTGGAGCTTTAAGTTAGAAGAAGAAGTAATTAAAATAAAGTTAGTGTAAACTGAAAATTATTAAATCGTGAAAGTCGATTAACTAATTCTTAATCTGAAACAGAAATTAATTACAAGAAATTTTAAAAGTGGAAGATAATTTAAAGAAATTGGAAGCTTTTGGTTACTATTAAAAGAGGCAATTAGTTGGAGCTTGGCATTTAGAAATTAAGGCTGGCGATGAAGCTTGAAATTACAAATAGAACTTCCACATGTACAGACTTAAGAAATTTTGTAAATAGTAAAGACATTAGCTATTGCAAATATGTATTCTATGGTTGCATATTTATTTTAATTCTTTAGTTAGCGGTTATTGTAATCAGCATTCATATTTTATGAGAGATAATCAATATGCACGTTTGGAGCTTGCATGTATTAGAAACCATTTTGCCAAGTTACGTGTTGGTTTAGGTATACTCACACAGTCAGAAATTAAAGAGTAAATTAATTTAACTTTGACTTATAGATATCTGTTAAATCATTGGTTTGACCACATATTTGTATATGAAGATAAGTATTATGAGATATTGGAGATTAAAATGGTTCCAATATCAACAAATACAATTTAAACTAAAAGTCGCACCTGCCAACTTTTAACAAAAATTGTAAAAAGCTGCAGGTAAATAATATCGCAAGCACCAATGGTGTCTTCCATTTACAATTTGCATAAAATGTATGGACTTTTCAGTAAGTTAGGGTAGTTGAAAATAACTATCACTTTCTTGACTAATAAATCCAACCTTCTCTGTACAACAGTCTTAATGTTACGCCTACTTACAACATAAGTGTGCAACCTATATGCTGTATTTCTGTATCATTTCCGTCTTCCCAAACAAATGAATTAAAAAATAACATTAACACGATGAAAAATAACGGGAAGAGAGCGAGTAAATTAAATTAGCAACAGTAAAAATGTTTATTTTGGGCACAAGTACCGGAAATTAAAAATGGTGGAACAGAGCCAACTTACTGATCCAAAAATACTTTCGTATGTACTTGGCCAGTGGAGTAGTTGCTAAGCTACATAACAGGATTTGCATAGTTGAATTGGAAGTAAGAGTTCTGGCGATATTTTTCGCAATTTGCGGATGGAGCCAAGAGCTCTCTCTGTTCACAATCTGTAGGCAGGGAGAGACGAATTGAATTGCGGGAAGTGCAAGTGCAGCGAACGCTCTCAAGGTTGCGTTACGTGCTATATAACAAACCAAACATTTATATAAATTGTCTACTTTAAACATTTCTGTGATTTGTAGAGGAATTAACCTAAAAACCTAATTGTAGCACTAATATATGATATACTGATCGCCATTTGAACAAATTACACTAAAACTGCAGATTAAGTTATGGTAATTACGGAACTGTCGGTTTCAAGCATCAGAAATTATTTGAAATTGCTGCAATTATAAGGAACAGAGAATATGCGAAGGAATTTCGATTTTATTCGATTCCTTTAAGATATAAAGAATAACAAGAATAATTCCGGTATCTATGAAATTTGACGACTTTCATTTGATTTCAAATATGATTTCAAACTTCTATTTAAAGAGAAATCGTCAGCTAGAAGACGCTATGGCGTAAAATTAATTATTTCTTTATTAAAAGGATTGATTTCATGTTACCTTTCGCCATACTGGTTTATTAAATTACACGCTTCGAAAGGTTATTTAAAAAAGTAAAAAGCAAAGAAATAAACTCCACTTTATCAAATTCACCAATATTCTCAAACCCTTTTATTGTAACATACAAAAGGTATTTATTGACTTTACTGATTTATTCTTAATGCTACTCTAATTCATATAAGCGATACATTACTACACTACATTTGATTTTCCTATGATCCACCCGAAAGTACTACATTGGCCAAGAAGCGAGTTTTTTTTACCTGGAAAATTTTGAAATTTGCCGAACCCTTGCTATTCGAAACAAGGTAGGGATCTTTAACGTGCGTGACAACACTCACACACGGGACCTCCATTTTCCTCTCATCCGAACGAGGGCGTATTTTTGTGAAAAATGTTCGCCTAACATTTTTCAAGCGGATCGTGTTCGGATTCGAACCCGGAACCTTGGGCACAGATATATCACTAGAGCCCAACAGTCTACAAAAAGAACACACAGATTTAAGATTAACCCTACAAGTACCTCGCCCGTATATTTCGCCTTTTCGAACAATTAAGATCAATATTCTTTCCTTACACAAGTTCAGTTTGAATTTAAAGTGCTTGGTCTCCCTTTCAATTTTGTTTCGACAATCCGTTATTATGCCCACTTGCCTAAACTCCTCCTTTACAATTGCAACATGAGTTTTGGATTTTTCGCAGTTTGATAGCGTCATATCTTCTATTTATTAATTGAATCTGTGTTTTCTCAGGTCTTTTCTCTACCAGTGAACTCTATGAATTAGAAGTTAAAAAGAAGTATCACAAAGTACTTCTGATCAACTCCATCGCGTGAGTAGAAGAACATGCCGAATTCGGTGCTTGACTACTACTTGTTTTGGGTGGTTCTAGGTTCGAACACCGAAATTCCCAATCCTATTTGGATTGTTTTTAGAGATTGTTTTGGGCTTTCATTGAAGTAAAATTTTTACCATGGGACCAATCCTTAACTTCTCAAAATCGAAGAAGAGCGCGTCAAATTGTCAAAACCGAAAATCTAAACTTCATTTTTAGCCGAATTCTTTAAATGAGGAACAAATTTTATACTCAAAAGGCATATTCTCTGAAATGTGTTTCACTGCATAAAAAGAGTTGGAATTTTTATTTTATTTTGGTAGGGACTCAAACCTTAGCTGTTAGGTGAATTTTTATTTAAAATAATTTTAGAAGTATTCAAAAATGTAATTATAAACCACGCAGACGAGTCTTGCGGTACCTGATTTCCATCTAGAATAATAATTGTTAACATAAATTACAGGTGGTAAATACCATACATTAACATGTATTTAAATTTTTCCTGTAATACTTTCCGCAAACATAGGATCTTCATAATTGCAATAAGAGTATTAAACTAATAGTAACATTTTGATTCTCAGTTTGAATACAAAAAGACGGTTAAGCCATAAAGGCTTACGGTTGTATTTCTAGGTTCAATTTAGTAGGACACAGGGTGAATTTCGGTTGGCACGACGGTCCATTATGACTAAACAGTAAAAAAATTTTAAATTTTTGTTTGAGCAGCAATATAAGGGTTATTAAGGGCTATATTTTAAAATTATTTTGAAATATCGAGTGTCGCAAAAAGTGTGGCGCATTAAAGTTGTGTTTTTTGTTATGGAACATTATGTATTTTATTGTATTTTTGGACTGTGTAAAAAATGAGAACAACTTGTTTACACATGTCCTGTACTAAACATTGTAGTTCCCAAGATAGTTTGAGTTTCCACAAATTGGAAGGTCTAAAAGAAAAGTTACTAACTCTGAAGCAAATAAATTTAGTCAAATCCAAGTTTAACTATGAATATTAGACCAATAACAGAAAGTAGCGATGTATTTACAATGATTGAAAATTCTACTGGTTGTTCAAAATGGGACACTTTGCTAATAAATCTTCAAACACCAATATCATGCTTATGTTAAATAGGACAGACACACTGTATTTTATAATTTATCATGTAGTAAAATTGATTACCTTTCAAAAATTACAAAGTATACAATAGCAAAATCTTTTAGTTTTAAAGTTATTTGTATTTTTTTGAAATTTTGTACTATTTTTCTCCGTATTGTGAAATTCCCCAGGAGAATAAAAACCACCTATCCAAAATTAAACCTGCAAATTTAATTTTAAAATTATTGCGTAACATATTTGAAGATATCGTCTGAAGTACGCCTCTAATTCTTTGTTTCGTGTTTTCTACTCTTGTAGAAGGGGTATTATAAACTATGTTCTTCACATAACCCCATAAAAAGAAATCCACAGGAGTCAACCCAGGGGATCAAGGTGGTCAATCATTTAGTCCTCCTCTCCCAATCCATTTGTTAGGAAACTTTGTATTTAAGTAATTTCTTACATCAAGTGCAAAATGTGCAGGGTCACCATCCAACTGCAGCCACATGTTGTTGCAAGTTTTTCCTGGGTTTTCCTTGCGATATTAACATGAAATACAGCCTACATACATGATTTCTATTTATACATACAATAACTAATTACATAACAATAAGCATATTAACTAGAAAACCATTATTTCGGCAAATTATAAATGTTGGGGGATCTTGGTAGCCACAGGTTGCTTAACCCCCTTCACTGAATCTCGGTAAAATAAGACATAAAATCAGAAATCTCTCAATTGTATAAATAGAAACATCTTAAAAAATGTTTCCCAAATTATTGAATTTATATAAAATTCACCAATAAAAATTAATCAGCTGATTTCACGTTAAGCGTATTGGCTACCATAGGAAAGTCGATCCCAGGTCGCAACACAAATTGAAGGCAATCATTCTTTTAAACTTTAAAAATTTTTGCTTAGTGTACTCAAACCAAATATTTCAAACATCAATAAATCAAAGTAATTTATGTCATAAACGTCAAACTTGAAGTTTTTATTATTTTGACAACGATCCTAGGTCATGGATCGAAACGTAAATAAAATAGATTTTAAAAACTATGAGTGGTTTCATTCCCAAAGAAGATTAAGAAGAATGCTAAACAAACCACAACAAACATACAGGGAGTATTCACATGTTTTGTCTATTATTTAATGGAACGTCTTCCAACGGTTTTCAGAAATCTAGTTTTATAAGTGCAATAATTTATGTCCATTTAAAAAACCATAAGAAAAATACAGGCCAATAACTGTATTGCCTATAATTCCGCCGTAAGGATTCCAACGATTCTGACGATTAGTTGTGTGGAACATGTGACAATTAACTAATCATTATTAAGAAAAGCGGATTCGTTCGTAAACAGTACATAATAAAAAATTCATTTTCGTCACTGATCGTTTCCTTTGCCCATAAGCAAAAACTTAGTCTCTGAAAATTTGTTCCATACAGGGTTTGATGGATCTCGATAAGGAAAGGGTGGTGTTTATGTTTCTTTTATAAATTTTGGACACACTAGACTGACTTAAACTAGTCTTCTGGGTCACGAGTCGACTGATAGTATTCGGATTTTCAACAACAGATCCCTGTACCATTAATTGTCTGTCTTCATCGTTGATAACTGGTTTTACAACTACAAGTTTCGGATATTTAACACTACCCCTAGCTCCAGTTCTAACAGTTTTGCAAGGCTTCTGTTATCAGGATGTCGCCGATCAGAGTAATTCTGTGCGAAAATTCTTTCTGCAAATAAACTGTTTTCAACAACTTTAAAAAGTGATTAATATGTCATTAACTGACTGCAACCAACTTAGATATTCGCGAGAATATGAAAAATTGAAGAGGAAATTAGTTCATCTGCAAAAACTTAATATTGTTGAAACTCAAGCACGTATGTATACTTAGGATATCATAATACAGTTTGAACAATAACTAAACTAACCATGATCAGCTAATAAAATACAAAGTGTTCTAATTAAACACAATAGAAGGAAAATAATAAAAATGTCAAAAAAATTCGAACAACTTCAAAACTAAAAGATTTAGCTATGGTACACCTTTATAATTTTTGAAAGGTAATCAAATTTACTACATGATGGAATTATATTTATACTTATATTTTTTCTTATGGCCGCCATATTGAATTCTTACATCAATGTATAGAAAGAATTATTACAATTTCAACCATATAAAGCACTTACTATTACTTTTTAAAAATAACATTAATAAGACACAAAAACGATTTTTGTAAAAAAACAACCTATTAATAATAATAAAAAGTTAACTATCACAATATTAAGCTACAGCAAATGTTCAAAATGTTCACCGTGCTGTTCCACACACGAACGAACCCTCTTAACTATCAGCGCAATAACTCTTGATATGGAACCTTGATCAACTGTCTCTAACGCACTTTTTATTATTTGTTGTAGGTGTTGGATCCAGAGGGTTTATGTCAGCTGAACGAGGTGGCCATGAAATAGCATTATTTTTTCCAATCCAATGTTGAGGAAATCGCTCATTTACATAGTCCGTCACTAACCTGTAATTATGGAGTGGTGCACCATTTTGTTGAAATCTGTGTAAATTTCGAAGTGCTCACCCAAAAATTCTTCAATTAGAAAATCTAAACATTTCTCTCTGTCTAAACTCCCTTGGATGAAATATGGACCTATTATTCCTCCATCAAAGATTCCACACCAAACATTCACAGAAAAAAGAACTTGATTCTTTACTTCCTGAAACAAATGTGGATTTTTTGTAGAATAATAGTGGTTATATCTACGATTCGAACATTCCACAATTTGTATTTAGATTCGTCGGTCCAAAGAATTTTATTTCCAACCTGTGGATCATTGACTAATTGAGTAATAAATCACTCACAAAACGTCAATCTTCTTTCCGAATCTCCTACATGAAGTTTTTGTACTGGCAAGCATTTGCAGTCATGGTATTTATGCCTCTAATTATTTTGTTTACTGCACTTTTGGAAATACTGCAATCACGTGCAAAAGATCTGCACGATCCAGTAGTGTTAATGTAAATGAGCTAATACATTAATGTCGGTATTTGCTTCTACCTATTTGTGATATTTACCTCTTTATTTGTTAATAGAGCTGCAGTCGGACATGTTTTTACATATTTTGAAAAACAATGTACGATTTGGTTGGCTTCGTTCAGGGTACATATTATGAAACTTGCGGGCGGTTGCTGTGAATATTTGGGTACAGCCGGCCTGACCAATAAACGGATGCTTGCTTAATAGAAAATGTGAATTCTTATCTTACTGGACCCTATTCCCTCTTGCTAGCTCAGCGACAAATATGCTGTCGATTTTAAGAAAATTGAATATGGATTGGTCATGGGTGTTTCATACTAATTAATTTGTGTATAAAAATCATTTACAGCAGCATTACTTGTCTGAGTGAACTGTATTCCAAGTATACTATTACACATAGGGCTGCCCATTCACTTGCTTAAATTGTTCACAAAACAAATAAGACTACCGCATCAAACCGCTATTAATGTTAAGATACCGCCTTGTCGACCATACGAGCAAGTCGGCAGATATGCAATCAATTCTAAAGGTTGTATACAACTGCCCATTTTACAAGGGAAATAGGAGAAGGTAGAATTTAAGATTGATATCAATAAGGCATTTGTGAATGCGCTTAACAGAATAAAACATAGGAATCTCAAGAAACATTTATGGACAATCCTCTATACATTCAAAAACATCTTTTTTTTAGCACACATTGTCTACGTAATCTACTTACACATATAAATAAGGCTTATAAATGCAATTGACAGCTTAAGTATAGAAAGAAGCAGTTTTTTATTACTACCTATGTATTAATATAATCTTCACCTAATGCTTGTTACTTATTAGAAAACCCCCAAAATATTTTTTTTAAATCCTCACGGATAATTGAATTATTCTTTATCCCGTGTCAAGGGAGTTGATTCAACGACGTTGAGCAGAAATCTTCGTAAGGGTCAAAACGCCTCCAGCTCTGACCTCAAAGTTACTAATTCAAAATATCCATTCATAAATACGCAAAATAAAAACATATCCTAGCTTAATCTATATAATAATACACCAACGTCTTTTTAGGTTTAAAACAAATTTATACTTGTTGTTTGGATCATCAAATTCTTGCTAATATTTCCGTTGGAATTAACTGCATTGAAAAATTTCCGGTTCCAAAATTTTAGAAACCCATTTTAATTAATTTTTTATCCATTCAAGTTTACGTTTGTGAAAGTACTTTAACAGATTAAAATAGCGTGTAGCCTTGCACCAAGATTATTTATATTGAAGCAATAAATCGTCGGTGTACTTCATAAAATAATTATCTATCAATGATCGAATGTCTCATAACTTATACTCAAAACTTCAATGTTACATCGTGAGTGCCGAATCTTGAATGAATCGTTCCTCGTTAAATTCTTCTGTATATAATACAATTCCAAATACGTCATAGGCCTCGAACCTTCTAATTACATTCTGAAAGTATTAGTCATCGCATGATGCAACAGTCAACCATAATTTCGCGTTCTTATCTCTTTAATGAGCTGTCAGTATAAAATTCATGGAGATCGTAAACAGTTTCACTCCCTTTATTAATAAATTAAATTAACATCTGCTATATCTCTCCTACAAACCTCTGTAATATAAGGCCACTAAAATTCGCTATCTTATCTCGTTTTATAGTCGGCTCGGTATTGTTATGTTCCGTAAATTGGTCTGTTAATTCATACAAGATAATTAGCTGTCCTTTGCTTTTTTACCAATGATTTATAACTTCAGGCAGACTCTCGCAAGAAGGCTGTATTTTTGTATAAAATAACGTAAATATAATTTATTCCAGAACCGTCCCTAAATTGATTTCTTTGAAAGAAAAGTGCTTTGCATTGATACTCGCAATTGTGTTATAACGTTTTGAATAAACAATGTTCATCGGCTGATACTTTTAAAGTTTGAATTTACATTTTAGCAAAGTACAGATTTTAGATTTTCGCATATCTTAAAGAAGATAAGCTTGACATTGAAATTTATTTAGTATTTTTAAAGTAAATAATACTTGTTTTAAAGTTATTCTCTAGAAAATAATTATTTACACACGGATTAATCAATGAATGCTTAATTGGGCTTCATTTTTAATGGTATCTCACAATACTCTAAGTACTTAAAGCGTTTTATTTTACACAGAATACATTTATCTTGCTGAAAAATATTATACAGGGTAAACTCAAATATTGAAAATTCTTACTTTCTTAGCTTTGGGTTTGGTTGTTCAGAAAATATTTTATATACTTATATAATTAAAATATGTGGGCATACTTTTCAAGATTGCGGAACATCTCAGTTTTATTTACGCCTATGTTTCTTGATTACTTTAAAGTTTCTTGGTCTGCTATTTGTCTCGAGATTAGAAAAATTTCATTGAAATAAAATTTTGGCCTTCAGTTTTCAGAAATGCTGTGTAACATGTCCAGAAGGTAAGGGCTGATCTCTGGGTGAAAATTCTATCAGAAATGACCTCTGTCTCAATCTCTAAACAAAGTCAAATTATGATTGATTTATCTTTAAAAATAATAAAAAGGAAAGTGTTGACCACTGGCAGATCTAGAAACATCAAAAACCGTTAGCAGCAAAGAGCCAAATCCGGACGAACAGACACAATGGTGGGTGTATTCTTCAACGCACGAGTCTTTCGGGAGCAGCTTCCGGATTACAGTGATTGCTATAAAGATTTTAGTTGTAGGATTTTTGCTGTCTATGTAAGAATGTTTTGGGTTTCTTCTAGATGAATGTCATTTGTGGAGCGTTGAAAATTATTAGCAAACGAATAAGTATAGTGTGGTAAACTTTACCATATCAATTATGCATTTTTATGTTATTTATTGCATAATTTTTTCGGAAATTCTATTATTTTACAGGATTTATCAAGAATTATTGATTAGGCTTCTCAGTCAGTTTGACGTTGACTTTGCGCGTTTCTTAATTAGCTCCTTAATTACTATTTAAAGTCGCATAATTTTCAATTCATTTATAACATAGCTTTTTCCATCCGCGTTCCTCTGTATGACTGCTTTGTTTTAACCAAATTTTTAGGTATAGAATTGCGTTTTAAAAGATTATATCCTTTTTTTAAATTTTTTTTGTGCATTTCAATATTTTTTAATTCTTTTTCCTCATGCTCTTTTAAAAGTCTCTTCGTTTTTCCTTTCTTTGCCCATCGTATCTTTATCATCTCTAGATAACTATGCATTTCGAATGCTTCTAGTTTTTTCTTACGCATTTCAAAAAGCCCAAGCCTCAAATTTATACTCCAAACGAAGTAATTAATTACTCAGCTCCATAATTTTTAATGTATTCGTTCATAGAATTCCTTTCCTTGTTTTTGCTAAATGCTTAATTAGTCACTGCCATGTGTGACTATGTTTTTAACTCACTACTCAATGTTATTAATCTTACAACTATCTGTTTGTTTTAGCTCTTAAGTGTCAATATTTTCATGACTTCACCACTCCATTTTCCACCAATAACTATCCTTTTCTTTTATTTGCGTTTATCTATATGAATTATATTTTTTTTTGGCGTTTGATGACTGAGTATGTCAATTGTCCTTTGGTCTTGGTCAGTAGGACCCATCCAATACATACTATTCTTTGTTCCCTAACTGCTGCCTCTAGATACTTACTCAGATGTTCTGTTATGATTTGTTTGAGGTATATGTTGCGTATTAACTTCTCCTACTTCCTAACTTCTTTCTTTTGACTAAGTCCATCCTATTTTGAATTTTATGCATTTTTCGTTAAAATGTTGTATATAATTTTTTATTTCTTCCACTTCTATAATAAAGTATAAAATACATCCCTTTCACATTTCAAAAATCAGATTCCACCGTCTTTGCAACCGATGAAAGTGTCTCGGTTTACTGTGCAGTTAGTTCCCCACGTTTGGTCCCCCACGTTTGATTGTTGTTTCGACTGTGACATATAATAGTGAATCCGTGTTTCATCAGAAGTAGTTAATCGCCACACAAAATCTGTTGCTACGTCTAAAGAAAAAATAATTTTTTAGTTAATTAATTCAAAACACCACATTTTTCGCTTTAAACCCAATGTAGTACCTTTGGGCGGAGCATCGGGGACATGGACGTATGTGTAGCGGTCCTTACTTATATTATACTGATACGTTTAAAAACCTATAAATTATTCGTTAAAATTTGAAAACAGATATGTTTTGTCCCTCGGTCATTTATTGTGGTACCTATGATCGAGAGTTTTCGCTTTTCGAATTCTTTGTGTCAAATTTAAAGTAGCAGTTTCTTTGAAATTCTCATGCCTTTGCTATTTCTGATGCTTTTAAGGATTGGTCAGATAGCACAAAATTATATTATGACTTTGGAGTCCTATTTAGAGATTGCGGGCTCTATTTTCTAAGCGGGTCTTCCCAGGTTTAAATCCATTTCCATAGTTTGTAATGGCAATCTTTATCCAATTTTTCTTGCAATCATTATGGATTTCAGTAAGGGCTATGTCATTCTGTACAAGATACTTCTTGGCGGTACAATGTGCACGATTGTCCATTTACACTGAATTTGTGGTAAGGATAAATGAAAGAAAAATTCCTAACGAAAAATATTATATCGCATACAAATAAAGCTACAAGTATATTTTTCGGGTATTGGTTGTCAAAATGTGCTGTGTGTTCAGAAATAAAAAATCCATTGACACCAGTTGCTTAAAGAGGAAGTAAATGCGACGACAGTAGACGGCGAAGCGCACTTTGAAAGACACACACCATCTCAAATATGGTTCGAGTATTTTAGAACGTTTTTGGCAAAATAGTTTTGGTTTTATATACAAAAACAGAATAGATGTTTAACGGTATAGGAATCCCGACACGGTCCACTTGAAAAATGTTAGGCGAGTATTTTTCACAAAAATACACCCTCGTTCGGATGAGAGGTAAAATGGAGTTCCCGTGTGTGAGTGTTGTCACGCACGTTAAAGATCCCTACCTTGCTTGGAACAGCAAGCGTTCGACAAATTTCCAAATTTTCCAGGTAAAAAAAACTCGCTTCCTGGCCAATGTAGTACCTTCGGGTGGAGCATTGGAAACTCACATGTTAGGTATAGGAATGCAGTAGTTCAGAAAATTTACCTTTGAAGTTGGATGAACATGCTTTGAATACATTTGCTTTGTGGCTTAATTTAATCGTTATGCTACCAACCACTTCGCTTCTTTACCTTACTAACATCTTAATTAGGTTTCTAAAAAAGCTCAGAAGACCGACAGAATTATCGTAAGATGAGCATGGCTTTAAGCTCTTCGTAGTTCACTACAGCTTTTTTTAAAAGTGGATAGATAGTTCTTATTATGAAATCATTAAAACATTTTCAATTTCACCGTTTAAACGACAAATCGAAGCAATGTACCCTTAGGTTTTTTTTTTTGTTACAAATTGTAGAACTGGTAGAACGTTATAAAGTGGCTATGATTTTAAAAAATTTCTATAAAAAGTAAAGTAAAATAGTTTTTCAATACAAATTTAAATGTATAGTACTCGTAAATCTCACGGTGTTAAGCCGGTATTAAACCTCAAACGGGTGGTAGGATAATCTAAAAAAATTGTAATTTGCTTCGCGTATTCAAAAATGTTACAGCTTTGTACGTGAATTATGTAAACTATTTCAATGGTCATTTAAATTCTACTTAGTAAAATTTTCACCCACTTCTCCTAGAGTAACTGGTCAGTCAATTAAAAAATAAGTTAATTATATGGTTAAGAGATATCTTCTTATGCAATGATTTTTACTTTCGAAGTCCCTTATATTGATAAAATATAACAACTATAAAGTTGCTCAAATAAGGAAAGCTTCCGCTATAAAATCGTTGGTATGTCTTTGTCTAACATTTCAAGGCCAGTAGTGCTTAACGTTGACCCCCCGAGGAGATGTGTGAGGAGATATCTACAAGCGGAAGACGTCTCCTCCATGGGCAATTGCTCACTTTGCGGCATCCAGACATGTCTTGCATTATCCAACAGCCTCGTTGTCATCATTAATACTCTTCAAAACCTACTGATATACAAGCACCGAAGCATTTTACCGTTATTTTACCATTAGAATGCAATTTCACGTTCACATCTACAACAACGATGTCTGTACAACTTTTTTCTTGGGTTTGTTTCATGAATTACAAAATCGTCACGGATGATGGAGAAGGATTTTACTTTCATTTATTTCCGATTATAGAATAATTTAGGCTTTAGCGTTATTTTACCTTATAAGTGTTCATGGGAAATGTTTTTATCTATAATTACGTTTTGTAAATGAGGAATCCAATAAAATTGTTTCCCATTTACGTTTATAACATTAGAGTACGCGTCTAGCGACAATCTGTTAAATTTATAGTTAAATTGTACCGTATTAGCGTGCATGTGAGATGCAGTTAAATTCCAAATTTATAAAAAAACTATAAGCTTACTTATACTACGTTTCCAGTTTTTCACATTAGTGAATTGGGATTGCGGAAACTATACAAGCAAAAAGGTGGGTCCAATGAAGAAAGTTTTGTGGAATTGGATGACTAGTTCATGTTCAGCTTAAAACTATTAAATTTCTGACGTTTTCTAAGAAATGGAATTCTTCAAAAGAATGTTTGTAGTTTTTTGGAGGATATGAAAAAAACACGCCATTTCGAATGGACCTGCACCTTGCCAAAGTTCTAAATTACTAGAACAGATGAAATGGCTTGCGTGTTCTAATGAGCTAAAAAGCCAAGCTACAGGTCCAACCAAAGTAGTAGGGTCGTTAGTGAGGAACCAGACTAAGACAGGTCCTCGAAAGAGAGCAGCGGGTCTTTCGGTGCTTAGATTGGCAGAGACTATAGGGGTCGGTATGGCAGTCTAAGACACACTACCGCAATGCGGAAGGCAACGGGAAACCACCTCATTACCTCCCAAATACACAGCGTACTTACATCGAAATAAACATGATGGCATTCTCTGAAGTAAAAGATTCCGGAGTTAAAATAGTCCTGTGACAACACTTACACACGGGACCTCCATTTTACCTCTCATCCGAACGAGGGTGTATTTTTCTGAAAAATGCTCGCCTAACATTTTTCAGGCGGACCCTGTAGGGCTTCGAACCCGAGACCTTGGGCGTAGTAATCACACACACACCACTACGCCACGAAGCCACCAGTTAAAATAGTCCCCCATTCGGATCTCTGGGAAGGGACTATTTTGGAGGATGCAATCGGAAAGTCCAGAATAAAAGTCGGGAACATTCTGTGAGTCAGAGCGCGGAATGTTACAACTATGAAGCAAGTAGACAAGCTAGAGAACTTAAAAATGGAAATGAATAGGTTAGCACTAGACATAGTAGGGATCAGCAAAGTTCGGTGGCCAGGGGCAGGGCAGAGGAAGGAACTTTGGGTCTGGGGATAATTATGCGAAAAACGATAGGATACTGTGTAGAAAATTACTTACAAAAGAACGAAAAGTACTCATGGTTTGATTAGAATCTAAACCGGTAAACACAGTAATAATACAAGTATACATGCCCACCTGTAGCTACAGTGAGGAAGATGTAGAGGAGATCTACAAAGATATCGAAGACATACTAAGATACGTAAAAGGATATGAAAATTTAATAATTACGGGGGATTTTAATGCAGTGGTAGGTGAGGGTAGGGAAGGAGCGATAGTAGGTTTATTTGGTTTAGGCACGAGAAATGACAGGGGAAATAGGCTGGCAGAATTTTACGACAAGAACTACTTAACCATCACAAAACATTATTTCAACATCTTGCTAGAAGACGATACACGTGGAATTTGCCAGGAGATATAGGAAGATATCAAATAGATTACATTCTTGTTAGACAACAGTTTAGGAATCAAGTAAAAGACTGTTAAAGCTGCCCAAAAGCAGATATAGACACTGACCACACCATCGTAGTTATGAAGGCCGCATTTAAATTTAAAAATCTGAAAAAAAAGAAACGGAAAAAGGCACTTTGGCTTTGAGAAACTAAAAGATAAAGAAATTCAAAAAAGATTCGAAGAAAAAGTCACATGAATTGCTGCAAGATATCGGGAAAATATCTGATACTAAGGAAGTAGAATGGAATAATATTAAATCCAGCTTAGACATGGCGGCCAGAGATATTCTGGGGTATTCACAAAAAGAAAATAAGAAACCATGGACAACAAAGGATATCCTGAATTTAATAGAAGAAAGACGAAAATACAAAAATAAATCAGACGAAACAGAAAAACAGAGATACAAAGCCATAAAATGGGAAATTATTCGCAAATGCACGAAAGCTAAAAAGAATGGATTGATGGAAAGTGCAAAGAAATACAAACTAAGATGGAAGTAGGAAAGACAGATGTAGCATACAAACTAATTAGAATCAATTTTAGGGATATAAAACCGTATAGCAAAAATATAAAGGACGCGGGAGGAAATATCATTATAGAAAATGTAGAGAAAGTGGGTAGATCGCAAGAATATATAGGAAATTTATGTGCAGGAGAGGAACTAACAGCATTAGAACAGGAATCAGACTTTGAAAATGATGACTTGGAATATCCTATACTTAGAGATGAGTTTGAATTAGCATTAAACGGTCTGAAAAATGGTAAGGCGCCGGGTACAGATAAGGTGCAAGTAGAAACTCTAAAAGACGCTGGACAAGCAGTAACAGAACGTCTCTTCCAACTTGTAAGCTATATGTACGAGACAGGCGAGATACCCAAAGACTTCAAACGTAACATCATAGTAACTATACCGAAAAAGAAAAGTGCGGATAAATGTGAAAATTTTCGAACAATAAGTGTGACAGCACACGTGTCAAAAATATTAACTAAAATTGTATCAAGACGAATGGAAGAACGAGCTGAGGAAATACTAGGAGAAGATCAATTTGAGTTTAGCGATAGGATTGTCAGGTACATGGACGATACGAACACAACGTTGTTTTTTTTTTGGCGTATGGAACACTGATGTCAGTTGTCCAAAAAGCAAAAATTAATAAATAGTCGTTCTATTCGTTAATAGGTAAGAGTTGCTTTGGAATACACTTTTACTATGTCTTAATATTTTCACGTAATAGATTCGCATCCAACGGTACAGTGGTAAATAATCATTAACTACACTTCTTCCTGTATTATTCCAGGTATATACAAAATTATAACTTTTCTTTCGTGTTAAAGGACTTCTCGTCCTTGAAGATTTCTAGTGTAAACTTGACCTTTCAAAAGATACGTATTTTCCAGATCTGCAATCCACCAAATCCGCGAACTTTGTTGAATTTGTTTGTATACATTGTTTGAATCAACAACTTTTTTAAAAACTTAATAGAGGTTCATCGAGAGTTACATTAGATTTTATGTATAGTACTGCATCAAATTTGTGTTGAAGATCTTTCAGGTGTCAAATAATGTATCCCCCCTAATGATTTAGTAATTTCTCGTTCTTGTCAGGTATTTTTTTATCACACCTCATAAAAGTTGGTCTAACTCCCCTAAAACCCATACTTATTCGAAATTCAGGACGCGGTGTCTTTCGACGTTTCATACATTATGTAAAATTCCAACCTAAGTCTAACTAATCCAGTGGATAAAAGGAAGAACAAATGGTATGATTTCTTCAAGAGTAGTCGGTTTTCAAGAGTGTGTGTTCAACTGGTTTCCATATTTGTTTCCCTTATAGTAATTCTTCTGCAAAATACTGGGAAATTAAAAATTATTGGTCCGAAGAGGTCATCAAATAAAAAACATTTGTATTAGCTTTACAACTTCCTCTCAAATTTTAACGTTGTGATGTTCACAGTCATTGGGTTGACATGAATAGATTAATGGAACTAAAGCCATGATTTAAGTAAATTTCGGATGCAACCAAGGTAGATGTTTAAAATCTATGATCACTTTTGTCAAAGATAATTTTTACTGAAAAAGATGCAACGATTTCTATATTTCTTGTATGTTTATTAATAGACTTCATCTTTTATTTTGGATTTCTACCGAAGTGTTTTTGAAGCGGAGGAGAGATAGTTCCTTATACCATATTACACCATAATTATAAACCAGTATGTTGTTAGCATGTTCTCGGTAGTTTGTGAAACATTTAAAATGTCGCTATTGGATTGATCAGATGTTGTGCAGTCATTGTCCGAAGTGTCCTTTATCTTAGTCGTTTTCTTTTTCCTTGGTGTTTTATAGAATTCATTAGAATTTCTTTTTAACAAAATCTCAGCAATCTTCAATAGTCAAGACTTCCTCTATCAAACACTAATATATAATTATAATCAATCATTCTACAGAACAATAAGTGAATTAAAAAAAAACATTATTTACTTTTCCGTTTTCCTGTCCATAAGAACGTCTTGCAGAAACAAAAATAAATGAAAGGATATACTTCAATCTCCTACAAACCGCATGTTAAAAGTTTGGAATTTCTGTATTCCTATACACACACACAATCGTATATCTCACTTTTGTCTTCAATAAAGTAAATAAAAAAATACAGGTAATCCACTGATGACCGATGGCCGCTAAATATTGTAATAAAGCGCCGAAAAGTCTATAATCTAAAGCCATTAAACCTACGGTAGACTGATTGACTGCTACAACGGCGCACTTAAAGAACCAATATAAAGGATACAAAAGTAAATAATCTAGAAAAGCCTTTTAATTTCCGAAAGTCTGTAGAAGCATTACAAATTACGTATAAAAAGCTGCACGGCTCGGCAAAACGAGCAGTTTCAGTCAAAGTATGAATTCTCGAGTCTTAGGATATAAATTATTTGAAAAACTGTTGAAATAAATACCTGCGTATAAATTAAAAATTGGTGTGGTTAGATTACATAATCGAACTTAGTAATAATCTGGTTTAATCGTCTTGTTAAGAAAAATTTAGTGTTAGTATACATTGCAGAAACTGTCGTGAAAGATATTTGTGGCAGCACTTCAATACATTAAGGTTTTTCTGTATTTGTGAGTGATTAGGCATATATTAAATCAAAACGCAGGTTGATTGAGATCGCTAGTTTCTGTGATGAGAAGATTGTCGCCAGATGAAAAAAGCAACATTAGTTAAGTGTATGTTGGAAACTTTTGTGCCTATATAGTGAGATGAACATCATCAGAAGAGTTTTAGAACAACTTCTTTAATTTTTAAGGTCTGCTCTTGATAATGGCCACTTCATGGTCGAACTGCATATCTAGTTTAAAAGTTTTTATTATATTTAATTTGAATCGTGCTACAGAGTTCTTATTAATTGCTTGTAAAAATTATTACAAATTATGTACTAGACATACTACATTTGAAGGTTATAGCTTATAAGTTGGCCAAAAAACGATGGCCAAAGGACGTAAACTTATCGACGGTATTTTTCTTGCTGCAATTAATTGAATGTTACCCATACCTTTGGAAACACTTCCTCTTAAAATAAAAAATTCTTGTAAATAGTTATTACTTTCTAGAATGTTTTTTGGTAGTATTACCAGCACAGTTTACAAACTTCTTTTATTTTAATTTGTGTATTATATGTAAACCTATTTCTGTTGTTATGGTAAATCAAACATGGTAGAGTGGAGTACAGTCACATCTAGAAATGCAAATGCCATCAGCATTGTAGAAAATTGTAAATTTTAGAAACTTATTAAGTGCTTGGTAGCTTTGAGCGTAATTTTTTGATAGGAATTAATCATATTATATAATTAATTTTTAAACACTATCTATTTTAGATCCTTTGCAAGATTGCTATTTATTATGCGCTAACCTTTATAATATCAAAACTTAAAGAAGCCATAGTGTAATAAACAAATTGTCATTATAATAAATCAAACTGGAAAATTATAAATATCAGCGAATTATTTGAATTTAATAATAAATCTTTTGTATTTGCATTGCAAAACTTCAAAACGCTATCGTGTAAAATAATGTATGATGATGAACCATCCGTCAATCTAGACTTTTCCCCAAAAAAAGAAAACTATTTACATGGGTTTTTTTTAATTATATGAAGTCGTACCATAAACTTGATCCGTCAAGAAAAGATTGCCAATTTATTTATAAATTAAATGCAGTAAACGCTATATGTGTATTTATCCTTAGGCATTCTAAAAGTGATAAAATAAATACTTCGAAATAAGCGAGGCACTCGTCTATTGTCTCACGTAGAACTTTTAAAGGTATTGAAAATTTTCCAATGACCAAATCTGTTTTGAAGAATTCGATATTTCTAGCCTATTGAACAAACAGTAGTTCAAGAGATTGAGTGGTTTCTCAGGACCAATCTTCAGCAGTGATGTATTCCAGTTGTTGTTCTTCAACTGAGACTGCATTGCTTTTGCTTTATGCGTGGTGCTGAATCTCGCTGGAAATAACCAGTGTTTTCTTGCACACGTGCTACTTAGTGATTTCACTGGTTGTTCTCAAACATGATTCTGGTAGATGACTGCACTAATTTAATATAAATTAAGCTCAGTAACACCATCATAAGACGCTTCCTATAAAACCAATGATAAAATCGGATAAAACTCTCTCTGTTCGAATTCTATTCAGCTTTTCGAGGGGTGAGTCTTTTTTCATCTGAAACGAAAATTTATTGGCGATCTCCGTTTAGATACCGCTGAAGTAACCGTTGTAATGTTGAGCCCCTGGTGGTTCACATGGTGGCTGTAATGCGCCATCATGTGGACTTTTGAAAGGCGCAAAGTTGAGAATTTCCTCTGTGTTATGTTTAACGTAAAATTTAACTTCACCTACCGTTTGTCTTTGCTTACGAAAGGGGTTTTTGCTAACTGATTCGACGACAGCTGTACTGTTTGTAGTGGGTTATCGCACGCGCACAAGCGCCTGCGTGTGTGTAAGTGCGTGTGTGTATGTGTGTGCGCGCGCGTGTGTCCACCACCGCTTACTTTTTTTTAATAACATAAAACATTTCATTATATCGTCAATAGAATGATTTTTTAAACATTTATAATTTCGAGAAATTAAAGTTTTCAGTGACGGTCTCTTTAAACTTGTACAACACAATAAGAGCTATGCGATTTTCTTTCACACTGCATTCATGAAGATTTCATGCACATCAAGACTATATTAAATAAACTCACCTTCGAGATCACTTAGAATCATTGTCTGTTGCCTTAGTGATATATCTATGAAAGAGATAAATAATCAAATTTTAAATTTACTTCTAATATGCGAAGTAACATTTTTACTATTGATTTTCAGATAGTAAGCACAGCTTATTCCTTTCACTGTAGAAGTGTCTTTAACAATGCCTTTCTTTTGTGACGTAACAAAAGAAACCATTCGACATATTTTAATTATTTGACTCTCTTTAGTTAATGTTTTATAGTAATTTGTTGTAATTTGAAATATTGCATAACCTAATCTTTTTAACCTAAAAGTTTTTCTCGCAGAAGTTTCAACGAATGTTTAAGAACTTCAAGTTAGTTATATAAATGATTTAATTTGTTGACATTAAAGCAATAAATACGTTCCACATTTCGGCAGCTCTAGAATTCGAATTTCTAAGTCTACCACACCTGTTACCATATTTTACTAATTTATCCATGTCGCATATACCCACTAATTTACGTTGAACTCATAAGGAGAAATTAACGCAGCAGAATCTGTCCAATAAAAAGCACACAGGGATTAACGGAATTCTAAAACTAGTCCAAATGGCAATCGTTACTATTAGTTATTGCCTCTGACGATCAAAATACACTCTATAATAATTTTTTCTAACAATACTGCTATACAGTAAAAAGAAGTAAAATAAATATCTGAGTATACATGTTTGAAATGACTAAAGATGTATCATGTTTTGCCGAGTTTAATTTTTCTGGATCTATTGCGTTATCTTGCATTACTAGATTTAAATGTAAATTTCACCGGAATTTAACATGTTTAGCACAATTCTAATGTTGCTAGTGGAGTTAACTCATCCCAACTGTAATGAATATTCAAGAAGAACCATTTCCCCCACTGTTATTAATTTTTTATCCCAGTGTTGTATGTTGTATACATATATGTGACAATTCGCCCGTTAAACTGTTTGCTTTTGGTTGTGTTTTGTGTAGTTTTTGGTTTGATTTTCTTAAAGTTTTTGCGGTACTGGCTCATTTGTTATAACATTTCAGAACATTTCATTTTAAACAAAGAGTATGTTTTTCGAATTTTATAGTAAGTTATCTCCAAGATTTTGAATAAGTTACTGTTATATTTATTTAAGGTTATATATTCTATAAAGCAACACATCTTTATAACAGAGACATTTTTTTGGAAGAAACACAGCTAGGAATATGACGTAAAATCGTCTATTAACGAATTCATTAGTCATTACGATAATTTAAAATGTTCGACTGGTTGTTAGTCGTTTTCAAACAACAGGAAGTGCTGATAAAGAAAATCGTCTGACGACTTAAGCTTTTAAAATTTAGACAGATTAGCAAAAATCCATGCTGACATTGAGTAAAGTTTTTAAAAAAATTAATACGATAGCCCAATAAACAGGTGTGCAGTTTATACAAATATCTGTTTCTAGTTATGTGAAGTTTATTAATATATAGGTCTAAACTATGACACTTGTCACACGGCACTGAAACGAAAGCTACAACTCCATCGTTACAAAATTTTAGTAATGCAAGAAATACTTCCTTTCGGCCACTACAAAGGCGTTTTGCATAGCAATTTCTTTAAGAACATAATGAATTACGATCGAAAATTGGACGTGCGTTTCTTTTCTGATGAAGGAAGTATGGTTGAATCTCACTCATATAAATTCTCAAAACAATAGAATATGATCTGTTGAGGGTTCTGGCAAATTCATATAAACTTTACTGCACCTAGTCAAAGATAGGCGTGTGGCAATGTCGAGAAGATCGCATAATCGGTCGCATTTTTTGTTTGAAGATACTGTAACAGCAAATCAGTACAAAAGAATTGTGAAGCAAACTTTTATAAACAAGCTTCTTTACAATACATTACTCGAGAGTTATTTTCGGCATGATAATGTACCTCCACATTTAGAAAAGGTTATTGATGAACAGAACTATGACCTGTGAGATCTCCCAATCCTACTCTACTTGACTACTTCCTCGTTGAGAATTTAAAGCACACTGCATACTGCAATCTTTTGCAAACACTTGATGAATTGAAGAATATCATTAGTGCCGTCGAAATGTTACTTGTTGCATAAACAATAACAATTATAATTTTGTAATAAATTATGTATCCTCCAACATCCGTTTTGAGTGGTTGTTGCTTTTTAAATGGCCGAAAGAAGATCTAAATAACATCACCCCTTGAAACGTCATTTTTGTTGGACAACCATTATTGATCGCACGATATTAAATCTGTATTAGCCTCCAAATATGTCTAAAATGAATAACACACTTTCATACTGATTACTAAATTAATAAAGTTAATTTTGGGTCGTTTAAACCTCATTAATTAATCCGAAAATTAAAGAAACAGCAATGATAGGATGAATTGCTTAAAACGTACATCCTAGAACCATGTTGTAAAATCTAAATTTTTATAAAAGCGAACGTACTTAAAAAATTGTAATATTTTGTTTTTATTTAAACCTTACAATACATGAATACAGAAGTTATGTGTTCCAAAAACATTTTCTGACATTTTTAGACATTAAAACTTGTATATTTTTAACAATTGTAAAATAGGAACCCGAATGATAATGCCCTATGATTTCATAACGCTTTAACAATACTACAGACATACAAGGCATGCCGGAAATCCAGTGGTGGATGAGTACTACATTATCGAATGAGGAAGTCAAGATGCACTCAACCGCGTCATATCTACTAAGCGTATCGTGTGGTTACTTTAAAGAAATCGCGTGAGAAATTCGAAACTATATACATACATTCTTGAAGTAGCAATCTCGCGCATTGAACTTAGCGAAGAAATTAATATGACAGAATAATTAGGAATTGAACTACAAGAAGTTCCAATCGCATGTGCTTTCCGTGGTGAATTTCCATAGATTATTATTTATCACTTTAAGACCTTTATATACATGAAAGAACGTAAACAATTACTACCCAAAAAAATGTCAGAAACTTGTGGATTACAGTGAGACTATAGTTAAATGTAGAACAAATTATTTTTCAAATGGTGCAGGAATCTTGTGATTCAGTATTTGTTAAACCTTTTACATAAAATGACTATAATGAATCATACATTGTTAACTTTCGTTTATAAATTTTTTAGTATAGAGCTTATTATAAATGTATTAAAATTAAAGGTTACGGTATTATTTAAAAATACAGTATTCATCAAAATAAGCAATACCGATATTTAGAGTACTATGGAATTGATTGCGCAATTTGCATTTTTCATATTTGGCCTATATCGTTGGTCAATATATTAACATTGCACCGATGTTAAAATATGCTTCAAAATAGTGTTCTTAATTGAAGGGAAAGTGTTTCTAATACTATACGGAAATTGACGGGATAATTGACAAGGTTTCAAAACTAGTCCCAGAACAATTTCGCAAAGGCTTAACAAAGTGATCTCTAGTACAAGTGCAATATTGGCAATTGTTAAGATATTTTGTACTCATAGCGTGTTGTGTCAGTGTATAGGTCCTTAACAACATCCAAGAACAGTTTTTACCAAGAAAACTATCGATGATGTGGCCATTGATCATCGGGCCTTATATAGTCTCCGAGAAGAAACTTTCAATAAACTGCGAAAATACGTGACACTTTCTTCTACACTTGTTACGTACAATTATGACCCAAAAAATCTAGCCGATAACCCTCAGAGAAAATCGGTGAAGTACTTCGCTAAAAATTCTGCTATCGATAGAGTACCAAAAACCTCGAATGTACTAACAAGAATGGTAGCCGACTAATTCAGTGAAAAGGCCGGTGTAAGTGTTTGAAGCAATTACCTTGGACGCCACCCAATGTCGAAATACGGGAGTTTCTACAGAAAAGTCCCAGAAAAAATAACAAAAGGATACCAAAACCTGAGATCAGGAAAGTGATTCTGGCCTACAATTCACATGAGAAGTAATAGAGTAGACTAATGCTAAAACCAATCTAAAAATAAACATTTAGTTTAAAAACAGTCACTCTGGAATCGAATTTCGTTTTTGTGTTTTGGTATTTCTATAAGTTAGAAAGCCTTATTCAATCATTTTTTAACCTTTTACCCCATTTGTATCTAATTCCTCTATTTTCATATAATTATTATTCTCGCCCTCCTGCCATTGACGTAACCAAAACTGCCGAAATACATTTAGCAGTTTTCATAATTACCAAGTTAACATTTAGTAAGTATCTATGTTGTAGAACAAATAGTATTAAAAAATGTTTTCATATTATCATCATCCGCTTTGTAATAATATGCATACCCTTAAGATAATTTTTTCCACTGCAAGTGCACACAGTACGAATAAATTCAATAATCAGACGGTACACCCATCGCAGTGTCTTCACTATTGCTAATTTCTCATGTTCTTATAGTGTGGCATAGATCTGCGGTTTTGAGCTTCTTACAGTTACAGAAATACCCGCGAATGCTTTCCGAATGTATTGGAAATGGACTTGCACCTATGGAAGTACTTCAGTACCAGTAACATAAATAGCTAAGCCATTGCTATCTGTGAACAGAGACACAGTCTCGTATAGATATAAAAATCAAAACTTAAGAAACTTTGGTTTTACAAATACTGAAATAAACGGTTTGAAACCTTTGAACGCCATTTAGAAGTTATTCATAGTGAATAAGTAAAAAAACTTGCGTGATTACCAATTTCAAATCCAAACTCTTATGAAAAGCAATCATTTACTTTTAATAAAGCGATGCACATGGAACGCTTTATTGGTTTCTTACAAAGTTGCATATAAAATCGCCTTGTGCACAAAGCTAAACACAATTGGAGGAAAACTTATTGTAACAGCTACAATTGAAATTGTAGAAATTATACATGGAACATTTTTGTCAAGCAAATGCAGACAATATCTTTATCAAACGATGCCGTTGATGATGAAATTAGTGAGATATCTAAAAGTTTAGAACAACAATTTTTATCCAAGAATCGTAAAAACTTTTTGCAATTCGGATTGATGAGTCTATTAACAACATTTTGTGATGAATTGTCTGCAACCGAAGAATTATTGTTTTGCGAAACAACAGTGTCCAGAGTTATCATAACAGTGGACGATTACATATCAAAGGCAATTATATAGAAATACACTGTCCAGGATATAAATAGTTGTACAAAAATGTAACGGATTTGTGTTATGGGCGGTAAATAGCAACATCAGTCGCGAAGAACTAATTAGTGATAAGTGCTGTACAATAACTAATGGTTTTGATGTCTGCCTTTGTATATCTGTGTGTCACGTTTTCACTATGTAAAGCAACAGTTCTGTATCGGTGCTACGCGAGTTAAGGTTCGTGGCTTGGGAGCGGCCTTTTTAAAGAACCATTTCCAAACTTATTAATACATTTATTTTTTAAACAGACATTAATTATGAAATTTTACAAAGCTTGATTTAAAATTATTCTAAGTCCGAAGATTAAATAATAATTGTACTATTTTGTGAGTAGTAAGCAACTGCAATGTAAAAGCTGTTCACTTAACTAACTGTCGTCGACTGAGGCTCCCGGGCTTTTTATATATCCCTACCCCCTCACATGGCTGTGTGAACTCGCAGATCTCATGTCTGCTTATTCTTAACTCTATTCATAATTACATTGTTGTAATCTTAATTTCTAAGTAATCACAGTACCTGACCGTCTGTGACCACCTGTGACCTGACATCTGCAGTGTTACTATCGTCTGCGATATAAAGTAGCGCTTCCGTTCCCATGAACGTTAATAAACTGTATAAATTGTCTTTGATTTATTTTGTTGCACTTCACTTGGCGTATTCTTAATATTTCTAATAATTTCCTAATTATTCTATTTTAATATGTATATATCAATTGGGGGATATATAACTCGCGTACCCCTTAGGGGTATAAGAAAATCTGTAACAGGTATGCGATTAACTATCAAAAATTATACAAAATTATATCGGTACATGCTGGAATTTAATTGCGACAAAAGTTTGAGTAATAATTTAAAACTGAAGCTATCGGTAAAGCAGCAAGAAAGCACGTCGCTCGTTACTACTGGGTTTCGGGCTGGAGTAAATTGGAACAGTAGTGTGCAGGTATGCAACATACAGTCACAGACTGGCGGAAGAGCCGCGCTGGCTACCGGCATTCTGCTGCAACGACGAAATACATCCACCGCGCATTCGGCCGCCGTCCGTTCATTTCTCTCTTTCGCCATGTTGTCTGTTGTCTGTTTAGTCATTATTAACTGCTCAGTCTCAGTAATAAAACAGTAGTAATAGTTAAAGGTCGTATACTTTGAAAAGTATTTATATTTTAACGTTAAGGATTTATATTTATTAATTTACGACGATGGATAAATAGCTTGCTTTTGGAAAAAAGAATTTACTTTAGGAGTTCAGACGATCCTGCTTCACAGTGCGGTAGTATGTTCGAAAATTTCTTCAAAGAATTCTATGAAACCATCTCTTTTAAAACGTTGTTTAGAAACGAAATATCAACATCTAATAAAAAAGGAAGTAAAGTATCTTGAACGACTATTAGAAGATCTTCAGAGCAGAAAAAATACATTTAAACAATTCTTTAGTACAGAAAAAATGAAAACGCCCTAAAAGCTTCACATTTCTAAGTTTGGAAAAAGTCATAGCATTGGTAAAAATCTTATTCTTTTTGCTTCAGTCGAAATTGTCTCTGGTATGTGAAAAAGAAGCTGCAAGTGTTAAATTAAAGTAATTGTCAAACGACACTGTTTCTCGAAGAATTGGCGATATGGCAAATAAGACAAAAAAACAATTGGTACTAGCAATTCAATGTAGCCTTTGGCTTGCCATACAACTCGATAAAACAACGAATGTTGCTAGTCTGGCATAATTAATAGTTTTTGTACGTGGAATATTTCAAGGTGAAGTATTAAGTGCCTATGATTTTGTAAGTCACTTATAACTTATACAAAAGGGGAAGATATTTTTAAGATGACTGATAATTGTTTTGCATAAAGCAATCTTCAGTAAGAAACTGTGCCTCTGTAGAGCTAGCGCTAAGGCCATGAGTGGTAATATCACCAGTAGGTCATGTAGAAAAGATTGTTGCCAATTGTAATTTTACTCATTGTGTAATTCACCGTGAAGCGTTGGCAGCTAATTACATACCTGAACAATTAAAAGCAGTTCTTGACCACAGTGTGAAAATAGTCAACTTCATTAAAACACGCCTTCAAAAATCCTGCTACGTTAAAGTTCTGTGCCAGGTATTGGACAGTCTTAATGACAATTTGTTGCTACATACTGAGGAACGTTAGCTCTCACGTGAAAAGGTTTTATCTCGTTTATTTGAACTTCACAAAGAACTGCAGACATTTTTTACAGATCACAAATCTCCATTATCCTCAGTACTGAGTGACTTTGCTTCGCTTTTGAAAGTATCCTACTTAAGTGACGTTTTTGAAAAGTTAAACTTATGGAACTTATCTATGTAGGGAAAAGATGTTTTCTGGTTGAACCAAAGCTGAAGAAATCATTAAAAAAATTGTATTGTGGTAAAAAGAACTATCTGAAAACAACTACTGTGAACAGTTTAAAAGAATGAACTTATTTTTAAAATAAAATTAGCAATCTGTCTCCGCATTATCCGGTGACAAAAATAAAATTTCCCTTCACATGAAGTCAGCGCAAGCCTGCATTACAGATTTCTTGCCGCCACCAAACAAGGTAATGGACTGGATTCGTGATCCATTCATTTATGATGCTACAGAAAAACTTTGTTCGCGAAAGGAACAGTTAATCAAAATATCCTACATTGAAATAAAAGTATTAAAATATTTTGTTATTAACTTCTGGACTGGTATTGAAAAGGAACACAAAGGACTAGCAAACATTGTTGCGAAGTACTTTCAGGAGTTTATGACAACATACTTGTGCGGAAAAATTTTTAAAGTTTAGCTTACCTGAGGAACAAGTATCGAAACAAGATCAATGTTGAGGATAATTTACGGCTATACACATTTGACCAAGCTGGGACCAAGCATTGATAAACTTTCTAAACAAAAACAAGCCTAGCGTTCTCACTAATTATTTTCTGAGATTTTTAATTTTGATTAATAAAAATTTTGTAATAAAATGACAATTAAAATAAAATCTCTTGTTTTAAATTTAAATTACCTATTCGTAAAACTTTGTTTTACTAAACAGTTAAACTTAAACTAATATTACACATTATATTTAAAATTAAGTTTTTTTGTTGGGGTTACGAATAAATGATACACAAAAAAGGTTATTGGGTTAAAAACGGTTGAAAACCGTTGTTGTAAATATAAGGATACCTTCATAATGTGTCAAAAAAATTAATATCTGAAAAACGTTAAGTTGTTTGTGTTTAAGAGCTCATCACAATAGCGGCCATCTTGAAATCTCTAAAGATCCAAATTTCTTTCCTATTAGGCACCCAAATCAAAAACGGTTTTAATATGTGGGAAAGTCATTTAAGTTTTTTTTAACTGAAAATTTTTTTTTGCTGATAATAGAGCGATTTAAACAAAATCAGTAACTTTCCCAAATGTGTGAATAATTTTTAGGAATTTTCATCAAAATTGCACACTACAATTCACTCTATTTATCGAATAAATCAAATGTTAGTATTTTTTAGAAAAATGCACCTGCAATGTGCTGCCGTGGAAAAATTAAGAACTTCCATGTCACACACTATTGTAAAACAGAAATGGTTTGAATACATGCTATACAAAACAAAACACAACAAACATACAGGAAACGCTACAGTATCGAGATCAAACTGTCCTTTTGAGAGTTTTCGACTATGGTCGTAATTGCTCGCAAATCTATTTATAACTTTCATTATGGATATTATTAAGCGCCTCGGCAATTATAGAAATGAGTTGTTTTTCATAATCTTGGATTTGTATAAATTTTTGATGGGCTTACTATTTAGTGAAGTAGGTAATTGGGTTTCCCCAGTTTTGAGGTAAATGATAATGAAAGACTGCATTGCAATAGTGTTCTAAATTTTTTTAAAATTTTTTTGAAATAATATACTATATAGTTGATGAAAAACTGGCTAGTAATATGGTGAAAGAATGAGTGTAATGTAAGACGTAAAAAAGAATAAACACAGAATTGTTTAATTTTTATGCCCAAGTTCAATTAATGTTTTAGGATAAATTTAAAAAGCCACCAGTAATACTTCGCTCATATTTAGGCTTGTGTAGTAATAAAGAATCATGTGATAAAAATTCTTACGGTTAATTAGAAATTACAAACCATGTTTAGTTAAGTTTTTTTACTCTCAAACTTTTCTAATACACGTAAAAGGTACTTTTGTTCTTATAGTACAAATTCATCATTTACAAAATCCCATACGCAATTATTATGGAACAAAATTTGACAAGATGCATGCAAAACGTAAACAAATAAAAGCAAAACAAACTTTGGGCTGTTTAAAAATGCAAGACATGCATTTTTATTCTACTAGAGGAATGTTTACTGTGTCCAATTTAGTAGAATTTTAAATATGTAATAGCAATGCAAACATATTGAAAGTTTCTATTATATATTTATATCTATTTTTTATTGTAAAAAATTCACTGAAATAAAACATACTTGGCCGTTGTGGCTATTTTGTTTATTATATCGTCGTTAGAAAATGATAAAGTAAACGAAGGTGTGATAAGAAAAGAAACCAAACCAATATTTGTATCTTTTCACAAACTGTAATCAAAACCCACTTGACACTTTACCTCATTTTTTATTAGAGACACGTTTAAACCAGTATTCTGTTTTTTCCATTCATTGGCCAATTAATTAATGTAACATATTGAACATATTACAAATTGTAAAATAACTGCGATGCAAATGTAGGAATGTTAAATCTTATAATTTCTTGTTCCCTTATAATTTTTTTTACATTAGATATTGGAATTTCAAAGGTTTTCACTGGTTATAAATGTTAGAGAATATGTATGTGAGGTTTATAACTGGATTAACAAGTTCCACAGCAGTGCCATCTATATGTGCTCCCTGGTACTTCATAAACCAAGTAGGTGAAGTACTAAACTTCATATCCTTTTCTAATGAATATCGGCATCTCGACATTTCGTCCCGCCCTACGCTACCTCACCTCAACCCGCACTTTTACAGCAGATGGTAGGTAACCTGCTGTGATGAGCTCTTAAGTTAGCACTTTATGCAATAAAGAAACCGTTTTAATTAATTAAATCTTTTTGGTACCTTTTTTATAAATATGTTATAGCTATTTCCCCCAGGACCTACTTATTCTCAGCCTTTATCAAGAATCCTATTTTGAGCATATTTGCAAGTATATGCTGTTGCGAAGGTAAAAATTTCTGGGTTCAGTACACTAGATCACAATTTCATTATAAATCGTTTATTTTATTACAATATGATTTTTAGGAAGTTTAAACTATAGACGAAACTGCCAATACTTTGGCTGCTTTACAAACTATGTGTACAAAAAATAATTTCGAATACTAACGGTTCAGGTGCAAGCACTCCAATTGATTGTAACTTCCAAACTTAATAACGAACTTTATATTCTAGAACCGTAACCTTTTAAAACAAAAAAGCAATTATTACGTCTGAGTGTTTTTCAAATGCGTATCAGCCAAAGATCAATGGTCTAGTTTTTGTTCAAATTAAACATAACGAATCTCTACTCATCTAGAATTGAAAATATTTGAAATTCAAATCAGAAGCAGACCTATACCAATAAATACTACAAACAAAGCAATTAAGTGAGTAAAACTTGTTTATGGGAATGTAATTTATCCCTTACTTATTTTATTCAAAGATAGATAACTTTCCTTGTCTGACAACTTGTATCTTATTGTTTGCAAGAAAAGAACACACGAGAAGCTCAGACAGTAAGAAACCACAAACCGTAAACCATGCTTTAGGCTTAGGTAGTAATTACTTACTTCCTCAATATCTACGACAAGTGAACTTTTCCTTTCCTCGGACGTTTTTGTATCCCTATTAATTATTTGACTTCAGTTTGTATACATATGAAGTAGTTCATGTCTATGCGTAAAATATATAGAATAATTCAAACCAGTTATATTATTTTAATGTAAATGTAATAAATCTTTATAATTACGAAATTCTAACAAGACTAAAAATTTGTATTTAGGAGTTATCTAAATTGTAAACTTGTCATTAATTATTTCATCAAGACTGGGTTACGATCCAGAACAAAAATTCGCTACACCTAGTACAAATTCGTAGCGTTTTCGTACAATATTTTGTAAATACATTTCAAATTTATATTTATACGTGTGACGAAAAGTATTATAGCTTTCTAGAGATAGGAAAATTTTAAACTTTTATTTCGTAAAATATACATAATAAGTCGCAACTGGGATTCTTTAAATAGTAAAGCAATCGGATGTTAAATTAAAAATATTTTTATGGAGAAACAGCCGAAGAATGAATTGCATTTAAAGTGCGTTCTTCGTTCTGTAAAACTTATAAAACTAAACGCAGCTCTTTATTTAAACGTAGCACTGCTTAGTTGTTTGAAAGTCCGTGCCTTATTTATAAGTAAGAATACACTTTACTCACGAGGATTTATATATATATATATATATATATATATATATATATATATATATATATATTACTCATATTTAGACCAGGGTAGAAAATTAATGGATTACATCAAATAATTTTAATCACCTGTATAAGGAAGTTTATTAGATAATACGCTTTATTAAAAACCCGTGGAGAATAAAAATTCATTCGTTTTATTAAAAATAAGAGATTAAAATTATTTACAAGACGCTTTATATAAAAATAAGCAGTTTTAAAATGCTCAACGTGTAATTTAATTATTCCAAAGTAAAGAATCAAATGGAAATTACGTGCAAGATTTATATTTATTGATTCAAGTTTGGGCAACGAGTATTAAACGAAACGTACAGATAATAATTGAATATTTAATTAGGATGCACTAAAATTTAAAGGGTATTAATTTTAATTGAAGTTAATTGAACCGTTAGTAACAGATAATATCTATAGAAACTTGTAAAAACCCAAGATTATAATACCAGAAAATAAAGCTCTGAGAATTAATATTATTTTGAACACCTGCGTAGTTTAAATATCACATACGGCGTAAATTTTGTAGATAATTAATAGTTTCAAAGAATCTTGGAGAAACCGGGGCTTAATATTCACGAGAATGTGCGATACGGGGTTATTAAACCCAGATAACAGTCCACATGGACTAAAATATAATCGATAATAAAGAATATCAATTTGCACCAATACGAACAGGTTAGAAAAGGAAAGAGAAAATGCGTCAAGCAAAGACACATATAGTAAAAGGCGGGATTTAAGCAACGTCACGAGGGTCACAATTGGTTGAAAATAGGATGCAAATATCAGAGGTAGAAACAACAATTTCTGTACAAAATTAATTAGTTTTTCTCGGACATGCTTGCGTGCCGTGTGTTGAAATTTCTGAGATTTAAATGGGACGAGTGAAAATTCGTAAAAAATCGACGCGCGAGCGACAGACTGGGAACATAGAATGAGGAATTCTTTAGAATTACCCGTTTTGAGGACAAAAGCGACGTGCCGGCTTTTTGCTATACATACCGAGATGAATATAAACAAGCTCTCTTAGACTCTTAGACTTTTGACTATTCGATGCGTTAAAAGCTCTTACATCCGCGACTTGATTGAAGATGTTAAACAGTGCATTTTAGTTTGATAAAATAATTTAAAAATTTTGCTCGTATATTTTAATGATTCAAAATAGTTGGTTATTTACGTGCTAACATGAATGTACTTCAGTGCACTTAGATACAAGGTAATAAAATTTAGTTTCACTGTACCAATTAGCAAAATTTACAACGACAAATGTATACACAAAAGTAGGCAGTTTTGGCGTATATTGGTGAAAGAAGTATGAAGTTATTTGCTATTTTTCGGGGGTGTTAATAATTAAATGGTTCAAATACGTGTCTGGATCCACGAAACAAGGGTCAGATATACACAGATGAGTTCCGGAAAAGCCCAGAAACAACTTTAAATAAATGGTGATGGAGAAAATTTTAAAAGCGTTGAGAATTAGAAGCCGTAAATATAATCCTGTTGGAATGGTGTGATTAACTAAAGGGACGATGTACATTGAAGCTACGAGGACAGTGGCCTTCAGGTAAATTATACTATTTTGTTTGACATTTTGTGTGTGTTGAATAACTTTATAATTGATTTACTTTAAATGGACATTAGTGAAATTGTACTAACCATAAAATTTTAATTTTAAGATGAAATTTGCTTGTTGAAGTAGAAAGGGTATTTAGTTTTGATGTTCGGTAATATGATGAAAATTTGGGTATGTCTTTGAGCTCAATTAGACGAACCTGGTTAATTAACGTAAAGGGGTGGTAGATGCTCCTTTATACTCAGACTCCGGTCTGCTTATATTGTTATATTAATTAGTAGGCATCCAACAAGGACTTTAATTTTGGATGCACATTAAAATGATAATAAAATTAATCTTGAAATTCTTTTTAAAACGGAAATTTATGCTGAGTTTTAATTTTGAAATTTTAATGTATTCTGAATATTGATGTAAATAGAGTTAACGTTGATGTTTTTGGTAGGAATGTGTTGTTTTTTTTATGAATGAGGAGGTTTATAACATTAGGTGAGCAGCCGAGGCGAAAAGAGGATCACAGCCGTTTATGACGCCCAATCTGTGGGACTAGAATTTTTTTGTTGAAAGGACCCAGTTCCCGCATTCAAAGGAGTAATATCACAGCAATATATATATTGCTGTGGACAGAAGATGGCCGTATTTAATTATTTTTAGCTAACTCTCTTCAAAAGAAAACCACTACAATAAGACATTAGGTTTATAATAACACGAAATATTCTTTTACAAACAATCTTTCAATTACTAACTACTACATCCGCAACAGCTTTTATCTTACAAACAATATCTTAAACATAATATTTAAGAAAAACAACTTCTCTCAACACAAACTTTAAATACAAAAAAAAGATCCAAAATTATATTAAATCTAACAAAAAATATATAAATTCTTATCATTATACTAATAATAGAGTCAAAAATCTCTTTTATAATTAGGATGAGCACACTCTAATCTTAATTTCATTCACCAATAACTCCTTAATTAAATCTTATTATGCACGATAGATAACTCAGTATTTACCCCTTTAAAATAAGATTTAAACGTATCTGATCAGTTACGTTTAATAATAATTTTTTTATACAGTAGTGGAACCTCACTGAACTGCCACGCTTCAAATCAAATTATCGACTTGTAAATACAACTGTCACACAAAGGACTGCACATAAAATAAACATCTTATCATATAAGTTAACCAATTAATAGATATGTCCTTTTTAAAATGTTACCCTGAAGATTCATTTGTTGATACCGTGAAAATTTGCCTGAAATTGTTTTAACAAGTACGCGTTTCCATGTAAATTGCTTAATATAACTTGTAACACACTATTCCTATTCCATATGCTTCATCTCAATTAATTTTTAATCCTTTATTCCATTTTTAAAACATTGTAATTATATACTCCCTTCCGAGTAGCAGTAAACTATCAATTAAAATCGTCTGTCTACTCTAATAACCTCGCTACAAAGTACTATTTGATATCAGATTAGCATGGTGACGTTTGAACAGCAACTCATCAACTGACCTCATTCATGCCTTCTATTGGGTTTATAAGGGCGAACGTCTGTTAACATCATGCATCGAGATTTTTGAGGTAACTCTAGTTGTTATTGTTTGTTTGGATTGGTGCTAAAAATGGGCTTGTCTTCTTACGTAAGCATCTAGAATTTTCATAAACGATGCAATATTCAGATTTATCGTGTTCTAGAAGCCTCAAGCTACACTAATTGGTTGATGTCGCTCCCTTATCTAATCAATATTTAGGATTTTATTGCTGTAATTAATCTTGCTTTATCTTATAATAGGACGATGTCGTTTACCTTTATGTTCCATTATAGTACTCGATTATTCTAGAAGATCAATGAGCACGTTCCTACATTAGGAACTTTAAATTCCCTGCGAATTTAATCAATGCGTTTTTGACGAAATACTACCGCGTTTGCTATCAAACAAAAATATAAAAATTAAAATATGATATACCTTCCCGCAAAATGAAAATTCAATGCGCCTTTCCATTATAACGTCAATTCCTCATAAAGTATTTGAACACGACCCCCTTTATTAATTGCAAATATGAAAATCTTTTATAATAATTATGCATTTACACGTAATTAATACACAATTGGTACTTTGTGGATGAAGCTCTTTGAAAAACGTCTTCCTACGCACAGAATATAGTAAATACCATTATTATTAATTAGTACATGATTATGTTATGTGACAAGAATGAACACACTTTTCATTCGCGGGTTTTTATGCATTTATACTGACGGTTTTTCCCAAATACGTTTCTCTGTGAAAATAAATATTTACATAATTTGACCTTTTTCTTAAATTTTTCTGAATTTGTTTGGGATTACGAGGTTGAATGTTTACACAATGGCGCTACTCACATCAATATATATATATATATATATATATATATATATATACATATTATATATAAATATGTACAGTGGCAAGTGACGTCAAATGCGCAAATAGGTTCAAATAGACTTAAAACGTAAAGATTCAGCATGCTACAGTACGACCAATAAACATTTTTTGCTTAAAATAAAATATTGTTTACACTGAAAGTTCACGAAATAAATCCAGACCACTATATACTATCAGAAATTCTACTTGTTTTCAGCAACAAACAATTGTAGGTAGACAGTTCCTTGCTTGACAAAAATTTGATGCGGCAACGGTGAACATACTCAACTGATTGCAATAGTGTATGTAAACCTCATTGTCATACTCACATTACTTCTTTCCTGGGCGATTATAAAAAATAGGTCCTAATAAACGCATTAATTATGTTGTTATTTAAACTGGAAGTTTTAAAAACGGAAAAGTCCTAGGCAAAGGGAAACTTCATGTAATTATTACATTTCGTTTTGTACATTATTGTTTATTACTGAGATGCTAAAATAAAACTTTTTTAAACAGAAAAGTCGTATTTATATTAAGATATGTTCGTTCTAAAGATATCACATCTAATGTTAGCTAATATCAATTTAATTCATAGAAAAGCGAAGAGGCAACAGAAACTATAAACAGAAATATCCATTAGTTGCTCGGAATTTTTTACTCTGACAACACTGGTTGTGCAAAGAGTCGATGTTTTCTAACTTCACTTTTTTATTTTGATTATTAATATGGTCCCGCCTCGCGCAGGTTTTCACCAGTCTTTCGATAGTAATACCTAGCGTTGGTGTCACCAGGTGCGGTAGATAATGATGACACCCCCTCCTCCTCACTTTTATACATTTAGTGCACATAAAAAATTAATATGATCTTAATTTTAAGCATAGTTTATACAACACCTTTAATAGTTCATTGAAAAATATCAAAACTTATGTACATACTTAAATGAAAAGTTTTCCTGTAAAGTTTTCCACCACTTACCAAATCCCCAACCATCCTTCTATTGAACCTAATCCTTCCCCGAGTTAGAATTTTATAATCATTCGATTTAAAAAGAGCTGGTTCTCTCTAGCATGTTTCACTAAATAAATGCACGTTTCAATCAAAAAGAGTTTGAATACTTTCAACTTTTAACCACCACATCAAAGGTTAAACTCTTCTTTCGTAAATATTTTTGGATAGGGTTAATTCTTCAAGTACTATACACCTAAAGTAAAGATATGTGTGTGTGTGTGTGTGTGCGCGCGCGTGTGTGCGTATGCGTGCGTGCGTGTGTGGTGTGTGAGTGTAAGTGTGTATGTGTCCGGATGGACATATCAAGTCTAAATTTAGATTGTTATGGTTGTAGGTTGTTAGCTTAATTAGGATAACACATATTGAATTTAATGTACATCATCAGCATTAAGTCTTCAGTCCTGGAACTGGTTAAATGCGTACTTCATTTGTTTCCTATTCTGAGTTAACCTACACATTTCTCTGAAATTCCCACACTCTGCATCGTTCACTATCTGCATGCAATAGTCTGATCTACGTCTATATCTACTTCGCTTGTTTCCTATATCTGCTTGTAATATAGCCCGCACTATTCCCCAAAAATGTATTAGAACGTAACCTGTTCTTCTATTTCTCCTATTTTTGTTTTCCACAGACATCTTTATTCCCCTGTTATTTCTATAACCTCTTTGTTGTAAATTTTCTCTGTACATGCTACCATCATCATATCTAAAGCATAACATTTTGTAGCATTTTTTTTTGACGTTCATAAATGCGTATATTCTTCGGTTTATTTAATCCCGTAATTAATTCTTTAATATTAATTACTATTCCGTCATTTACCTTATTATCCAATTAAGAATCGAGTATTATTTAAAATAAATAATAAAGACTCATTCTTTAACTGATGGTTGCTAGAGCTATGCTTAAGGGCTATATGATCGTTTTGTTTGATCGTGAATTTGTTATCATTCTCTCTCGGGTTTTGAAAGATACCGATCGGGCGATATTCGAATAGCCATTGAGTTTGTGTCTTCAAGTGCTAAATTCACTTGAAAGTTTTATTTCTCCCTGTTAACGATAATCTGGTAAAATTGCTTATTTGATTTGTAGCGCTCTTCAGAAACCGATCTTAAGCTCTTAAGAAGTTACGTAGTCTTGTTGTTAGTTTGTTAGAATAAACATGGCGTGCTTGTGTGGGCCATTTTGGTTTGATAGTTCGTGAAATATAAAAGTTAACTCTAATAAAGAATTATTTCCACGAAGGAGGATCATTTGCAAGATCATCTAACATTTTCATTAGTTGCCGTTCCAGAAAATTCCTGTAAGAAAAGTTGCTTGTCCAGTTATTGTAAGTCAGAACATATTACGACAGTAAGATGTTTTTCTTGTGACGATTCCTCATACACTTAACAATCAAAGGTAAGCGATTAGCTTTAGTATATGACCTGGAACAGCTGTTTTCCTCGATGTTGTGAACGAAGTCAATGTTTATATTTAAATGAGTACGTTAACCTAAATGTTTGTTTACATTATGATTGCAATGAAAATTGCTGTTTGAAATAATAATATTTGTAACATTATTATTTGCATAATGCGTGCTATTGGAGAAAATATTTATCCTAAAAGACAAAATTGATGGTGACAAGAAAATAAAAAAAAGCTATCTACCTTAAAATACGAGAGTCTCGCGGCAGTAATGCCAAGGCTGCAATGATGGATTAGGTTACTGTTAGAAATAGATATTATTATTAAAAAACACAAATCACTTAACACGCATATCAGAACAATTGTTGCTAAAACTATTGCAGACTGTTCTGATATGCGTGTTAAGTGATTTGTGTTTTGTGTTTTTTAATAATAATATCTAATTTGTGTTTTTAATAATAATATCTATTTCTAACAGTAACCTATCCTGTAATTGCAGCCACGGCATTACTGCCGTGAGACGCTCGTCTTAAGATGGGGTTCTATAAACGGCCATTTACCTTTAATGATGGATATGACCAGTCGGAGAAGAATACTGGAAAGTAATGCCGTTATATCAAAAGAAAAGCAAACGTGATTTGACATAGACGATCATTTATAAACTTGTTCATAAAAGTGAAGCCGTTCTTTATGTTGTAGTCTTCTAGAAGGAAAGCAAGTTGAAGAATGCTCGCTATGAGAGTGGCAATAAAACATGTTGGCGTGTTAAATGAGGAGATGTGAATAGGTCTTAAAGAAAGGACGTAATTGTGAATTTTAGGTAAAAATATTATCTACTTAAGGCGAAATTGCAGATACTGAACTTTTTTCTCTTCAACATCACTAATTGTACGTTTGCTACACAGTAACTTTTTACGATTAACCTCTTTTCGGATAGCAAAAGTGAGATTTCTTGTCAGCAACTAGTATGTAATTTCCTTAGAAAGCAGTTTCACAGACTTATTTACTTATTGCTGTTTATCCAAGATTGCAGTTACAGCACCTTAGCTATAGTAAGCATAATATCAAGCTGATCCTATAACAGCTTCTTAATCTTGCAGAACGGGTTCTATAGTTAAAAGATTGAGTACTACTATTAACTTTTTTGGGTAAAAATCATGATAATTGTGTTGATCTTGCCCTTAGGGGTGTCTGTATATACCTGAGCTTTGTTAGCTCATACCCAGAATTGATTCAATACGCCCTGTTAATTTCCTAATATTTATATTGCCAATATAAAGAGAAAAATCTGCAAGATTTAATAATTTTAATTAATATTTGCAATTTGTCAATGAAGTATCAATATAAAAAGAAAGATTGCCCTTCCTTGACATGTTAGTTATCAAAAACCCAAGTAATGCCTTTATCTTAGTTTGGTACATTAAACCTACCAACACAGGAAGGCGCCTCAATTTTTTTCTCTAAATTACATAAAATTATTTAACAAAAACCAATTACAAATTAATAATAATAATTATATCATTAATAATAACAAAAATAATAATAATACTTTAAAAATCAATAATTTCAATAATAATAAATACAATAACAACATTACTTATAGGAAGTAATCGTTCATTCAGAGTTTAACCCCATTTTAGCTAGTCTAAAGTAACTATCCTTGGTGCTATTACTTTGTGACAAACAATTTTCTATCTTAATTGGGCGTACGAGACTCTGTTTGTGAAGTAGTTTTTTCGCGTCCCATTCTGATGATCCTCATTATAAGAGTGAACGAAAGGCCGACAACGTTCCAAACCCGGAACACGTATTATTAGTTTAATTTTCACTATAAATAAGTAAAGTCACCAGACCTAACTTGACACTTTAAAAGCGTGCTTTTCAACTAAACTCATTAGTGGTATCACCAACAAAAAAATTGTACATTTTGATGTTGATCTATATTAAACTTTTGTAAAATACTTTATTTAATGCTATCAGATTGGTTCAAAACTCTCATTTTGCTTCAAACTTAAATTTTCTAAATAAAGTTTAAAATGCAGCCACTTTTAAGATTGATAACGTATCAACATATTATATTGCCTTGTGGAGAAGAAATGATAATTTACAGTGATTTCAACTGACATTTTCTAAAACGATTAATCCACAATCCAACTCAGGAACAATTTTCGAACTAATATGGCTATATTTGTGAATTAGAACAGTATCTGCTTTTTTCTACCATGAGCTTTATATTCTTATTCTGAGTTTCTCTAAAATAAACGTTAAATACGAATGTTGAGAGTGAAAGGGTAGAAAGGAGAGACGAGGGGGGGAGAGAAAAAGAAAGAACGAAAAAGAGAACTCCATTGGTTTATCTTTTTCTTTTACCTATTTTAATCTTTTCGTTAATACTAAGGTCGTTAACAGTGCCATCTCCCGCTTCAATTCTTTCATTTAGTATGTCCACGCTCCAAAATACACCATCAAATGCTTTTTATAATCTACAAAAGCTACCCATGCCACTATTATCTAGAAATTCAATACTGTTACGTGTCCCTTTTCTCCAAAATAGACTATTTCAGAGATCAGATGTTGTGCTCTGAGATTTAAGTTTCTTCATTCTCCCCAGCATCTTATTCAATTTGCATATCATCTTTTTCTGGGGTTATACTATTCTTCGTTTCTTTAAGTTTTTAGAAATCTTTCCTTTAACCTTGAAATTCTGGAGCGTCATTATCCTCCTTTAAGCAGTTAAAATATTTCCAAATACATTTTTTACGATCGTAAGGAACCTCCTTCTTAAGTTTCTTTATTTCATTACATTGTTTCATGGTTCAATTTTCTACTGCTGTGTCCATTTCGCCTCCGTTAGTTATTCGTATATTCTTTGACTATTTTTTTATACTACAATTTTCCACTTCTATTTTTCACTCATTTTATTTATCACCTCTGTAGTTACATACTTTTTTCTAGTTGCGATCTTTCCTGTATCCTATAGTTTCTCTACTTTTTTGGTATATTTCGTTCCCATCGGTGGGTCAGGTCAAGTACCTTTCTATTTTAATCCAGTTTCCGTAAAAATGCTTGCCCATACTGCGCACTGCTATTTCTTTTAGTTTTTCTGTTTTTAGATTGTTTCTAGAAGTTATTATTTTCCACAGAATTTATTTCGACTCCAGCTGATGTGGCATTCAAACCAGGAAGCGTTTTTACCTATATAACCGATATAGCAAACTTGTTTTGTGATTTAATATAAACATATCTAAGGAGGAAGTTCAATTTTGCCTTACTTGTACGAAATGAAAACCTCATTAGATTGTTTTGAATATCCGTGTCTTCACCAATATGTTTTGAACGCTCGGAATGTAAACTCTACTTTGCAGAACAGACGTTTTCGTTTACATTACAAACCGTATTACAAGGTTTTATTGTTAAGTTAATACGCAACAACATTTTTTCCTTACAATGAAAAATTACAAGTGTTTCATTTATAAGGAATGCCTTGGAAATAATTACTTCTCTATTAAGTCTTATATTTAATAAAAAAAAAAAATGAATGTATAAGAACTTGACTTTGCCAACCTATATAAACTACAGTAATATCGGGCGTTACTCGTCTAAAATTACACTCTCGAGTTTTATCCAGGTTGCTTTGATGCTTTTCTCTGTCTAAAATTGAAATTATTTAGTCTCAAAGGATATTAACTTTATTTATGCTTTGTATGCTGCTTCTGACATTTCATCTCAAAATTTCGTATTTTATGGCTGGCCGAACTTTTGTCTGTGAAAATACCTTTGTCTGTCTTATTATATTTTAAAAGCAGCGTGTATAGCGTTGGCTCAATAAAAATGACTTGTATGTTTTCAGTGTTATATATTCGATTCCATAAAAATATTTTATAGATAAGTATTTTGTATATACATATATAGTGTGATGAATTAAGGCATTCACGCCGTAGTTTGCTTAAAAATTTGATCACTGATACGAAGAAATTATCACAATAACTGTCGTGATAAATTCAAAACAGAATCATTTAGAAGTGCCAAGTGTTTTACGATTATAGTATATCCCAATAGTCGAACCAACTAAACTTCTTGCACGGATAATTATGAAGATGAGTATAATAGGAATCGTCTGAGATGTTGTAGTACGAAGCCATAAGCAAGAAGATGGTTAAAAGAATTTAGAAGCTTACTTGTATCAGATAGAAAAAGATGGAGAAATATGTAAAAACGACAGAGAACAGTAATATTGGGCATTAGTGTGCTGAAATAACAAACCGTAATTGTTTTATGTATTGTCTGTGGAAATTTGTAAATAAGATAAAAATGATGGGTTTTATTGTATTGCAATTCATCAAATTGATCGGTTTTTTTTTCTACAATAACCAGCAAGTTTTAATCATACAAGAACGATTTAAATACATAAACATAGCAAAATTATTCAGAAATGCATTCTTGCTCTTTAACAACAATTTTACAGAAAGCGTTTAAATTACAACCAAAATTACCATCTACAGATATAAATATTACTTCTAGCTGTAGTGAGAAAGTCCCCAAAAAGATTGTTGCTGAATTGGGCTACGACTATAACCAAATACACTAACGTGTAGAAAAAATTCCAACTCGAATATCTATACGCGAAAAAGCAGAGTGTTACGTTCCAATTTTGCTTTAAAATTTCCCTGGTTAACTCAAATCCCTTTTGCTTTTAAAACGAAAATGTATTCGATAAATTAAATAGTCTATGCCTTGTTTTAGGTATCCGGCAATCTGTTAAATCCTTCAACATAATTAATAATATATACGCTTGCTACAAATTTTCATTTTCAACTTATTTATTTCGAATCGACAAGTTTATGCTACAATTAAATAGTTTATATCCTGTTTTAGGTACCTGTTATCTTGGTATACATTACGACCGCATATAATGGTCTTCTCTATTGTTCCGATGTAAAGACTGTTTGAAATAAGGTCGCGCACTATCCGATAAAACCCGCGTTTTCCTGTTTCAATCGCGCTTCGATAAGCGAGGATTTGCAGTTCGAATTTCGTGTTAGTTGAACCATTGTGAATTTGATTCTACATTACATGTGATTTTCCAATGCTCCACCCGAAGGTACTACATTGGCCAGGAAGCGAGTTTTTTTTTTTTTTTACCTGGAAAATTTTGAATTTTTGCCGAATCCTTGCTGTTCCAAGCAAGGTAGGGATCTTTAACGTGCGTGACAACACTCACACACGGGACCTCCATTTTACCTCTCATCCGAACGAGGGTGTATTTTTGCGAAAAATGCTCGCCTAACATTTTTCAAGCGGACCGTGTCGGGATTCGAACCCGGGACCTAGGGCGTAGTAGTCACACACATACCACTACGCCACGGAGCCGCCTAATTTGATTCTACAGCTTGTACGTCTAAGTGTTTTCTACATTATTCGTCGCCGTATTTCAAAAGCAATGCACGTTTGTTTTTTTCTGTTCGACAACTAGGAGGTGTCTTGCGTGTATTGCATTTTTTTAGCTGGAGGCTAAATAGGTTCTTTCTTTCTGTAGACCAACTGCTTTTGTCCGTAGACCGCTGCTGCAGTTATGGTAGCAGGGTAAATGAATTCTGACGACCATGGCGTTGCTGTGCTGACTGTGCCGACGTCTGCGAGCTAAGTATCCGGACACCTACAGGTATGCAACTCGTTTTCTTTTGTGTGTGTCAATGACATATTCCGTATCAACGTTTGGTGTAGTTACGTGACACTGTAGGACTATTGTTTGTTGCTGTGATTCGATATTATCGCTCTACAGGTGCGATGTACTATTTTTAAACATGCTTGTCAAAAGAACGCACACGTTTATTCGCTTTATTAACGAGTCTATTTTACAAAAAGTATTAGGTAAAATTTTAAAAACGTTTGATAGTTAGCCCGGTATTTACTTTTCTTTGGGCTACGTCTAGGTACGTAGCAAGAGTAATTGCAGGATATCGTAGATACTAAAAGCTACGTCTAATACAAGACATCAACTATAAACTACTTTAACCTCTTGTAAACTATTTTAAATATTAATAATCCAGAGAGTGTCTTGAAGAATAAGTGGTAGGAAAATATTAAAAAATAACGGATATCTTCGGTTTAAAAATTAGTTAAAGTCCCGAAACCAATAATTTTCAACAAAAGTGTTCAAATGCACGAAGAAGCTAAAATATATAGGTAATCACTTATGTAAGACAAAAAGGTACCAGATAGCTTCAAAAATGCATTGTTTATTAAACAAAAATGAATTCATCAGAGAATACATCAAATCATTTACGGTATTCATTTTTGCAAATGAAATATTGAACGTATTCATATTCCTATTTGGAAAATTCAAGCAAAAAAAGTAAAAGGGAGATCATATTTACGGAATATCAAGAACGACCTCCTAGACATATCTGAATGAAGAACATATGTTTGCTTTGCATCTTGCATGGAGATTATGACAATTTTTAACTATCTACTTATTGTCGCTCGTTCTTTTAAAAGTTGAGTATGTTAAACTTGCATCTAGAAATGTGTAGAAATCCTTACACAAGTTTAGCACTAGTTGTTCTAGGAACGAGTTTCTAATGAAACATTTTCCATGTATTCTGGCGGACTTTCTTACAAGAAATTGAGATAATAATTCGTAGAGGTCCTTCTAAAAAGTACGGCCCTTGCCCATAATGGGGTTGTTTAACCATACATTTATACAGAAATGATGTTGGTGATTACCCACAGCTACAAGTGAGTTTTAATGTGCCCACGGAAAAAATTTGAACTGTTATCTATATCATATTTATATAAATTGAGACTTGTTCATAAAAAAGAAACGTTGCTTGTTGAATTCATAAATGATAAGTAAAAAAACAATCTTCGACTTCAGAAAAAATGAAAATCAAGAATGCCTTGTTCTGAAAAAAAATGGCGGAGTCACTTGACGCCGTTAAAACTTGTATCAGAAATTCAAATCCCAAGATTTTGAATATTCTACACAACGATCTGAACGAATATTAAAACTGTTTATAGATATCTCTGTCCAGAGCAGAAGGAAGGTTGCACGCAAATTAAATAAATATTTTTAAATCCAATGTTATTACACGTGATGAAATGTGAATTTTTCATATCGTCTAAAATTAAAAGATAATGAATGCATTGAAAAACTGCCACTTCTCTCACAATAATACGAAAATAAGTCAAAATTTAAAGCAGTGCTCCAATTTTCTTCGACTTAAGAATTAATATTCGTTTAGTAAGTTCTGCTTCAAAGACGGCGAATAAATATATTAGAAATAAGTAGGGTCTAAATTAAAAGAAGGAATTCTAAAAGACGTCCAAAATGTAATAAATAACTGAATCTTGCACAAGGGCAACGCCAGAGCAAAGAATGCACTTTTCGTAATAGCGTTGGCCGATAAACAACAAACGTGCTAGAACACCCACCCTATTCGTAAAATGAGTTTCCCACAATTATAATTATTTCACTAAAATTGTACGTTATTGAAAACAGACTAATTTTACATCGATATCATAGATGAAGAAATATACCTCAAAGCTTCTAAAAACCTTAACATATAAAGATCTGCGAAGTCTGCGGTAAATGGAACGTGAACAGAAGGGAACAATTTGAATTGAATTATATTTGATTTTTACTGCTTTAAAAATAAAAAGCATATATTATACCTGTTTCGTTATTTACTAGCCAATACCTTGTACTCACGGGTAAAAAGTATTTCAATAAATAAATTTCGCTGCTATGTTTTTACATGACATAGGAATTTAAGATTCTATACTTGACTCCTACAAATAGAATAAAGTTTATTCTAAAAATATCCTTAAATCATTAAATAGTTTTGAATGAATGTAGTGCAGTTTTTAAAGCAAAGGTACAATAAAATTTTGTAGTACTCTAAAATTTTTTACCAGTTTCTATTAATTGTACTTATGAAAAATTGAACAATTTTAAAGTATAAAAATAAATACCAAAAAAAGAGGCGCAGATAGATGTGAAAATTTTCGAACAATAAGTTTGACAGCATACGTATCAAAAATATTAACTATAATTGTTAATCAAAATGTTAATTTGCATTTACAATCACATAAAGGAAATGATAATTTAAAGGAATATATCACCTACCTTTCACTGGTTGTAGTGGTTGATTGTATTTGCACTGCTATCAGATAATTATGGACTGTATGTATAATGTTCACTAATTGTTGCTAATTACTGATGCTCGATGCACCGAACTAAATCACGAACCAAAGCCAAGCGAGAACGAAGTTGAATTGTCGTCCACTCGTACATTACCAACCCTTTTATGTCGTTGCACTAAAGGTAGGGATAATGGAGGGTTTCTAGGTGGGAATAGTTTAAGGACTTAAATTAATTGTGATTGGCATACTACACTACAACCAAAATACTTATAAAGCCTTAACATACCGCCCACCAAAATAAGTATTAGGAACTTATTTTCTAAGTGTGTCTAAACGAGCAAAAAAAAAAAATATATATATATATAATCGTAAATTTAAAAGTTAACTTACCCTAATATACTAACTATAATACTAAGTTGCCTCTGAAATGGGGAGAGGGCACAATTTTACCACGGGCCTTTTAAATAGTCCCTGGGATGTTGCCACGGTAGCCACACGACAAACATTGTCCTTTCCATAATGCAACGTATGTATACGTCCCATTTTCCACTGTAATGGAGACACTTGAGTATCCTTAATCAACACCAACGTTCCCACCATTAACGAATAATTAGCAGAAAACCATTTGGTTTTCTGTTGAAGTGTGCAGGTACTCCAAATGCCACCGTTTCCAAAATGATTGCTGAATACGTTGAACCAGTTGCCAACGATTTAAAGAAGATAGTTTCAGATCTAAGACATTAGGGTCGGGAATGACAGACACTGGTTCTACGTTCAGAAAATGACCAGGACTTAAGAATGAAAAATCAGTGGGATCGTTACTCATTGGACATAAAGGTCTGGAGTTTAATATGGCTTCAATTTGAGCAAGAATGGTGTTAAATTCTTCGTACGAGAGAATTTGTTCGCCTACCACCTTCTTGAGATGGGATTTTACAGATTTTATCCCAGCTTCCCACATTCCCCAAAGTGAGGAGCCGACGGAGGATTAAAACAAAGTGAATACCTTCCGTTTCAGATGACTGCTTCATATATTCGATTAGTTCCCGAGATGCTCCGATAAAATTTGTTCCACAGTCACTATGAATTTGCAAGCATTTACCTCTGCGTGCTACAAACCGCCGTAAAGCTGCAATAAAGGCTTCTTTAGATAGGTTTGATGCCAACTCCAGATGTATCGCTTTTGTACTAAGACAAACAAATAAACAAACATAGCTTTCAATGATTTGGCACCTCTAATACGATTCATGGTGATAGAAAAGGGTCCACCGTAGTCTACCCCAGTATGTAGAAACGCTTTACCGGCAGTAAGTCTAGCGGGGGCAAGTCGCCCATAGGAGGGCATAGCGAAATAGGTTTTGACGAAAACATCGAATACAAGAGTTTAGGCACTGTTGAATAGCCCTTTTTGCAGACAGAATCCAAAAATTTTGTACTAACAAAAAATGAGTAGTTCTAAGTCCAGGGTGTAAATATTTCGTATGGCAATCTCGAATAATGAGCTCTGTCACCCGGTGTGACCGAGGAAGTAGCAAAGGAAATTTTGTATCATAAGATACGTCTGCATTTCGCAACCGGCCGCCCACCCTTAACAACCCATCACTGTCAAGGAAAGGACTGAGAGGTCGAAGTTGTTTATTACTAAGTTTTCCCTTTCGAATGATATCAATGTCCTGACTGAAAACTTGTTCTTGAACCCGTTTTATTAATAAATGAAGTGCATACTGTTCGGGGGAGACCAATAATTGTTCTAAGTTTCGAATATCCAAATTTGCACGAACTTTCAAGTTACGAATGAACTGACAAATATATACCAGAATCCTGCATATTTTTCGCAAATCTGAAAATTGATTTACCATCGAGTCTACGAAATGATCTGCAACGTGTATATTAAGGGATAAAGTTCTTTTTTCAATGTGCATCTGAGTGTGATCTGTAAGAGTTGGTTCCATATGAGCAGGCCAATTCTCTTTAGGTAATAGTAACCATGGTGGAGCCGTCCACCACAAAGGATGATTAACAAGCTCAGCAGCTAATAATCCTCTTGATGCACAGTCAGCAGGATTATCCTGTGATTTAATATGATGCCACGATGATGGAGCCACTCGTTCTTGGATATGCGAGACACGATTGCTAATAAAGGTCTTCCAATTATACGACGAAGATCGAATCCATGCTAATGCTACTGTGGAATCTGACCACGCAAATGTATCGTCCAATACTAAATTATCTCTATACGTATTTTGCACATACTCGACCAAGTTCGACAACAACACTGCACCACACAATTCTAATCGAGGTAATGATATACGATTGGTTGGTGCGACCTTAGATTTGGCACAGACCAATGATACTTGGATGTTCCCTTTCTCATCGACACAGCGGAGATAAACTGCTGCTGCATATCCAGCTTCCGATGCATCACAAAATGCATGAATTTGTACAGTTTGATGGTTATCGCAAAGAATCCGTCGAGGAATTTCAATTTTCAATAACTCGGGTAATTGTTGAAGATACAGATTCCATTTTAAAACAATTTGTTGGGGAGGAAGTTCATCCCAGCCAATTCCTAATATCCATACAGATTGAATCAAATGTTTTGCGAAGAAGACCAATGGTGATAATAACCCCAGAGGGTCAAAGATCCTTGCAATTTCCGAAACCATATTCCTTTTGGTACAAGGCCGATCAACGATATTAAGATTGTAAAACAACATATCACTCAATGGTTGCCATTGCAGTCCTAAAATTTTTTGAGAAGTATTGTTTACCTCTTCAAACAAAAATGTTTGCTGATACCGAACGGAATCAGGTAAATGGCCAATGACACTTGGCACGTTGCTATTCCACTTTCGCAACATAAAACCACCTGATTGGCAAATTTGGTTTAATTCATACACGAGTCGTTTGCCATCCTCTATCGAATCACACCCTGTAATCAAATCATCCACGTACGTATCCGATGCTAAAATCTTGGAAGCAATAGGAAAACGTAACGATTGACTTTTTGCAAGTTCTTGAATTACACGCATGGCTAAAAATGGTGATGATGTGATGCCGTATGTAACAGTGTTTAGCTGATAATCGATAACAGACTCCGAGGACTTAAATCTCCAAACTATACGTTGATAGTCTCGATGGCTAGTAGAAATAAGAATCTGTCTATACATTTGCTTAATGTCCGCAGTTAAAACTACAGAATGTAAACGAAAGTGTAATAACAACTCCATGATATCTTTTTGAAGAGGGGCCTGCGAGTAAATGATCATTTAAAGACCCTCCACTTTGAGCGCTGGCTGAAGCATCAAATACGACACGAAGTTTTGTAGTTGTACTGTCTGGTTTGAACACGGCGTGATGTGGTATGTAATATACCGGCGATAATGTAGACGATCGAGTTGAATCCGATACAATACGAGACATGTGACCACTATCGATATAATTCTGCATAAATTCTCTGTACGAATTATACAGTTGAGGATTTATTTCCAAACGGCGTTCTAGTGAAAGAAATCTTCGAAGTGCTATTTCCGAGAGCCAGCAAATAGCGGTTCAGGACCATTGAAAGGTAACAAAACAATAAAACGACCGGTGTCATCCTGCTTGTGAGTGTCCACAAAATGCCTTTCACAAATTTCCGCATGAGGAGATAATTTGTTAGAATCTGGAATATTTTCCAGTTCCCAAAATCGAGTAATGTTAGCATCTTCTACAAGTGCAGCTAATGATATACGAGATGTAACAGAAGAAAGAACCTTCCTGTTAATATCCACCCAAAGGTAGTGTGAATTGCCACGGGTTCTTCTAGTGACCCAATGCGAGTTGCGTTTAATAAAACACGCGCGAACAAATCTGCACCTAACAATAAATCGATATGGCTAGGTTTGTCGAAGTCCGAATCTGCTAAATCTAATCCAACTATGTGAGGCCAACTATTTGGTGAGATCCTTGATGAAGGAAGGGTTCCACAAATGTCTGGTAAAACAAAACAATCAATACTGTACTCTGGAACAGTTTTACCTTGAGGACTAATTTTACACGATACTTGTCCATACGCATGAGAAGCAGATAGACCTAAGCCTTCAACCTTCATTGAAATATTCGATTTTCTTAAACCTAAGCGTCGACAACACTTATCAGTCATGAAATTTTCCATTGATGCACTATCTACAAGTGCTCTTACTGTCTGAACTTTACCAAACCCATCTGTAATTGAAATTCTTGCGGTGCCTAATAACGTCATTGTGTTGGACGATCTAGATGATAACAACGTACTTGTAGTAGTGTTGCAGGTGGGTTCGGGAAGTTGATCTGTTGCCTGAGTGATTGCAGGTTTCTGTGCAACTGTAGGGTTTTCAAAGTGCAATAAAGTATGATGACCCTTGCACACTTTTTACAAACAAGTTTGGAAGAGCAGCGTGTAACCATATGAGAGTTGCGAAGACAATTAATGCATAAGTGTTTGTCTTTAACAAAGTTATAACGGTCTTGTGGCGATTTATTCAGAAACATTTCACATTGGTATAAGTTATGAGTACCACTGCAAAGACTGCATTTCTGAGCGAATGAAGTTGTTACGAATGACTTTCGAACTTGGGGTTTTGAATATTCAAAGGAACGTTTAGAAGGTACACTAGATGATATGGTTTGTTTAATGGACGTATTAAATTTGGACGGTGTATCGGAAACAACCATATTGCTAATTTCTAATGCCTTGCAATGTTTTTCTAGAAATAATTTTAATTGATCATAAGATGGAATGTCTGATGTATTTTCTAACTCAAATGTTTTCAAAAGATTTGTATCTACCTTTTTTGATAACAAATTAAACAATACGAAGTCGAGCAAATCAATCTTAGTTTGACGTAAGCTTGATATATTTTCCGTAAAGCAATTAAGCAATTCTCTTAAATCTGTATGTGAATTAAATTTTGCTTTTGGTGACGATTCTAAAGCATTCCAATGCGTGTTTGCAATTAAACGTTTTGAATTAAACCTCTCCACAATAATTGAATAAGCTAGCATATAATTATTATTCGAAATTTGCAAATGTCTAATGAGTTCTCTAGACTTAAAATCCAACGCATCAATTAAAAATAGAACTTTTCGATCGGTAGCAATTGATTATTTTCATGAACTAAATTATTAAAAATTGAATAAACTCTTGGAAATGTTCTATTTTTCCAGAAAATTTTTCATTTCTATCCGAGGGAGACGAATATTAGTACATGAGCCGATGCTAGTAATATTTTCAGTCAAGCATTTTTCAGCAGTGGATATATTATCAAACTGAGCTTTAATAATTTTAATGTTTAACAAAGACCTATCTATTTCAATTCTTAGTGTTGTAATTGCATTTAATAATTCAGAGTTGTCCTCATCCAATATGCACGTTTTATAAGCAGTATCTACATCGTTTTTGATATCAAAGGCGCTTTCAGCCATAATATTAACAGAAATACAATTGCCTTTAATATGCTCCAATTTATCTATCGCACCAGATATATCAGATAATCTATCGAGTGCGGCCTTTAAATCCACTATCAACCTATCCGATGAAATATGTGCCATCCTAACGAACAAGGTTACTAATATCGATTTTATATTGATTTCAGCTACAAAAATGAAGGGTTTGTTCACCTAATAATAGGATATACCAAGGGTAATGTTGAACTACCTGTTAAAGAATTTTACTACAACGTGCCTAACGGGAGCTTGCAAGTTTCAATATGACAAAGAGCAAAGGGTTTTATTCTACCCGGTTTTACGAATACCTGAATTCTCTAGCGAACTTGAATTACAAGTTTAAAATAACTGTATTGCTTAAACACTTTTCTGACTACAAATTCTTACGTTAACTATCCCTAAAATTTACAAAGATTTGTCATTTTAAGGCTTTATAAGATTCTGTATCAGTACAAAATTTCAAATTTAATGCGAGATTGCATCTACTATAAGTTAGTTTACACAATTGACTATGAAACTGGTGGTATGACTACACTTTTCTTCTAAATGCGGTCAACCCCTAATTTAAGCGAAGAGCAATTAACAATGTAGTTAAAATGAATGCCAATAATAAATGCCAATAATAAACCAATTAATAAGCCAAATATTTGCTCAAAGGACCAAAATGTTAATCAAAATGTTAATTTGCATTTACAATCACATAAAGGAAATGATAATTTAAAGGAATATATCACCTACCTTTCACTGGTTGTAGTGGTTGATTGTATTTGCACTGCTATCAGATAATTATGGACTGTATGTATAATGTTCACTAATTGTTGCTAATTACTGATGCTCGATGCACCGAACTAAATCACGAACCAAAGCCAAGCGAGAACGAAGTTGAATTGTCGTCCACTCGTACATTACCAACCCTTTTATGTCGTTGCACTAAAGGTAGGGATAATGGAGGGTTTCTAGGTGGGAATAGTTTAAGGACTTAAATTAATTGTGATTGGCATACTACACTACAACCAAAATACTTATAAAGCCTTAACAATAATTGTACAAAGACAAATAGAAAAACGAGCTGTAGAAATACAAGATCAATTTGGGTTTTGGCGAAACAGGGGAACACGGGAGGCTATTTTAGCTCTGGGGGTGATAATGGAGAAAACAATAGAGAAGGAGGAAAGCGTATATATAGGGTTTGTAGATCTGGAAAAGGCATTCGACAATGTAAAATGGAAAAAAATGTTCGAAATACTCAGAAAGATTGCAATGAATTTTAAAGACAAACAGATAGTACATAGCTTTTACAAAGAGCAAACAGCGGTAATAGAATTAGAGCAAGAAAGTAGAGAAGTAAATATTAGGAAAGGGTGAGACAGGGATGTGCCTTATCCCCATTAATTTTTAACTTGTACATAGAAGAGTCAATGAATACTGTCAAATGCAAGAAGACATTTGGAATTAATATGCAGGAACAAAAGATTGATACGCTTAGATTTACAGATGATATAGCGGTGATAGCATTCAGCAAAGAAGAGTTTAGAAGCTGCTCTTAATGAAATGGAAACAGTTGTAACGGAGAGATATGGTATGAAAATTAACAAAAATATAATTGAAGTTCTAGTATGTATAAGAGGGGAAAATAAATCGAAAACAAGAATACAAATAGGTAACGAGAACTTACAAGAGGTTAAGGATTTCTGCTACCTAGAAAGTCAAATAACGCAAGATAGGAAAAGCGCAAAATATATAAGACAAAGATTAGCACAAGGTCGTGCTATATTTAACAAGAAAAAGCAACTACTGTGCTCAAAGACCACAAACAGAAACAAGCAAAAGATTGCTTAAAACATATGTATGGAGCACAGAACTGTATGGCTGTGAAGCCTGGACAGTAGGAGAAGCAGATAAGAAAAAGGTAGAAGTCTTTGAAATGTGGTGCTATAGACGTATGATGAAGATATCATGGACAGACAAAGTTAAAAACAAAGAGGCACTAGAAATAGTAGGGGAAGAAAGAAGTATGTGGAAAACAGTAAAAAATAGGAGAGATAGGATGATAGGCCACATACTAAGACATGAAGAAATAGTGCGGAATATATTAGAAGCAGAGATAGGGAAAAAAAGTAGAGGTAGACATAGGTTAGACTACTGCACACAGATAGTGAAAGATGTAGGCTGTGAGAATTTCAGGGAAATGTGTAGGGTAGCTCAGAATAGAAATCAATGGAGGTATACTTCCAACCAGCCGCAAGATGAAAAAACTAATGACAAAAATAATAACTGTACTTAAACATGGTGATTACTATAAACAACTACAGATATTGGTTTTGCAATACTCTCAACTAATGTTAATTGTGCGAAAAGATTTAATGGAAACTATTAATACAGCAAATCTCTAAGTGTTGGGGGATTCTTGGCAGCCACAGGCTGCTTAGCCCCTTTCACATACCACTGAATCTCAGTGAAATAGAGCATATAATTAGAAAACAATAGAAGGAAATCGAGCTGTATATAGGCTGTAATCCCGACACGGTCCGCTTGAAAAATGTTAGGCGAGCATTTTTCACAAAAATACACCCTCGTTCGGATGAGAGGTAAAATGGAGGTCCCGTGTGTATGTGTTGTCACGCACGTTAAAGATCCCTACCTTGCTTTGAACAGCAAGGGTTCGGCAAAATTCCAAATTTTCCAGGTAAAAAAAACTCGCTTCCTGGCCAATGTAGTACCTTCGGGTGGAGCATTGGAAAAAAAAATTACATGTATATATGCTGTTGTGAGAATTGCAGAGAACTGGATAGGCTAGCTCAGAACATAAATAAGCTGAGGTACAAGCGCAACCAGTTTCAAGACGTTTAACCCAATGACGAAAGAAATAAGTGCTCTTAAATCTGATGATTATTATAAACAACTACAGGTGTTGGTTGTGAAATATTTTCAACTGATGTTGATTGTGCGAAAGGATAAATTGGAAGTACTATTAATTTGACAAAGGTTCAAGTGTTGGGGAAACTTAGCAGCCAAAGGCTGCTTACCCCCCTTCACATACCACTGAATATCAGGGAAATAGGGTATAAACTGTAAATCGCTAGAAGGTGATCGAACTGCATCAAACAAGAAAAAACAGCAGCTATGTTCAAAGACAATGAACATAGATACAAGAAGAAAACTGTTCAAAGCATAGTGTGGAGCACAGCATAGTACATCTACGAAATAGAGGCAACAGGAAAAGCAGACAGAAAGAGATAGAAGCTTTCTGGAAAGTTGTGCTTCAGATGTATGAAGATGGTAGCATGGACAGACAAAGTTAATAACAAATTGGTTGTAAAAATAGTAGAAGAATAAAGATATCTGTGGAAAAATAGGGAAAATAGGACAGGAGACGTTCTAAGGCATTTCTGGGGAATAGTACGGGATGTATTACAAACAGAGATAGGAAAAGATAGGTAGGGGTAGTCCGAGATCAGACTTTCGCACACAGATAGGGATAGATGCGGACTGAGCAAATTTAAGGGAAATGTGTAGGTTGGTTCAGACTAGGAAACAATGGGGGTACGCGTCCAACCAGTTCTAGGACTGCAGACCTAATGATGATGATGATGAAAAATAAATAACGTCAATTACTAACTATTACATTTTTTCTTTGAATGTCTTTTTAACTATAAAATACCAATATATTTCTAAAAAAAAGAACATAGGGGTTAGAAGTGACATGCATATTGAAACAGAAGACTGCAAAAGATTATATATTTACTAAATATTCAGAAAAGTTCAAAGAGTGATCTTTCGGACGATTTTAAAAATGTGTATACCTCTGATGACTTTCCAAAAAATTTCTTCGTTTGATACAGTTTTACAGAAAAAAATATATTATATAAGTAATATACGCAACACATATAAATTTACTAAAGTTCTGAATGTGATTACCACTAATCCAATCTTCTCCAAAGTTGACCACTCAATTACAGTTATCTGACATCATGATCTGTCGATCAGATCTGAATGCAATGATTTCAAATGATCACACACACTAAACAGTTCAATAACTGACGACAAAAATTTGTCAGATCGTGATCTGTAAGTATTTCAGATTATTATCGAAAATGCATACACACATGCAGTTCGACATCTGCTTAGTTGGCTATCAAATCTTGAAAGTAGAGTACGCTGAAATCAAAAATCAGTCTGTAATGGACAACTATGAGTGGCCAGCGTTACTGACTGAGGAACTCTTAAAAAGCCAACATTGTTCTTTCTTGTATTACAGCCCTTAAAATCCGATTTGTTAAATCTTCTTGCTTTTATATTGAAGTTTTACTACTAGAAAGAAGTCTATGGGATGTCTGGCGCTCGAGCAGTCCGAAGCCGGCTTCAATTAATCCAGCGAACCTAGTAAAATGCATTTAAAAACTCATGAGCAACCGCACTGAAATGTTCTAGTGCTTCATCGTGTAAAAACCACATTAAATTCCTTATTCTTAATGATATATCATCAAGTAGCATTAGCTTGCAGCAAAAAATTATAATATGGCTCACAAGTTAGTCTTCCTGACAGAAAAACGGGATCAATTAGCAAATCACCCACAAATCCAACCCGGAGACATTAAATAAAAACTGATATTGAAAACAATCTTCACATAACTCATGCGGTTCTCTTCAGTCCATACAGGACTATTGTGGAATTTCCATACGGCACTTCTTAAAAATTTTACTTCATCTATAAAAGATTATGTAACATTAGTTGAGGAGTTTGAATTAATGTTTGGCGTAAACAATTTGCAAAATGTATTTCGGGCATAGAAATAAGCAAGGAACAAGTGCATGATGCGTTGAATTTGATATTGATTAAATGTTGGCTGTCTCATAATTTCCTAAACAATTCGAATACTCACATTTATAGCATTTGCAATTTAGCTTGGTGCCGGGATTTTCCTCTATCATTTTTTTCCATTTCTCCTATTAATACGGTTGTCATTGGTCTTCATATTTGCTTGGTGTTTGTACGTGTTTGTTTTATGAAAGCGTTTATGAATACTTTCAAAAGTTTTTTTATCAGGAACATTACATAGTTCAATATATAACCATTTAGCATGTGGCCCTTTCCCATTAGTAAAATGCGTGCCAGTCATTTTGGTATTGCAAACTTCGTATATAAAAAGTTGACAATCCACGAAAATCAATGATTAACGTAATCCAAAGTTGTAAAAAAGATACAGTTATTAATTTATAAAGTATGGTGTGCTCAATAAAGTAGTGAAATCATAAATTATTACATAGTGTAAATTTAGTTCAGTGGTGCTATGAGTTGCAAAATTTCTTACCTAACATCATCATCATCATCATTAGGTCTTCAGTCCTAGAACTGGTTGGACGCGTACCCTCATTGTTTCTCAGTCTGAACCAACCTACACATCTCGCTGAAATTTGATCAGTCTGCATCTATCCCTATCTGTGTGCGAAAGTCTGATCTCGGTCTACACCTACCTATTTTTTCCTATCTCTGCTTGTAATACATCCCGTACCATTTCCCAGAAATGCCTTAGAACGTATCCTGTCCTTCTATTTCTCCTATTTTTTCGTTTTCCACAAATATCTTTATTCTTCTACTATTTCTATATCCAATTTGTTATTAACTTTGTCTGTTCATGCTACCATTCTCATACATCTGAAGCACAAACCTAACATACAGAAATGGAAATTATCTAGATGATGGCGCAACCTATAGTCTTTTTAGGTAATCCGCACACAATAAAAAAAAACAAAAAAATGGTATTTGCTTCTACGAAATAAAGAGGTCTTCGAAAAGTCATCTAAGGTATAAATACTTTTAAAAGTATCCCAAAAAATATTTCTTAATTTTTGGCGTGTGTTTGGTAAACAGCTGTAAACTGTAGTCTGGCTAATTTACCCAACCAAACCCTTTTTACTGTTTTCACTTTTAGTAAAATAATTATTTTGGCAAGGTGAACCTAATAAAATGCATGAGCAGTTTTAAAATGGTTCGTGAAATTTTTTGTATAATCTAACTAATATAAAAAAAAACCCAACAATTTCTCCAATTTTGAATTTTTAAGAAAAGAATTCAACTATTAAACGTTTAGTTTCCAATAATCTAATTAACAAACTTCAACATTGTAAGAAAAGTCATTACTGAACAAATTTGAATGTCTAGATTTCAAATCCACAATCTTAAAAAGCAACGCTTACCATTAGTCCTATTGTCAAGTCGAGTCAATTTTGTTTACAAAAGGCATCCGAATACAGTTTGGCGCCTTTTTTTAAGTTTCATAACGTCTTCTTAAATCACAATAAATATGCAAATAGCAAGAATTAATAAATGTTTCAACTTCTACAAATCTTGCATTTTATAGTTGGTTAGGACGAGTTCAAGCGTTTTAAGAAAACATGTAATGTCTTATACAGGATATGGCATAAAGATATAGCTATAAATTTGTTAGCAGATTGCAATGAATACATAAGAATCAGGTTTAGCATTTAAGAAAAAACTAAAATAACCTGTACAGATTATTTTTACTGACAACAAAAGGTCCAAAAGTGGCGGGAACGCACCAAGTTTTATCAATTTCGGAGCAAAACTCTCACTTCTCACTGAAGTTAAAATAGTGCAAGTATTTTATTTAGTGTTGGTACATATGCGACACCATTTAAGACGAAATTCATTTCAGAAATTACATATTACATATAACTAAAAATATGACGAAATTTAAATTTATTGATTCCGATAGCTTTAGGTAAACCACATTTTCAGAACCGGCAATATTTTTCTTTTTGATATATCTATAATACTACAGGCAATTTTATATGAAATGATCAAAAACAGACTAACTGAGAGAACTATTCTTGAAGCCCAAATTGGATACCAAATTCCTTGACCTTGTTTAACAAACAATCCAGACTGATATCTAGCATATAAGCATATGCAAGGAGGTATTCGATCTGTGGTCGTTTCAATTAAGCAAAAAAAGGAATAAAATAGTTGATGTATTACAGAACACTTGCAATGATATAGATAAAAACTTAATTCCTTGTATTGCCCAGGGCCACAAACAATATAATAAAATAAGGTAACGTTAATTGACTCAAGAATATTTTCTTATCGCAATAACAATAGGTACGTACCCGTACGTACACGGTGTGCATTCATTCAAGTTATATGCAGGAACACTGCGAAAATCAGATAAAATTGTAAAAATGCATACAAAATATATAACCTTGATTATGTAAGACAAGCATAACGTGCACGTGTATTGATTAAAAATGTTGATAGCAAACTATTTTTTGTTTCTATTTCCTTTTTAACTAAACAAATAAAACAGATGTTGAAAAGAGTAAATAATCTTTGTGCCTAAATCTCTTACTCTGATCAACAAACGCTTCAACCAGAAAGTACAAAAAATCTTATTAAATACTTAAAGCCTTTACATCATTAAAGTTTTATACATCTGAAACAAGAAAATCTGAAAAAGAATAATTAAATCAAAAATACTCTGATGTTTAGGTGTTATAGAGTTTTCAGATAACACCTAACTAACAACTAACTAACTAACTAACAAGCCTGCAATGGAGACAATCCATCCTGTTTTCAGTTTGTTATGCTTTTAGTTGAAAAAACCACCGAACAAAAAAAAATTGCCATGCACGTATATAAGCCAAAACTATTACCATAATACAAAGAAGTAACTGCTTTTGTGCAATTACCTCTATTCTTGTTTTAATACCGGTTGACTTTAGAACTGGAGCGCCGCTCCGGTCCAATATCTAACATAGCGTCAAAAAACTTAATGTTGTTAGATTTGATTGATAAAAATGTCAAACGTAATTAAATTAGGCTGATATAATAGAAAAGTTTGCGATTTAAATTTGCTCATCTTTCTAATTGAGTTGTCAGTTGCGTTAGCTGAATTGGTAAAAGTATCAAGCGACAAATTAGAAAATTACAACTTCAAATCCTTTTCGTGACCTTAAATTTTCTTTTGTAAATGTTCTTCTAGATATCATGTTTCTCTTAAATAGAGGTTATGTAAATGTTCTTTTGGTATCATGTTTTTTTAACTAGAGGTTTGTAAATAAAATTCCTTTTTTGAGGCTTCCTTTTTTTCTGTGTGACCCACCACAGTCTACAACGTTCTAACTAGCACGACATTACTGCTTTGGATTGCTTTTCTTGGTGGCGGTATTCGGCGTGGGCGATTTTCTTTGTTTACTTTACTTTTCTTTCTTGTTCGCACGGAATACAGAACAATACCCTAGTAATAAAAAAATACGGTCAACATTAATTTTCCTGCCGAAGATTGGAATCGAAATTTTTTCAACGTCGGAGAATGTGCACGCTTCCACTGCATACTCAGGATTGTAGTGATAACATCAAGACTCTTCATCGGCAACAATTTGATGTACAAAAGCATTACTTTGTTGCTAATAGCGCAACAAATGTGATATTGATAAGGCCGAATGCACATTCTTCTGAGAACGATTGAGCGGCAACTTTGCGATAGCCAAGACTGATTAATGTAATAAACAGTTCCTACGCTGATGTTCAAAATTTAAAACAGTTCTCTAACTTTGATACGTCTATTTGCAAGCAATGCTGTTTACAGCTGTCTTACATTTTCATATGAAGCTACAAAACGTGCAGGTCCGAAACAAGTCAAATCTTTAATGGATTCTCTTCCCTATCAAAATTTATTGTACCATTCAACTACAGCCGTATGAAAATAACTATAATCATACACAGCTTTGATTCTTTTATAAATTTTCATCAGCTGCCAAAAACTGAATAACGGCACGCAGATTATCATTGGACGAATTTTCTATTGTAGATGCCATTTTTATTCAGTTATAACACTTAGAAAAAAATTATGCTACGAATAAATTCCGTTGCCATAGAAACGAAATCAACGTTGAACAAACATGTTTCTATTAGACTGTCCTCGTACATTACCATCTGGATATCCCTCTGCAGTTGTTTTTAAGATTCCTTCGGCAACCAGTGGTTACGATTACATGGAGTACAGCGGAGCACAATGACTTGTAGACACTGCCAACTTGTTAAAAGAATTTTAACGTCAATATCTCAACAACTTTTCTCAGAATTGCTTTATACCAAATATAAAAATGTATTGAAAACGAGACGTTTCTGTTTAGTATTTATTTTAAATTTTAATCTTTAAGGTTTCGTATTTCGTTTTAACCTAAAGTGCAAAAATTTCCTGTATATAATTTAAAGTTTGGCATTTAAGAGATCCCTTTCTTTAGCTTGCTTTTATGCTATTTTGAGTTTATTGGTTTAGCATTCAGTCCCTTTTTGGAATGCCTGTAAATTATATCGGAATCGAGAAATAAACATAAATGTTTTGTTTTAAGATTGTTGATCTTAAATTTAGTGCTGCCGTGCTAGTTTTGTGCATATCAAAGGTAGCGACCATTCTGTATACACTAGTTTATAGAATGTAAAAGTACTCAGAATTATAGTTTATATTGCTGTTGGTTTAAACAATTCAATAGACAATAACTGTATAAATATGGAGCCACATAGAAAAGTTAAAGAGGCTGCGGGGAAACTTCACAAAAAGAAAAGCCAATGAATCGTCGTTAGTGTATTTGTTAAGCCTTCATGTCCGATATGTCTCTATTTGTCAAATTGCATCCCAACCAACCTTCCTCATTCAATAATTTATCTTTTTCCAAAAAAATATTTCATAAAGAAAAGGGCCAAAGCCGTTGTTGGCTGAGTATAGTGAATTAAATAATAAACTGTATTGCTCTGTTTGCCTAGCGTTGGCAAAAACAAACGAAAGAATTCGTTTATCGAAGGAATGTACGATTCCAAGCATATTCATCAAAGAATTAAGGAACACGAAGGTAGTAAAATGCATAGTCATTGCACAGAAGCTTATTTTGTACACTTGCACGAAAAAAATATTAACACCTTGTTGTTCTCAAGCCAAAAGACTATTAGAAAAGACCAAGTTAAAATGAAGCAAGAAATTCTAGAAAGACTTGTAGAAGTAGTAAAACATATAGAAAAACGTGATTTAAGTTTCAGTGGCACTAAATTTGAGGCTGCATACACACTAGATGATCCCACACTTGACCATGGCAATTTCTTAGAACTTATTTTGTTAATAAGCAAGTATGACGTTTTAAAAGAACATTTAACGATACAAAAAACATCATCTCAAAAAGAGGTCCTCTTAATTGGCCTCCGAGATCTTGTGATCTTACACCATTGGATTATTCTCTGTGGGAATACGTGAAATCACTTGTTTACGTCGATAAACCCGAAGCGATTGAAGCTTTGGAAGCAAATATAGCCCGAGCTATTCGCGCAATACCGGCCGATATGCTTGAAAGTGTGGTCGAAAATTGGATCCACAGATTGAACCATAGTTAGACGTAGGCAACATTTGAAGAAAATTATATTTAAACATTAAATAGCATGAACCAAACTAACAATTAAAATAAATATTTTTCTCAATACATTGATCATTGTGTGTTTTATTTAAAAAAAACATCAGGAAGCTCTTATTGGATCACCCATTATATATTTAGTATTTACTGTTTCTATGCGCTAGAGATTGGTAAAACGGGATTGCGACACAAAAGTAAGTAAAACTATATATGAAGTGCTTCAAAATTCTACAACTTCTGTAAAACTTTTTGTTTCGCTGAGTAAATAGGCATGGTGCCGTTTTCAAAAGAGACTGTTATCAGTATTTGAAAAAGCATGTGCGTGCCCAATATTTATAACATAGTCGATGACCATGTACCGTTTCTTGTTCAAATATAAACAGCAACATGCTTTCCTCTAACAGGCTAAAATAAATAGCTTAACAACCGGCAACTGCTGTAAAGCTTTAAAGGATATGGCATAACTACTCATTCTTCTTAATCTTCTTTCCATCCAAGACCTAGGATCGTTGTCAAAATAATAAAAATTTCAAGTTTGACATTTATGACATAAACTGAAGGTGACTTTGATTTATTAATGTTTGATATATTTGATTTGAATACATTAGGTGAACATTTTATAGTTTAGAAGAATGAGCACCTTCAATTTCTGTTGCGCCCTGGGAGCGACTTTAAGCTTAACGTGAAATCAGCTGATTAATTTTTATATAGTTAAGTTTTGTATAAATTCAATAACTTGAGGATTGGAAAACATTTTTAACATGTTTCTATTTATAAGATTGAGAGAATGGTTATTAAAGAAGTGTGCGATTACGTTAGCGTAAGGCTTAAGCAACCGTTTTTTATATTTATCTTGAGGAGGAAAACTCATTATGATTTACGCTACCTCTTTGGTAGATTTTACAATGATTCTGAGGCGACCCTATGGCGAGTTTAAACTTGTCAGATACCAATGCTATTCAACGAAGATTGTATATGGTTCTGAGGTAACCCTAGGACGGGTTTACACTTGTCAGATACCAATGCTGTTATGTATTTTACATTTTGTTATTGCTATTTATCACTAGAGATGAAATACATTTCTCGAAGAAAAACTTAATTGCCTTAAACACCCTTTTACAAAACTTATTCGCTGGTCATGTCATCTCATTTAACGCTTTTAAAAAGCATGCCAGTTTATAGTTGTTTTTAAAATCGTTAAACCAAAGTTCGAAAAACCGAATCGTCTGTTAACCGGTTAACTAATGGCAGATTAAAAAACCGTTATTTGATTTAAGAACCACTGCGTATACAGTTAAAAACTATTTAGCAAAAACAAGTTGCTTTGTACTTCTTTGGTGAAGTACAGCAATTTCATAACATCACTCTGCTATGGATGCGAGTCAATTTAAACAAATATTAACAAAAAAAAATGGGAATAATTTGGGACGTACATTACATTAGAATGAATTAATATACATATTTAAAAACAGATCATAAGAAATTACCAAGAAAGTAGGATTTGTAAGTGGACGATTTACATTTAAGCCATAAACCAGTATCCGTATATTGTTACTATCATTTAGAATGATATAGTGCATGCTGGAATAGTCAAGAAAGAAACTTGCAAAATCGTATCGATTCTTTTTCGCTACAAAAAAGTGAGCTATTTAAAAAATGTTTACCAACAGTTTTATACATTAAAGAGAAGGAAAATCTGTAAACTATTTACGAGTAATTTTAACTTTGTCGATAAAGGAAATTTAACTTAGTAATCGAAGCAATTTCTAAAATCGCATTTCTAAAATTTCAAAGTTTTCAACTACTACTACTACGCATATACAGGGTTGGGATAAAGTATGGAACCAAGTGAATATCTTTAAAACGAAAAGGACGATATTTATGAACTTTGCAGATAAATGCAATGAGGCAAAATGCATCTGATGTGATTTTTTTGGTTAATAATATACTTCCGGTTTAGCCGAAAATGCCCTCAATTTTTTTTAATTAAATGGGACACCCTGTATATTTTTGCAGATCTTGATAGATCTTGTTATTTCGAATTCATACATACCGGGGTTAATGGAAATAATTTGTAAAAATGAGACACTAAAGCACTTTAGAACAATCACTTTTAAGTTGTTACGCATTAGAATAAAAACCATTTAAATTAGCATATTGATGTTTACTTTGTATTAAACGTGTACTGTTTAGTAAAGTAGCTGTTGGAAAAATGTCAAGACAAACTGTCAAGTTAATTGTAATTTACGGTAATAAATTGTACGGTTAAAAATGGTACATTTAAGTGAGAAAGATCGAATTGAAATATTAATGATGATTGGTTTTGGCGATCGTGTTAGAACTAGGGAAGAAGTTTGTCATATTTTTAATGATTTGCATCCTGAAAGAAATCCTATATCACGTTCAACAGTTACTAAAACATTACAACGTTTTAATGCAACAGGGATGGTCAAAAATTTGCCAAAAACTAGAAGACCACAGACCGCAACGAACGAAGCTCTTAGACAAAACATTGCTATTGAATTAAAGGAATCACTTCAAACATCTACCACAGATTTGGCACTAAACCACGGTATAAGTCGACGTTCTGTAGGGAAGATATTAAAAAGTGAAAAATATCATCCGTATAAAATACAATTAGTTCAAGAATTGTCTGATGATGATTTTGACCGACGGCTGGAGTTTTGCGAACGAATGATGGACATCTGTAATGTCGACGAGCATTTTGCAAATAATGTAGTGTTTTCGGATGGGGCATCTTTTTGTTTAAATGGAACAGTTAATCGCCATAACTCAAGGTATTGGTCAAATGAGAATCCTTATTGGATTTATGAAGCCCATACCCAACATCCACAAAAGTTGAATGTTTGGATGGGAATTGTGAAAAATAGGCTTATAGGCCCATTTTTTATAGACGGAAACTTGAATGGTGACAAGTATTTAGATTTACTAAATAACCAAATTATTCCTGCACTCCATCAAAATGGGCAGTTACCACAAAATGTTTGGTTTCAACAAGATGGAGCGCCTCCTCACTATGATAGACGGGTTTTGAATTTTTTAGATGCAAATTTTCCAAATCAATGGATTGGACGTAGAGAATTTGTAGAGTGGCTTGCTCGTTCTCCAGACCTCAGTCCGTTAGATTTCTTTCTTTGGGGTTACCTGAAATCACATGTTTACGTTAGACGACCAACATCCCTGCAGGAATTGAAACAAAGAATCATTGATGAATGTGAACTCATCTATGGAGAAGTCTTAGAAAGAGTAATTCAGGAATTTATTAATAGACTTGCATATTGTCAGGAAGTAAACGACGAGCATTTTGAACATTTAAAATGATTTTGTTTAAATTAAATTCAATATTATTCTCATTCTCGTTAATCTTATAAATAACATTTATTATTGAGTAAATGTAAAGTGCTTTAGTATCTTGTTTTTACAGATTATTTCCATTAACCCTGGTATGTATGAATTCGAAATAACAAGATCTAACAAGATCTGCAAAATTATACAGGGTGTCCCATTTAAATAAAAAAAATTGAGGGCATTTCCGGCTAAACCGGAAGTACAATATTAACAAAAAAAATCATATCAGATGCATTTTGCCTCATTGCATTTATCTACAAAGTTTCATAAATATCGTCCTTTTCGTTTTAAAGATATTCACTTGGTTCCATACTTTATCCCAACCCTGTATATGATTAATTACAGTGACATGTTACTGAAGATTTAAAAACCTAAATAAATTAACATTTTTTCGAATTCTTAACAAAACTATATTTTAATTTAGTTTTCATTTGCAAATAATTTCGAGTAGTACTTCGAATTTACAACAGTTTTTAATCTGGGAACACTATGAATGCCAATGATGGAGGTTGGTTATTATCAAAATTGCAAATTCCTGGTAGCTTTATCTGGTGGAAAAAGCTTAAAATATTTTAGGCATAAGATTTGATCCCTGCTTATATAATTCTGTTACAAAGGAAACCTAAGCCTTTAGTTCTGAGAAAAATTCAACCACTTCGACTTTTCAAAAATGATGTCTTCTGATTCATAAAAATGTTGGAATAGGATTTTCCGATCCTCGAAGGTGAGGGGTTGACCTTAGAATGAAAAGTTCCTTTAAAAATAAAATTCGCAATAGAAGGTTTTAAAAAGAACCAAAACACTATGGGTTTGAACTTCCCAACGAAGACCTTGTAGCTATGCGGCGTTGCTAGAATCGGGTCTATTTTCCTACTTGTATCCACTCGTTAAGCACGGCCATTCGCTTAATTTTAATGAACCCAAATAGTTTGTTATCTGTTGTGTTAAATAAATTACAAATTGAAGTAAGTGGACAGAATGTACACCCAATGTAGTACCTACAGGAGGAGTATCGGAGATGTGGTTGGTTGTAAGCGGAGCGGTGCTTACTCAAATCATACGGACAAAATGTACACCATTGTCACATAATCTTGCACATTGAATAATGTTATCCTAGATTGCATCTTAGACAAAATAAAATACACTTGCATACTGATAACTGTTCTATTCGTCTACGTTTGAGATGAAGGAAATAAATTTTAATTGATGAGTACAAATATATTGATGTATAAATTAGGAACACAAAAGTGTTGGATTGAGTGAAGGTGATAACCTCTGCACAATAATTCAGCTTTACATGTTGATTCTTTGTCTGGATCATTTGACGTTTCATCATACTAATTCAGTTTATTAGACACTCCTGCTTTAATGTCTAACATCTGAAATAACTGTGGGTTCATTAATAATTTTTTCGCCGTAATTTCTCAAAACGTTGAAAAGTCTTTTAAATATATTTGGTTCTACTTAAAGCGAACCATTATTGTATAAATTTGGCAATATTTAATTAAACAAATTGAGAAGGTTCGAGAGTTTTTTGACATGATTGTTTTCCTTTTACAATTTTTCCACATCCAGCTGCTTATTCAGCTAGCCTCTTGTTTCTCTCTATGTAACATTCCTTGACTTCCTCCCACGCTCTTTATACATAACGGTGCCCATCTAAATATGCCTTCTACTGCAGCAATCCTGTTCCGCGTATCCATTCCAAATCTAATTTTCTCCAACGTTCTCATAAAAACATATTAGAAATATTAAATTGTTTCCACGCAAACAAATTTCCAAAAGTTACACTCTTTCGAAATACTACTATGAAATATTTCCAAATTTCGTTCAAACCCTAAAGTCAGAAAGTAAAAGCAATTAATTAAGAATTCCTGAAATTTCTATTCAACAGTTCAGCCCACAAGTATGTCTGATATTTGACGCTCCTGAAGTTTTTGTGAGTGGGAGATAGCGTGAATTGCCCGGACGAGTCGGTTGTTAGGGTAACCCCGGGGTAACAGATTGGGTTGCTATGCGTCTGACGTCGAATTATAGCTCAAGCCGCGTTGCTGTAGCCCGGGTCAGGGTTGTCTGCCAGCAAACCGACATCCATCAAATAAATTGAATCGTTATTAACTTAGTATTGAATGTGCCCTATACAAAATTTAATGAACTTGTGCTTCGGCAAAAGGTATTCTAAAAGATTCAAGCAGAGTAAATTGCTGTTTAATTTGCATAAACCAAACTCACTTGTTTGTACACATTAATGAACTTACTGTTTGTAGATTCGAATATGAAATAAACGAACGAAAAATTGTTTTCGCTTGTAGCTATGAAAAACAAAAAGTTAATTCTTTGTCTGTATTATGCTTCGCCATCATTTCTTTTCGAGGCGCACTTTGATCATTCTGCCTGCCTTCGTATGTACGCAATGGAAAAATGCGCAATGCGTCACAATATAATATTCTAAAGTATTCAGTTTCACACTTGTGTGTATCATAATACTGAAAATCCACGATTAATATCGTATGTTTGTAATAGTTTCTAGTGCCTTTGGTGACCAAGAGAGAACAACTAATAAATAGATACCTCAGTAATGGCAGGGTGGAAAATCTTAAAATTATGATTCTGGTATCAATTTTCCAAATCAATATTTGTAATACCATTAATGTACGTAGCTTTGTGAGAATTATAAGTGTTTCCTTGAGAGATAAATTCTTTTAAATAAAGCCTAAAAATGTAAGTGACTTCGCAGAGTGCAAACTTTTTGAGGGATGTTTTCTCAGTAAACTATATAAGGTATCAAGAAAATTCAAAATTAAATCAACTTCCCTTGTTAGAAACTGCATTCCAAACAAGTGGGAAATCAATCGCATTGGGACTAACAAAAAATAGGTTCAAACAAAACAAAAATTGTATCATTTTAGATTCTTTAATTTTGTAATTCCCAGTACCTTTATTTTGAGATCAGAAATCGATAGAACGCTTTGTTTTAATTATGGAATACCATTTAGTTTTGAAAGCTACAGCTAATTACAGTGTTTTTTTCTAATGCTAGAAGAATAAACCGAGTCTTCTTATCCTCAAAATTTGTTCTATGAAACATATCCCCTAAAAATTTGCGACATGGTTTCATCAATTTACTTAAAAGATGATGACATTGCTTGAAATTTCTGAATCAAAAACATATTCGACGAGGCTTCGCTTTCACCTGTAATTCATTAGGTGTCTTCTATTTGAAGTTTTCTTCAGGGATGCGAGATCTTCTATAGCCTATCCTTACTGATAGTTTGTTTTGCTTAGGTTTTCCAAAAATGAATTTTTCTAAGAAGTTGTTCTTGCAAAATGGTTTTGCTGAACTACAGAAGAAAGTAATTTTTACGTGGCATTGCATTTTCTGAGATCGCATTAGAATTTATAGTTCCAGAGAATTTACTGAATACTTTACAAAATTTGTTATTGATATTAGATGAAACAAAATGTTATCGTGCACAGTGTTTATATTCCAGTTAACTTTCACTGAAAAGAAGCAGAACACTACCGGTTCATGGAGTATGTGAACAACATTAGAATGTCAACTTTCTTTTAATCTAGCGTATACCTTCGGGTATATTTTCTGTCAAAGTTCTGCGCAATTTTTCATACTTAAACTTAAACTCACTACACTGCGATCCATTGAGGATTGAATGATTATTCTTCCTCTTAAAAAACACCGTTCATGTTCAACAGGCCGTTTACCGTTTTGTTCCATTTGTGTTCTTATGCATATAGGAAGTGAGAGCACAAACCTGTACCTGCAGTAGACTAAACATACACGAAAGCAGAACGACATCGTACGTAAAACAATTCAAAAGCTAACTCTACTAAATCTAACTGAAGGTTAAGTTGAAAGTACTCTTTGAAATAATTTTCATATGCACAAGACCTCGATTGTTTCGTATTCACGGTATATTTTACTATATTTGTGAACGCAACGAGCCCCAGTAAACCAATAAGAACGACCGAGGAGCCCCCTAACAAGCCTAACCCCTCACAAAATTATTTAGTTCAATTGCTGCACATCAGCTACGTCTCATACAAAACTCGTCAACACAGCAAAATTTTATAATATCTTATAAAAAAATATAATAATACGTATCGATAAGACTGCATTTAGTCCCAACGAATAACGTTAGTGAAGACGGTGTTTTACCGAAGAACACTTCTGAAGAGGTTGTTAGATGTAAGATATTAGCAGAGCGGCAGTTAGGTAGAGTCGTGCACTATTACACGCGGCGGTCCTTTTACGCAGAAGAAGAGTACTTATATCAAAACGATCTCGTTATCACAAAATCTCCACGGTTTATGGTTTATCAAACTATTGTTACGTGCCAAATTTGGCACTAGACTTTTTAGTTTAATTTTAAAATGCGGGAGTTTTCGCGCCATAAATTTCAAAGACTCGGTGCGCGTATTTCCGTCACGCCAGAAGTGGGTTGGACGAACTTCGCGCCGACGCGAGTGGCGAAAAAAAGGGGGGAAGTTTCCGGGAGACGCGGTAACGTAGCTTTTTGCCTTTGAACTTCGAGTGCAGCAGTCGTGTCTGGTATCGTATCTTATCTCTAGTATGTAGATTTTCCCTTTTGCTTATCTTTGTTTGTCGTTCCCTATAAAACCTGATCCTGCCGTTCTCTACATATTAGGAAAGAAGATAATTCGAAACGACCTGGGAGCAACCCACGACCGCCGAAGCTAGTCGGAGCACTATCGAAGGACGTTATGCGCTCCATATGTAAATGACCCGGAAGGGGGTCCCAGCAACTCTGTAGAAAGCCATCCGGAAGGACGCTAGGCGCACCATCCGTAAACTATCTTGAAGGGGGCTCCTAGCAACTCTGTAGGAAGCTGGACCTATTCATGTGAGTATTAACTTTTCACGATCTGTTTGCGAATTTGATATATATTTCGTCAATTGCGCGTTTAAATTGGCATATTGTGTGACGTCATTGACAGATGGGCGCGCTAAAATCTGTATTAAAGATAAGGGTTACCATCTGCCGGTGCGTTACGTAATCTCGCGCTTGCGAGATTGTAACTTTAACTTTTAAATGTAAGACTATTTGATATTATTGAAATGGCTTGTGGTGTATCAGATTACAAAAGAACAACTATTTGAGATCATCAGCTTCCAGAATAACAATGTAGTATGCAAGTAATTGAATTTAACGGTAATTGCCTTAGGAATTTATATTTGTCAAAGCTATGGCTTTACGGCTCAACCGTAATCAGCCGCACGTATGCACTAAACACCCACAAACGATGACTTTCCATTATACAACATTATAAAAAGCAATAAACAAATTTCCATTCAATTTTAAATTTGTTCAGGAGAGCACATCCTTGGTATAATGTTCTACATGTTTGGCTTCAAAATGTCTACAAAATAGAATAGCAGTTGCATTTCCGCCATGGCAAGAATTTTTCCATAAAAAATTTTGGTTAGCTTTGTGTGTGTGTGTGTGTATGTGTGTGCGCGCGCGCGTGTGTGCGTGTGCGAGCGTGCAAGCGTACGCGCGCGCGTGGATGTGTCTATGCGCGCATGTTTGCGGACGTGCATGCGCGCATGTTGAGTGTGTGCGTGCATGTGTGATGTCCTTGCATGGTCATGTGGGTGTTATATTAGCTTGGCAGTTAACACCCCGTATTGTGTCTAATAAAACAAAACAAGTGAACAAATTAGTAGGTCTATATTTATAGATAGATAAAGTAAACGCAGAGCGATACGACAGGTCACATTGTTAGCAGAATATTGTTGGTATTTAAAAAAAAATAAAAATGGCCAACGGTGTATAAACACTTTGATGTCAAGACACTTTCAGAGGCTCTTACATGTAAGCAAAGATATCAAATAAATGGAATTAGGTCGTTAAAAGTGTAGTTGACAAACACATTTCAGCAGAGTGAGTGACAAAAAAAGCGAATGAAAAAGTGTAGAACACAAAAAATGTATAGTGCTATTTCGTGGACCTTTAAAGGACCAGCGAAGATAAAAGGATTAAGCAAATATATGAAGACCCGTATAAAAGATTAGATACGAAGATAATCATGTAAAAGAAAGAAAGCTTTGAAGTTTTAGATAAACAGGAACATGTATTAATCGTTTGAGCAAAAAAACCATGAAAGCAAATAAAAGATACGACGCCACGTGGCATAATATATTTACACCATTCGACAATTGAATAAAGTGTGTAAATAAAGTGCGTATATATATATACTATATATATATATATATATATATATATATATTGCTATGGTTATAAGATTATTTAAACTCATATAAGGTCACGAGAAAGGAATACCTCATCTAAATATCATAAAAACCAAGAAAACCAAACATTTGAATCCAAAAATGTACATCATTCATTCATTATGGTAAAGCAAATACAAGTCACTCTGTATAAAATCAATAACAAGCTACAATTAATTAAAGGAAGCTCATTCGGTAATAACTTCACTACATTTCATTAAAATAAATAATTGTTAAAGCAATTCAATCATTTTAGAACATTTAAGAACATTTTAAGCTCAAAACACATACAAATTCAACATATTTGAAGAAAAATAACCCATGAAATAAAATTTCTTTAATCTAAGCATATTTGATTAAAAAAATTAATAAATGTCTGAAATTTATATCAATTTGTAATAGTCAAACACTTAAAAACAAGCACATTTGAATAAAGTATGGATATTTGAGGCGACGGTAAATCATCATAATTGGTGCAATGTAGAACATACATAAAATGCTATATACGTGCAATTTAGAACGTAGATATTTAATACCACTTATAAATCAAGTCCCTCTAGAAAGTTTCGATATTATATCATCCAAAATCGAACATCTTGCAGATATAACTATAATTGAAACGTCTTTTACACGAATGAAGAACTGGTAGCGTTATTTCAACCAATGAGAACGCGAGGAACATTGGAGAGGGAACTTGATTCTATAAAACTAACGAAGCAGATAAAGGAAGATCATTTTATAATCCAAGCGTCGACTGTACTATTTTGAAAGAAGATTATTACGTGAATACAATTTTTAGTGAAAGTTTATTATTTTCAACCAAACTTACGAGTAAGTTAGGTTAATATATAATCGCTACGTCGTCGCCGCCGCCGCCGCCGTCCGTTGCCTTATTCCCATAATGATACAATAAATGATATATATGTACCTTGTTTAGTTTTTTACGCTGATTACAAATATGCTATACACTTTTCGATATCTCATTTAGTTTTCGAGATAATCGAATTTATTTGAGAAATGTTAACAGTTCAAACTAATATAAACTTTAACAGATATTTAATTAAAAATATATAATTTCCTTTTATAAAATTTCGTGGTACTTCACGCATCTAGAATAATCTAGCGAACTCTAGTCGCTTCTACGTTCTCATTGGTTCTTTTCCGGACGTTTGATACAATATTCAGAAATCTGTCGTTCAATAGCCTGAGGTTACTAATTAGGTACATTTGCTTACGTGTCTTTTTATCAACATCAAAGATTTATGGCTGCAATTAATCTTATCCTTACGACATTCTCGCCTTAATTGGACATACTTTTACTTCCGTATTTGATAGCTTCCACGAATATATGGCATTAAATTAATAATGCAACCTTCTGTTCCGTTTAAGCGCTCGATTATTCTAGAATAGCCAATTAACGCTTTTCAAGCTATTTTTCAATTGAAATACACTTTCCTTGAATATCGACTGATATTTTAAATAAATACGTCTAAATATCATGCTGTTTGGTATTAAGAGGAAAACTATTAAATATTATACGCGCTTTATACAAAATAAAATTCAATGCGTTTTATAATCTTATGAAACCGTTTGTTTTCCTTTAAACACAAACACGATAAGGTGAAAACTTTTATAATAATTACACCATTGAGTACTTCGTGATAAAATGTATATAAAATTCTTTGAAAAAACTTTATTATTCTTCCTCACTAAGAATGAAATTCTTTCAATCACGGATTTATGCATTTATAGTGTAATATACTGAGTGCTTCAACAAACACTCTTCTTTATAAAATGAATATCTACATAATTCGATCTTTTTCTAAAATTTCTCCGAGTTTGTTCGGGTTTGCGGTGTCATATTATTGCCAAATGATGCTAGATGAACTTTTGATAACCTCTAATCACATCAATAAATAAATAAATATATATATATATATATATATATATATATATATATATATTGCTGTAAATATTCGGGTATAGCCGCCCTGACCAATAAAGTTGCAATGACTATTAATTGATAAGATAAAACAATATGATGTGAATTCTTACCTTATTATGCCCGTTTTCTCTTTTTAGCTTAGCGAGGAATATGCTGTGGACTTTACGAAAGTGAAATGAAACAAAGAAATCTCAAAGTTACTTGTATAATTATTAGAAACATTTTTTTATGAATTTCGATACATTCAAAGACATCTTTCTTCTACACACATTATCTAAAAAATCTACTTACACATACAGATATAAAGAATGTTTATAAATACAATTTACAACTTACGTTTAGAAAAAAACAACATTTCATCACTACTTACAGATTAATAGAATCTTCACCTACTAATTAGAAAACCTTAAAACACTTCTTATGCTAGCACAAAATTTTCTTTAAAATATTGATGGATAATGTAAATATTCTTCTATTACCCCGCCTCAGTGCGGCTGATCAGCAACCTTGAGCAGATTTTTTGTAAGGGCTAAACCACCTCGAGAGTTGACCTCAAAATTGCACAAATTATCCACTTACACGAGTTACGTTTCGGGCCTTGGAAGCGGTCTTTTTAAAAACTTCTTCCAAAACTTCTTGTAACAACTTTATTTCTTAAACAGAAATTACAATGGAATCTTGACAAACTTGATTAACTATTCTAAGTCGAAAATTTATTATTAATTGAATTAAAACCAGGACGAGTAGCCTAGCTAAACAACAATGTTAAAGCTGAAATACTCAGGACTGACTGACTAATCTGGGGCTCCCGGGCTATTTATGTTGTCCCTGCCCCTCACATGTCTGTGAGAACTTGCAGAGCTCATGTCTGCTTATTTCTTTATTCTATTCATTATAAAATGTAACAATTTTAATTTCTAAGTAATTGCGATTTCTTAACCGTCTGTGATCTGCACCTGCAGTATCACTTACGTCTGTGAATACAATGTATTCACATCCGTTCTCACAACTTGCTTGTGAACTTTCATTAACCTTTATTTAACTATCCTTGAGATACAATATTGCTTCTAACTTAAGTTTTCTTTATAATTCTTAATAATTCCTAATACTCTCTATACACACACACACACACACACACTCACACACACACACACACACACACACACACACACATATATATATATATATATATTTGGGAGATATGTAACTCACGTAACGTAAAAATCTTATACTAGTTTAATCTACTTAATAATACACAAATTGTCTTCCTAAGGGTTCAAAACAAAGTTATATGTGTGTTAAATTTTTTCTGGTCTCCATATCTGCATCACCAGTTCTCTTTGGGTATAATTGCCATCCAAAGATCTTTTCCATTTAGAATTAACTACATCAAAAAATTCCTGGTTCCAATTTTTAGATTTCTATTTTAATTAATCTTCATGGGTCGAAGTATACTTCATCAGTTTTAGAAAGTACTTTTATTTTTAATAGATTAAAATAGCCGGCGGCCTTGCACTAAGTTCAACTACCGTTTTTATATAGGAGCAATAAATATGTCGTCGTTGCACACCATAAAAAGCTATTCAGTAACTATCGATCAATGTTCGAATGTCGAATTTCCGGCTTTTATATAACACACTCTTAACACGTCATAGTTCTCGAATTTCGATTATATTGTACGAGGTCTGATGATGTAACAATGAACCGTAATTTCGTGTGTTCTTAATATTAATGGCCTGTCAGTTTTAAAATTTATTGTAATCATAAAACTTTCGTATCTTTTATTAATGCTTGGAGCTAATAGTTGATTATCTCTCTATCTATTACAACTTTACGAGCTTCTGTAATATATAGCCATTAAAACTTGTTACTTCATCTGGTTTTATAGTTTGCCAGTGTTATGGCGTTCCACGAATTGACATATATTCATTCATATTACTCATTAACATAAAGATAATAGATTTTCAAACAATCTGAAAAGTAGTTTGTTTAAAAGAATGCAGTATTTTTCGTTTTGGATTAAATAACGTTTATTAAATGATATTTCTAAAGAGGATGAATGCATTATTGAATCCGCTTACGGTTTTTTCAGCGTGCATAAATGCAAAAATTTGTTTTTAACTGATATTTTTCAAGAGGATAAATATTTACAGACGAGTGTTTCACTCAAATAAATGCTTTTGTTTTTTCACGGATTAGACTTGTTTTAAGATTGGGTTTCGTATTAAATGATATGTCTCAACACTATATGAACTTAAAGCGTGTTATTTTATATGGGATTTCACTTTGTGTGCTAAAGGAATGATAAACGTATCCTCCTAGAATATTATACAGGGTAAAAATTAAATATTTAAAAATTCAATTTTCTTAGATTTAGGTCAGCTTTATCACATAATGTGGTGCTCAATGGCCTCTTACGACCTTATTACATCAATCTTGTAATAGTGGTGGAGCGGCTGGAGCAGTATATATCATGAAACTTGCTGCTCATTACGCGCACAATAAAATAAAAATGAATGATATATGTAGTTCAAGTGTTATACTTGTTGCTTCTACTATGGTTTTCAACATAGAGAGCTCGAACTCGTCCATATATATCGCACATGCGAGATATACACTAACGGCTGTGTCTAAAATCACTGACCAATGGCTTGAGAACTGTAAACTCAAATTGGTCACGGGCCAAATGTTTTATTACTAACCAAAGACGAAACATAATAAAATAGAATTTACGAAGCGGAACTTTTAAAAGCAGAAAAGTTTTTAATTCTCTTAAGAGTCATTTTTACAACTTTTATTCTAGGAGATTGACAAACATTTAGCCTAAACACATGCTGCCAACTAATTTAAATGGTAAATATTTCTTCGATTTTTAAAAAATACTTTCTAGAATTCTTAAAATGGGTTACTATAAATGTACGATAGCACATGCGGTTCTAGTATAATTGAGCATCGGTTATATTTAACCATACAGTATGAACATACCAATTCGATTGGGGGAGTTGAACCACGACCACGACCTAGAAGATGATCTGTATTGAAGTGCATCAATTTCTTTGTGTAGAGCTACATCTATACTCTGACGCTATGATCAAATCAAACAGAGGTTTAATCGAGCAAATCTTTCTTACAGTTAACAAAAATAAACGTCGGGAGATATTCATCTCATTGAAAATTCACTTAAAGGTTGTGGAGCGCTCGAGATAAAGGTAGATGAATTGTCTAATTTCAGTAGGTAAAGAAGAAACTAATAAAATTAGTGCACTACTTGTGCTTTTGTTTTAACTTAATACAGAACATTCACATCTTGAATTCCAAAAGTTGCAGATCTCGGTTTGTTCAAACATTAATTTCAAAAAAAATGCACGTTATTCGTTTGATAGTTTACAAACGTTAAGATCAATATTATATGCATTAAACCTTTAGCATGTTCGTAAGCTTTTGTTTTTTTCCAAGAAGAAATAATAACTTGAAACCCACCGAAACGCTTACTTCGTACTAGCTGTTAAATCGTTAAACAGTATTACCCATTGACATAGGTTACTTTTTAAATTAATTTCTAGCATTTGAGACCAAACTCGGCTCTAAACGCAAAAATTCTCTATTCCTTGAAAGTTAAATTACAGCACTAAGAACTTTATAAACTAAACGTACCCAAGATAAATACTTATTGCGTCAAAACGTTCGTACTGAAACGCTACGTACAACAATTGTTATTATAATCCCGAATATTTTAATTTTAGTGTTTGTATAAACTATGTACTTAAAAGCCAGAATTTAGAGGGAGTTATCCAACTGTAATTAATAGTGTTTTCATTAGGTTGGGAAAATTACCATTTTAAATTTTCAAGTGAATTAATATCAGGCGGACTCTTTCTATAATCTTGTTATACAATATGAAAATTTAAGCGTCTATTTTACCTGATATCTACGCCTTTATTGGTCAATGATCAAAAATCACAGTCGTGCAGTCGCTTACCTGAAACAAAAAAACCTTTATATTTTTCTTGCTTTAAAATAAACAAAATAGTTATTCTTAAATTAATAAAGTGAACAAAATGTACGATCTAATTGTTATCGTGTAAGCAGGTCTCCAGTTAAGACTATTAAAGTATATAAGAAGGTGCACGAACACTTGAAACCATATTAGCTTCGCGAACAAAACAGAAACAAATTTCTTGTTCAATTACAGAGAAACAGAAGAACAATAGTAATTTTTCGTTCTCCTGTCTACGAAATTGTATTTTGATAAGGCAATTGAAAGCGAAAGTCAAATATCCTAGGTGATTAGTTGCTACGTATAAAAAACTTTCGTGCCACGGATGACAAAAAGGTAAAAATGTCCATTTGATTAATATCTTTATTTTATTTTACGTGGTCAAATTTCAATATGTCCTGGTTTCTGTTTATAGAAATAGTCAATTTTAGCACGTAGTATTCTGACCATAATGTAGAAGGATTTTTCTAAAAAAATGCGAATAACGCATCGTTAGTTATTGTAAAAACTTCCTTCGTTGTTCATCATTTGATAAAATTTCCCTAAATTTGATTATACTTGTCTTTGAATATGTTCCCCAACAAATTTCTGCCAACAACATTTGTAGCTTCTTCATACAAATTAATTTTTTAAACTAAAAAATAACAAAGTATTCGACGACATTTGATAAATGTTAATAAATGTTTATGAATTGTAACCAAAGTAAGGTTACCAACAAGCTATCTTATACTAATTCCGGTACAATCATTGAATCTCTGTATTTTGTTAAATGTCAAAAGAAGCATAAACAGTTTAATACGATACAAACTGCGCAAACCCTTTCAGGTGTTCCCAGCTTTTAAATAGCCTCGGCCATCAAAAACATCCCACACCTAAAAAGTAAACCTTTAGAGTTTACAATGTAAATCATAATTTAAACAAAATATCAGAAAAAAACAGCGTTCCGTAATTGTTCAATTCCAGTTTTGCAAATGATTGCTTACGGGTGATACAGGAACTCGGCAAATTTTCAACGCAAGCCCGCAAATCAATGACATCAACAAATACTCATATAGATAATAACGCTGCAACAAAGAGTGACTGCTTCAAATGCGCGTCATTTTAACAAGCGCCAGTTCCTGTCACTCCTATCAGAATACGCCTAACATTAACATTTCTCCAATTATTGAAAATGGCGTTGAATTATACTCAGAAAATGTTCAAATTTAAAATGACGTTTTCAGAGCAATACCAGGTATTCAAAATTGCCAAAAAGATAAAAAATCAAGGACCGCCTATAAGGCAAGGAAAAATCAACGAAAAACAGAATTAGATATGCGTAAGTAGATGAAATTATCATCATCATTATGTCTTCAATCCTGGAACTGGTTAGATGCGTACCATCATTGTTTCCTATTCTGAACTAACCTACACATTTCCCTGAAATTTGCACAGTGTGTATCTATCACTATCTGATCTATAGCTACATCTACCTCTTTTTTCCTATCTCTGCTTGTAATATATCCCATACTATTCCCCAAAAATGCCTTAGAACGTATTCTGCCCTTCTATTTCTCTTATCTTTTTCCCCAGATATCCTTGTTCCCCTACTATTTCTATAACCTATTTGTTATAACCTTTATGTGTCCATCCTCAAAAATCTGAAGCACAGCATTTCAAAAGGCTGCTACCGTTTTTCTGTCTGCTTTTCAGACTACCCGTATTTCAGTGCTGTGCTCCACACATATGCTTTCATCAATTTTCTTCTTGTTCTATGTTTGTTGTCTTTCATCATAGTTCTTTCTTATTAGATTCAGTTCGGTCCCCTTCTATTGTTTTACAATTATATACCCTCTTTCTTCGACAGCACTTAAACATTTACCGATTTAATATTTTTCCAATATATCTTTTCGCACAGTCAACATTAGTTGCAGATATTTCACAACCAATACCTGTAGTTGTTTATAATAATCATCAGATTTATCTGCGCTTATTTTTATCGTCATTAAGTAATCCATCTCAAACTTGGTTTAGTTGGACACGTACCTGCACTTATTTATATTCTGAGTTAGCCTACATCCCTGAAATTCTCACACAGCATGTTTACAGCTCGGGTCCGCTTCTATTGTTTTCTAATTTTATGCCCTATTTCACAGAGATTCAGTGAAGGGGGTTAAGCAGCCTGTGGCTGCGAAGATCCCCCCACACTTAGACATTTGCCGAATTAATAGTTTTCCAGTAAATCCTTTCACACAATTAACATTATTCGAGAATATTGGCCAACCAATACTTGTAGTTCCTTATAATAATCATCATGTTTAAGTACAGTTACTTTCTTCGTCATTATTTCATCCATCTTGGGACTGGTTGGATGCGTACCTCCATTGATTTCTATTATGAGCTAGCCTACACATTTCCCATAAGTTCCTACAGACTACATCTTTCACTATCTGTGTGCAATAGTCTAACGTAGGTCTACCTCTTCTTATCTTTTTTCCTATCTCTGCTTCTAATGTACTCCGCACTATTCCCTCATGCCGTAGTATGTGGCCTACCATCCTATCTCTCCTATTTTTTACCATTTTCCACATATTTCTTTCATCCCCTACCATTTTTAGTACTCTTCGTTCTTAACTTTGTCTGTCCATGATATCTTCATCATACGTATGCAGCAATACGTTTCAAAGGCTTCTACCTTTTTCTTGTCCGCATCTACTACTGTCCAGGCTTCACAGCCGTACAGTGCTGTGCTCCACACATATGTTTTAAGCAATATTTTCCTTGTTTCTATGTTTGTTGGCGTTGAACACAGTAGATGCTTTTTCTTGTTAAATGTAGCACGATCTTGTGTTAATCTTTGTTTTATATCTTGTGTGGTTTTCCTCTCTTGGGTTATTTGGCTTACTAGGTAGCAGAAATCCATAACCTCTTCTAAGTTCGTGTTACATCTTTGTATTCTTGTTTTTGATTTATTTTCCCCTGCTTTGCATACTAGTACTTTAGTTTTAGTTTTGTTAATTTTCACATCGTATCTCTCTGTTAGAACTGTTTCCATTTCATTAAGAGCATCTTTTAACTCTTCCTTGCTAGATGCTAATACCGCTATATCATCAGCAAATCTCAGTATATCAATTTTTTGTCCCTGCATAGTAAACCTAAATGTCTTCCTGCATTTGACAGTATTCATTGCCTTTTCAATGTACAAGTTAAAAATTAATGGGGATAGGGCACATCCATGTCTCACCCCTTTCCTAATGTTTACTTCTCTACGTTCCTGCTCTAATTCTATTACTGCTGTTTGCTCTCTGTATAAGCTATGTACTATTCGTCTATCCCTATAACTCATTCCAATCTTTTTGAGTATTTCGAACATTTTTTTCCACTTTACATTGTCGAATGCTTTTTCCAGATCTACAAACTCTATATATACGCTTTCCCCCTTCTCTATTGTTTTCTCCATTATCACTCTCAGAGGTAAAATAGCCTCTCGTGTTCCCCTGTTTCTCCTAAACCCAAATTGGTTTTTTCCTGGTATTTCTTCAGCCCGTTTTTCCATTCGTCTTTGTGCAATTCCAGTTAGTATTTTTGACACGTGAGCTGTCAAACTGATTGTTCGAAAATTCTCACATCCATCTGCGCCTTTCTTTTTTGGTATAGTTACTATGATGTTACGTTTGAAATCTTTGGGTAGCTCGCCTGTCTCATACATATAGCTTACAACTTGGAAGAGACGTTTTGTTACTGCTTGTCCAGTGACTTTTAAAGTTTCTGCTTGCACCTTACCATATTTCAGACACTTTAATGCTAATTCAAATTCATCTCTAAGTACGGGATATCCCAAGTCATCATTTTCATTATCTGACACCTATACTAATGCAGTTAATTCCTCCCCTATATATAAATTCCCTATATATTATTGCCCTCCACCCACTTTCTCTACATTTTCTATAATAACGTTTCCTCCCGCGTCCCTTATATTTTTGTTATACGGTTTTATATCCCTAAAATTGATTCCAATTATTTTGTATGCTTCATCTGTCTTTTGTACTTCCATCTTAGGTTGTACCTCTTTGCACTTTTCATCAATCCATTGTTCTTTAGCTTTCCTGCATTTGCGAATAATTTCCCATTTTATGGCTTTGTATCTCTGTTTCCGGTTTCGTCTGATTTATTTTTGTCTTTTCGTCTTTTTTCTATTAAATTCAGGATATCCTTTGTTATCCATGGTTTCTTATTTTCTTTTTGTGTATAGCCCAGAATACCTCTGGCCGCATGTCTAGGCTGGATTTAATGTTATTCCATTCTGTTTCTACTTCCTTAGTATCAGATATTTTCCCGATATCTTTGAGCAATTCATTTGACTCTTTTTCAAATCTTTCTTGAATATCTTAATTTTTAGTTTCTCTAAGTCCAAGTGCCTTTTCTGTTTCTTTTTTCAAATTTTAAATTTAATTGCGGCCTTCACAATTACGGTGTTGTGGCCAGTGTCTATATCTGCTTCTGGGTAGCTTCTACAGTCTTTTACTTGATTCCTAAACCGTTGTCTAACAAGAATGTAATCTATTTGATACCTTCCTATATCTCCTGGCATCTTCCACGTATATCGTTTTCTAGCATGATGTTGAAATAATGTTTTTGTGATGATTAAATTGTTCTTGTCGCAAAATTCTACCAGCCTATTTCCCATGTCGTTTCTCGTACCTAAACCAAATACACCTACTACCGCTCCTTCCATACCCTCACCTAACACTGCATTAAAATTCCCTGTAATTATTAAATTTTCACGTCCTTTTACGTATCTTAATATGTCTTCCATATCTTTGTAGATCGCTTCTACCTTATTGTCACTGTAGCTAGAAGTGGTTATGTACACTTTTATCATGTGTTTTCCAGTTTAGATTCTAATCTAACCATGAGTACCCGTTCTTTTGCAAGTAATTTTCGACACAGTATCATATCTTTCTCCGCATAACTATCTCCACACCCAAATTTCCATTCTCTGCTCCTGTATGAATTACCCTGAAGTCTCCACTCCAAAAATCTCCCGCCTCTGGTCACGGAACTTCGGTGATCCCTACTATATCTAGTGATGACCTATTCATTTCGATTTTTAGGTTCTCTAGCTTACCTACTTGCTTCATACTTCTAACATTCCACCCTTCGACTCGCAAAATGTTCCCGACTCTTATTCTTAACTTTCCAATCGCGTCCTCCGAAGTAGTCCCTTCCCGGAGATCCGAATGGAGGACTATTATAACTCCGGAATCTTTTACCCCAGAGAATGCCATCATTTTATTATAATTTAGGTACGCTGTGTACTTGGGAGGTAATTTGGTAGTTTCCCGTTGCCTTCCACATCGCGATAGCGTGTCTTAGACTGTTACCGATCCCTTTAGTCTCTGCCAATCTAAATACCGAAAGAGCCGCTGCCCTCTTTCGGAGACGTATCTTAGTCTGGTTCTTCACTAACGACCCCACTACTTTAGTTGGACATGTAGTTTGACTCTTTAGCTCATTAGAACACGCAAGCTATTTCACCTGTTCTAGTAATCTAGAACTTCGGCAAGGTGCAGGTCCATTCGAAATGGTAGATGAAATCAATGAACCATATTCAGATAATAGCACAGGTTAACATTGAAGATAGAACTATACAAAATATTTTGAGGACAAATAGGTATATAGTTATTTTAAAGTTTTGATCACTCAATAAATTTTTCTTGAGCACTAGTTTAAGACAACGGAATTTTGTGAAAACGTGCTGCGCAAACAAAATACAAACTGAAGGCTTTTTAGAAAATGTTTCATTTACAGTTGAATCCTCATTTTCGTTGCACCAAGATCACAATTCGTCTGTATTATGATATTGATCACGCCAAAATAAACATTATAGGGAACCAACTAGAACCGTGCATCTAAAGAGCTTGAACCGAAATGTTAGGGGATCACACTATAGGTCCTCTTTTTATTGATGATACCGAAAATGGCCCAAAATGTTTGAATTTGCTTCAAAATCACATTATTTCAGTACTTAAACATTATCTCAGTATTACTTTTGCAGACATTTTTTTCACCATAATTGTTGCTAGTACATAACCTTTGAATAATAGTAGTTGTTAATAACGTTTCCTGACGTTTCTATTAATACACTCGGTACACACTGGATCTAGTACTAAACGACTTTTTTGTTTGGGGGTTCTACAAAGAAATCCTTAATAGATACAAATAAGGCCGGTGAAAAAATAGATAAATTAAGGCAAATAGTAATGTGGTATTGTGCCAACATTACTCCAAACTGATTTAGTGCAAAGAGATTATCTCTCTTTGAAAAATTTGTATATTGTTAAACAGTACAAAGTGGTTTATTTGTGTTGCTAATTCATCAGGTCTCATTTATTTTTATTTTTGTTTTATTTTTTTATGGCTTCGACTGCTGAAGTCATTAGTCAGGAACATATGCTGGATCCCACTTACAAGCCAAAAGTACATATTTTCCTATTTTTATATTGATTTGTATAATCCTATTTCTTTTATAACGTCTAGCAACTTGTGTATATTATTTTCACTTACTAAAAATTGCTCTAAGGTGGTGGGTAATTTAATTCTTTTTCGGGAACTTGCATACTTAGTGCAATCAAATACAGCTTGTTTTGTGATAATTGTGGTGTTACTGTTTCCACAGACAGGTCTTCTATTTCCTTTAAGCAGAAAAGGTTGGTAAAGTTTGTGTATCCAATTTTGATTCGTGTTAGGACAATGCCTTCTCGTCGTGTAATATTACATTCAACTTGTTTTAGGGTTTGATTCCCTAATAAAAATCTATCTCTCTCATCCTACTGCACTCTCCACACTTGGACTATTTTGACCACAATGTACACTTTTGTGTCTTCTCTCGTGAACCTGTTGACGTTGATTATATCATTGTTAGATGATGAAAGGGTTAATTTATAGACTTATTCATTAGCGTATATATCAGCATGATTGGAATACATACGAAACTCATGTTTTTGTTCTCATAGTGCAATAAGTTGATTGTACATAGTGTATATTTTATCAGTGGTTGTTCACTCAAGATGTTAGAGATATTGTTGATAGATATCATCGAGTCACTGCAGGTTACTATTGTACCTTGAGTTGCTGTTTGTGCGTACCTTAATGCTTACTATATTGCATATAATTCAGCTGTACTTATACTTGCGTATGGGTGGTGTCCATGAGTAATTTGTGCCTGCTGTATAAAGTGAGCTACTTACGCCTTATTTTTGTTTTTATCCGTCTGTGAAGATTACACAGGAGTTTGGATACTCGGATGCAATTTTAAGGAATTGCGTAATTTGGACAGGTTTGGGTAGATTTGTGCAATCCTTGTGAACAGTAGGTGGAAGTGTCCACAGTGTCGCATTTCTTTTGCAGTACATGTTAGTTAGAGTGATGTCGAGAACTTGCAGTAAATTGTGGTATCTGACGTTTAGCGGTCTTGTAATTGTAAGATGGTTGTAGAGAATATGCCTGATTTCATCAGTATCTAAGAATATTTTTCGCAGAGGGTACTTTGGATGTGACAAAATACTTGCCAAAAAGATAGGGTAGATAGTTGTCTTTAGTAGAAGTAGTGGTAGGATCTTTGTTTTACAATGAAGTGCATTCAGTGGAGTGGCCTTATGTGGAGTTCAAAATTTTGAGATGGCCGTTTTTCGCTGCTGCGTATAATTAATTTTACTTAAAATAAGCGTTCCATATGTATTAAGATAAATATTTCTTTATGCACCCTAGTTGATATTCAACACGCAACCTAGTATATTTAGTAATTCAGTAACATCTTTCCACAGCAACTTTTTATCAAATGTTAGCCCCGATATTTTAATTTTCTCAATGTATGGGAATTCTACGTCATCTAATACAAAAATTGGATCCTAGCATTCATTTCGGAACCTGCAAAAATAAACGCATTTCCATTCTCTCTGCCGATAGTTCTAATCCAAAAAAGGTTAGTTCTTTCTGATACCTTGTTAATAGCTTCTTGTAGGGTTACTTGTAGATCTTCAGTGCTATTCGAAGAGTAAAAAATGACGAGTTCATCTACATATACAGATTTTGCTACTCTGTTTGGAATTGCTTCTATAACAGTGTTCACTGCTATAGAGAAGACGTTTCGTTTAGTGTAAATCCCTGTGGAACACCGTTATCTAGTATAACTGACATTGATAGGAATTTCCAACTTTCACTTGTATGCTTCATTGCTAAAACATGTTTCTTATAAATTTAGGTAATTGTTTTCTTAGTCCCCACTCGTGTAATTGTTTAGCAATAGAGCTTTTCCAAGTGCGGTCGTCTGCTTTAGAAGTGTCGAATACCACAGCCAGTAAGTGTTGGCAATTTGCAAAGCCATTATTATTAATAGAGCTCTCTACGATGGCAAATTGATCTGTAGTGTAGCGATATTTGCGAGAGCCCATTTGAAATTGTGATAATTGATTGTTCTTTCCGAGAAATCAGGTTAACCTGTAGTTGACTATTTTTTCGAAAAGTTTACTGAGATAGTTTGTTAAAAAAGTTGGTTTGTAGCTTGCTGCACCTTTTCTTATATAAGACTTCACATTTTATTTTATTGTTTAATTTTAGGGGATCTTTAAACCTAATATGAGAAAGTTTTTGATTTTAGTTTTCAGTGTAAGTTGCACAATTATTAGTTTTTCACGCACTTCCGGACATTAAATCACGATTTGTGGTATGTAAACGGCACACGGTCGCGTTCTCAGGGTACACGAATGTGATTGGGGAAAATTGTGGAATATATGTCATCATCTTCATTAGGTTTTCAGTCCTGGAACTAGTTAGACGCGTACCCCCATTGTTTCCTATTTTGAGCTAACCTACACATTGCCCTGAAATTCCCACAGTCTACATCTTTCACTATCTGCGTGCAATAGTCTGATTTAGGTTTACATCTACCTCTCCTTTTTCCTATCTCTGCTTGAAATATATCCCGCACTATTTCCCAAAAATGCCTTAGAACATGTCCTGCCCTTCTATTTCTCCTATTTTTTCCCACAGATGTCTTTCTTCCCCTATATAGACACCGAAAATAAATAAGGAAAAAAGAGCATTGAAGAAATATTACGTATAAGATAAATATGTACTTAAAGAAAAGGAAAATGAAAACCGAAAAAAAGTTGATCAAACATTGACCGTTTTTTATTGGTCGAATATAGCCTGTTTACTAACAAATATAAGAAACCATAATCTACTGGTAATAAATAGTACGATGTATACTACCACACATTTCTTCTTAGCACGATGATTAACTAACTGCCTTGCCACTAAGTTCGAGTATGTAGTTTATCTAGCTAATCACATATTTATATTACCATTAAACGTATTTATTTTAACGATTTATCCCATAATTTATATCATAATCGCGACTTAACACTTCGATTGGAACTTATCGTTTTCTCGACTTGTTCGGCTTATATAGTAATTTGTTAACCTTCTAAATATTACCAGAAACTTCTCGATAGTTCGCTTTTGTATGCTGAATATTAGTTCTTTACTCCCACGTAACATGTCAATCAATTCATTGATGGTTTAATGGCTTTGCCACTTTCGATTTTAGACACTTCGGTGTCTTTCTCACAATGTCATGTACAGATTAAAAAAATAAAACGAGAAGAAATACTGAAAAAAGAGTACATGACGCTTGATAGCAATAAGAAGTAAGGATATCGCTATAGAAGCAAAACGCAGAAAAGCGAGATTTTATAAAATATCAAACGACAAAATGTTAATGATAAAGTAAATAGACGACGTAAGCTGGGCGCGCAAACAGGTGTGAAAAATATCATGAAAAATGGGACAAAAATGAAGGATGAAATGCATTTAGACACAATGTTGATCAACGTGAAAATTAATAACAAAATTAAATAGAATATAGGAGCTAGTTGAACTTACGAGTTGTAGTGTTAAGTTGTACTCCAAATAATGAACTCCCCCAGAATCAGATGTGTAGTGATCCAAGAGGGTGGGAGTGCATTAGAGGAATTACGTATTCTGAAAGAGGTATATCTCTTATGAGTCTCGAAACATTTCGGTGCTTTCACAAACGAGGAAACTGACAGGTTAACTAAACAGATACTTCTTGTTTATGTCTAATAATAAACTTAGAGGCGCTTGAATTGAAGCGTAAACTAAGGCGAGCACTGTTCATAAAACTTAAATTTTTTTAATAAATACGGTAATGTATAGTAAACAAGGATGTCAACCAATTAGACCTTCTAAGTATTGAAGCAAATTTCGTACTAAGTACATTTAGTGTAAGCGATTCAGGGTTTTTACAAACTTAAGAGGAAGCAACCAAAGCAAATATTCCGACGGATTCAAAATGGAAAATAACACAAAGGCAAGCGTCTGTTTGCAATACTTTCAAAGTGTGAGAAAGATTCCTACCAGCTTAAATAATGTCAGTCTTTTAGGAAGATGTAATCGAGGTACTGGTATGGGCAAATATAATTCCAAAGTGCAAGCTGCAAAATAAATCGATCAGGATTTCCAGTGACAAGAAAGCAACACTTGTGACACTAAACAGTTTCAAAATTATTTCAGAGGTTGTGAAAAAGTATTTCTCTGCCCTGGGTTGAAGTATCGCAGAATGCAATGTCATAGAACTTGTCTGAATAAAACAACATTCAGGGATGCGTATAGAAATGAACTAGTTAGTTATCTAGGAAGGAACCTAAATTGTTCAGCATTTCAACTCACTTTGCTATTTTGCATAATGTAGAATATCGTAAATTCTCTGCATTGTAATAAGTGGGTAGAAGTAGAAAAAATTGTGTTAAGCTATAGAGATATCTTTACGGTCTCTTCGCAAGAAGCGCAAAAATCTGTGCGTGATCGACACGTATGGAATTACGTCTAATAGATAGATATGCTTTCGGTCATTCTAGACTGAATAAGCATAAGCATACGATGTGATTTTACAAGACCCATTGTGTCAAGAGTGTCAAAGATAGGATGACACAGCAAAACACGTTTTGTGCGACTGTTATGGACTCACCACAATCAGGTAGTGGATGTTATATGCACTGTGGAAAGGCTAGAAAGAGTTTTACTCTAGCAAGTACAATGGACAAAGAGCAATCACTTACGTGTACATAATCACCGTCCATTCTTCTAAACAAAATCTCAGAAATGACCAATTCAAAATGTTTTAGACAGTTGCAAAGATTTTAAATATCTCAATTATTCTTTTCGTAAAATCTGAAAATTAGTCATCAGTATAATACAAAAAGTATTGTATGTCTGAAAATATAAACGCTGTGTGAAAACAATTATATCGGCATTGAAAGTAATTGAAATAAAGAGAGGGTGAAAATAAAAAAATAAATAAATAAATTAACATACGCAAACAGTTCTTACAAACACAAGCTTAGAAGTTAGAACAAAATAATTATATTATTATCATAAAACGCATCAGTACTAAGAAGATCTCAACTGTACAAGTGTCGTTCAATAAAGCAAGAAACATTTAGAAATATGACAATGCAATACAGCTTATGTACAAAAATAAATACTATGAAAATTAAAGATGGAAGTAAACTTTATTATGGCGTAAGTTATACAGTCGATTGTAATAGAAGCAAAATACTTCAATACAATTACTTATTTTAATGAAGCCATATTCAAGATTTGTGTTAATAATACTCTTCGTAGAACAAATTTCCCAGGAATGTTTTATTTCTTTAAAATAAACAGTTCAAAGCAAAATCTCTTTGAATTTTGTACAACCTTAATAATATTTTCCTGCAATAAAGATTGTAGCTTCTTTTGTTTGTCTAATCATGATAGCCTTATAATAATAATGAAATGCAAATTTGTAAACTACGTAAACAAATTATAAATTTTGTTATTCAAATTAATAATAATAATAATAATAATAGAACAATTGTTAAATAGGCATATTACTGAACGTATGCATTAATAAATTATTTCTATGGTCTGGTTTAACCTTAAATAGAATAAGTACTATGAAATTGGAACAAGTACTTTTGATATGATATACTGATAATACTTCGTTTTTTGAGTATTGCAAATTTGTTTCGCAAGCGTCTTTAAAAATTGTTGACTGGTATGCTTTTAATGTAAAATTATAGATATCGTCATACATTAATGTCGGTTTTTTACATTGCTAATTCATATACAATTTTTCTGAATTAATCCCGTTAGGTTATTCGAGGAATATAGTATGTTTTTATGAATATATTTAGCTTTGTTTGGTAGATCATATGCAAGGTAGCAATAAATATGGAAGTGATTGTTTTAAAACGCAAATTACATACAAAAATGGAATCATTAATTACAATGAATAAAATTCTTCAAGATAACACTATTTTAAAATGAAAATTTTATTAAATAATCGAAAGGAAGATTTCATCAGAAATGTTCTTTGGTAATTGCTGTTTTAAATATGGAAAAACTTGTGAGCTGATTTGACGTCAATTTAAAATAAGAAGATTTTAATTACTAGGAGCGTTTTTGTGGATTCTGCAAGTATTAATTTTAGATTTATTTTAACTGATATTAGAGTGTTTGGATATAGTTTAAGGTAGTCCTAATAATTTTTTCTTTGTGTAAAGGATTTTTTTTTACCAGGAATTTGTGTTCAGAGTTCCAAATACTCTGACCTTTTAATAGATTATCTGTCAAGGATTTTTTTTGGCCAAACGAACCTTACAAGCTCGAGATAATTATAACCAGGTAAACCATCCTCAAAAGATTAGGTTTAATTCTGTAAATTTAAAATAAGGTAAGGAACAATTTTTTTAATATAACAATTACTTCTTAGAGATTATTTTATGTTGAAAGAAACAATGTTGTAAATGTTTTATATGAGAGAAAATATTTCATACTGTATAAATGCTTTGTGATATTTCTGTGTATTATTTCATTTTAAAAACTCCGTCAATTCCGTTGAGCTAGTCAGGCAAAGTTAAAAAGGAAGGTAAGTGAACAATTTCAAGTTTTACAAATTTCTGTATCTGTATCACAGCACCCTTTTAGTAACGACCAACGCGGTCCATTATCACAGCACCCTTTCAGCGACGCTCCCAAAGCGAGCCTTGTCACAGTATTCGTTTAGTGACGCTCCCAACGCGGGTTTTGTCACAGCAATATATATATATATATATATATATATATATATACTTTATAGTCATTTATAAAATTTATTATGTAGTTTCGGTTCAATTCTGTACTTCCACACTTTAGTAGTGTTGGTTTTTATCACCTGATGGCGGTTTTATTTACTTTTGCCATAGTACAGTGATTGTTTCGAAATTATATCATTATAATAGCTTCGATTACTTCATAGGGTTCTTGGGAACTATTCCACTCTGATGAGGCTAACTAGCCGAAACCATTGGTCAGTGGATGTTTCCTCCCCTATGAAGTAATAAAGCTTATGTTTTGTTAATGGCTATATAACTACCAGCCCGATTTGTATTTGTCAATGGCTCTTATTATTTTCATAAGAGTTTGTTTACAGATACATCTTACTTTTATATATATATATATATGTGTGTGTGTGTGTGTGTGTGTGTGTGTGTGTGTGTGTGTGTGTGTGTGTGTTTATATTAAAAAATCAAAATTTATAAAATATTATTTTAAAAATTTGAATGTGAGGAGAAAGAGATGCTTAAGAACGACAGTCGTTTGGTTGCAAACTCTGTGATACTTTGGAATATCAAATTTCATATACGAATTATAAAAATGTAAAAACGAAAAAACTATAAAACACATCTATTGGTACGACAAAACCTATTAAGCTAGAATTATATGAAGAAAATTACGAAGAAGCAATAGAAAAATGGCTGATGAATTTTTAAACCTCAATTGTCATGGCAGATTGCAGTAGTAATAGCGAATGTACAAAAATAACAGTACAAGGGTCGAATGTACACCTCATCAATTCTAGTATTTTAAAATTTATGAGTTTGGCAAACTTCAGCAAGTTCTTGAAAACAGTTTCAAATAAACAGTTTATGTACATGCCGTAGTGATATCACGAATCTTACATGTTGGCCCAATATATTTATCGACACCGTATGTCACAATTAACTTACATCCTTTTATAAAATTTAATCCAGTGCTATCTCGAGAATTTCAGTATACTTTATAGTTTTACCCGACAAAATGAAGAAATTGGTTGTATACAATGTTTCTAAAAGAAGAAAATTTTAGCGCTTTTTGTTTCAATTTTTGAAAGCGAATGCGGCATTTAAATATAAGGTTTTGAAATCATTGTAAATACATTTTCATAGTAAAGTTTGTTAAGTTTTAAATTTGCATCAACAGCTGGTTAATTGAAATTAGTGTATGTGTGAGAAGGAAATGAATTCAGAATAAATTGAAAAACGAGCGTGCAGTGTTCGAAAATAGCTACCAAATGGGCTAATGCAATTTACAAATTTGCAAAACCATATTTTTATATAATCGTAGCCTTCCCAAAGGACATTAACAATTACAAACGTAGTCAAACATACAAAATTTCACACCTACTCCAGCAACACAATCCAGTCTTCTAAACTATTATAGAATTTAATATCAACATAAGAACATTCCAAAGGTCATCGTGAAAAACCAATAGCTACATTTCTAAATAAATTTTCTAAAAATTTTTGAAAAGAAAACAAGATCACAAGATATTTTGACGAAAACGTAAGAAACAATAACCGCTTACTGAGCTATCAAAATTGCAAAGGTGCACAATTTACAAAAATAATTTAATAGAAGCCATTAAAAGTACTCTTAGTAATAATATTTCGGCAAGAAAAGCTGAATACATTAGTAACGTACAAAATCTGACACAGGTGAATATATATGACCTTTATTTAAGGACTCACAAAAAACCTCCCTAAATTCCTTAACAAAGATAATAGGGGTCGTCTCTTTGCCCGAATACTGAAAAATGCATGCTCTGCAAAGCTGAAAAAATTTGTACGTAATGAAATCGCGGAACAAAAAAAAAGGTTACCATGTTATTATATTTAGTGCTTCGGAAAAGTAGTTCTACGTTTTGTTGTCTTTCCGTATCAAAGATCCCTAGATGTCTAGTTGAAAATGTTTACGATAGTTGAATCATCAAAAAATTCAACTCCGATAAGATAATAAAAAGCGTTCTCTTCGAGTAAAAAAAACAACGTACAATGGCATATTAAATTATTTATGGACATAATGCAAAATGCATATTTTAGCGTATCAATAAATGTATATCTTAATTCTTGAGAGCATTAATGCATATTAGCCGCGTTTTTTGTTTAAAAATTTCAAATTTACAATCATTTTGTATTACAGTACTTCGAAATATATATATCCTGTTTACAACCCTGGCGAGGATTAAAAATCTATTGTTAATAAAATGTAGCTAACCCTGTTTTGATAAAGAAGCAGTAAACTTTACGGTACTTAAATCTTTAGAATAATACAACCCTATTCAAAACTAAATGGCTATCATTAAGGTTGGGATAATAAACAAGGTATATCTTTAATCGTAGGTAGTGAACTAGGTAGTGCACCTGAGACTAGGTATTTCAGAATTCAGTAAGGAACAATACTCCAGGTAATATGATAATGATAGGGGTAGGGACAAATCTTCTTATTACAAAACAGTTTAAAATCGAAGGAATTTAACAGTACATCGATAACTTCATTAGTTGTGTTCTGTATTACTTGCAATAGTACTAACATCCTACATTTAAGATGCCAAATGAAAAAGAGTGTAAGTGTAGTTTTAAATCATTGTGGAGGGTTATTTTATAAGTACTATACTTATAAAATAACAGCTACCCATCTGCGAACAGCGAACAAAAAATTCACGTTATGCAACATCTCCAAACTGGTAAATAAGCAAGTAATAAACATATAGTGAAAGTGGAAATATCAACGATAAATGTTAGTTTCCAATGTATCAAAGTCTGAACCAAAACGCTCTGGATTCAATGAAGAATTTTGTAAATTTGTGCTGATATTCTTTTAGCTAAACTGAAGAATGAAGTATTTTGTACTTCTCTGGAAAAGTATACGAAACAAAGTATTCCCGAAGAGAAAACTGTGTCCGAGTTATACACAGCAGCATTGAACAAATTAAAAAATAAGTAAAAACCAATGTATTTGGGTATCGCTAGATGAAACAACAGACACGGAACAAGGATGTGTATAGTAAATTTTGTGTTTGGTACATTGAGTATTAAGAGAGAAAAAAATTATATATGCTGACTTTAAAAGTATTGGACAAAGCGAATCATTCAACAATAACTGCTTTTATCAATGACTCTTTAAGTTAATTGTGGCCGCCTGGGATTTTATTAGAAAATGTGCTTTTGGATTGTAGTGATGCTGCATCATATATGTGCAAAACAATGTGAGACCACAAATTTTATACCCAAACATGATGCATGTGACCTGTTTCGTACATATCAGGTTATCATAAAGTAAGGGATATATTTTAAATTATGATAACTTTTTAACAAATTAAGTTAATACCATAAATAAATGAAATCTAATTGCTTATGAAATGGGATTTAGTATGCCCAAAACAGGTTACGGCAATTGCTCAATATGACCTCCATTTTGTTGTTGTAAGATCACCATCCTTACCTCTAAATTGTACACAGCATTTCGTAACATTTCTGGTTGAATTGTACCAATTTGCTCCGTAATACTGTCTTTTAATTCTTGTAGCGTAGTTGGTCGTCTTCTAAACACTAAACCTTTAAATAACCCCACAGCCAGTAATCCGCTGGGTTTAGATCAGGTGATCTTGGTGGCCATGAATTTACGAAATGTCTGCTTAACACGCGATCTTGAAAAACGTTGGTTAACAATTCTTTGACTGGTCGAAAAATGTGCGGGGGGTGCTCCATCCTGCATAAAAATGATGTTTTCAATTCCGTAGTGCTCGTTTTGCAGCTGTGGAATAACATAATTTTGTAACATTTGCAAGTATCGTTCACCATTTACAGTTACAGATACGGCTTGTCCATTCTGCATTTCCTCGTAGAAATACGGACCAATAATAAAATCAGCTGTAAAAGCGCACCAAACGGTGACTTTCTTGTCATGAAGACCTTTTGAACGATTTGTTGCGGATTTTCTGCAGACCAGATTCTACAGTTTTGAGTATTGACTCCACCATTCAGAGTAAAATGTGCCTCATCTGTCAATAAAATACGGGATAACCATTCGGGTTCAATTTCCATCTGAGCCATTACTCGCAAAGAAAAATCGTACCTAGTAGCCAAATCTGCGTCCTTTAATTCAAACAGCATTTTCAGTTTATATGGATACATGTTTAGAATTTTGCGTAAAATTTTCCAAACCGTGGTATACGGCATTTGCAATCGCTTGGATATCGCATTTGCACTGCTGATTGCGAGTGAATTGCTTCTGGCTATGTCTTGATTTTCATGAAGAACCTCTGCAACTTGGACATCACTAATTATTGGTCTTCCTGATCTTGGTAAGTCAGTTACAGACCCTGTTCTTTCAAATTTTTGTATCAAATTGCGGTACGCTTTCATTTGACAGGGTCCCGCTCTCAAACTCATTCTCGTGCGAAATCTTCGTAATCCAGCGGTGTAATTTCTGCCGGATTCATAATAGCACTGAACTAAACCAATTCTTGTTTGTAAATCCATGTTATTACAGTTGAGTCGTTTGAACTCAACGTTTACTTGAGTTTTAATTTCAAAATAAAACTTCAAATTGAATAATTTCGTTTTGACACTAGTGTCAACAATTGTTATGACAACGCTTTTGTTTCTCATAGATACGGTAAAATCCCATTCATTAAGCAACTAGATTTCGTTTATTTTATGTTACTAACTTTATTTATTAAAAAGTTGTAATGATTTAAAATATATCCCTTACTTTATGATAACCTGGTACTTTACACCGAGTAACTGTTTGTATCCAAACGCTAATGCCTTAATATCATCTGTAAATTTTTTTTTCCTAAAGCACCAACTCGTGTTCAGATGTTTCGAGAAATTGCTTGAAATACTCCACTTACGCCAATTCTAATAATTATAAGATGGGGAACTTGGATCCACGTTGCCATGTAGTACATTTTGAGATTGTGAAAATTTTTTAAGGAACTAGACTCTGCGAAAGCACAGTGTATTAAAGATGCACGGGTATTCCTAGAAAATACGGTATTCGAGAGGATTTTATTTTTATTCGAATTAATCTAGAATGTATTTAAATCACAGTCTCATCAAACTAAAAGCTAAAGGATTAGTTATACGGAACAGTATAGTAATAATACAAGATGTAATTATAGTATATTTATTCAACGAGCAAGTTATGATAACCATTACTCATTCGGAAGGTTTGCGACGCGAGCTCGTTAGAGCGAACGGTGTAATCCAACTGAATAATTGCCATAACTCGCGAATAGAATACTATACTTTTTCTACGACTACACAAATTTTCATTATAAGATATTTTCTAAACGTTTCGACTTATATTGCAAACACTGACAAGCAAATATTTGTTTGTCAAAGTGTTAGAGCCTACTTCGCATGATACAAAAACTATACCTCGCGAATTATGAAAAATGAAGGGGTATACTAATTGGTCAGAGGTGTTAGATTATGATGATAATTCACGACCTGGATGTTCCTGATTGGTTAAAGTTGTTAGATTATGAATTCACATGGACCTACAGAATAATGAGTACTATTATTGACCCATTCTTAAATGCACAAGAAATGCAATACGGAAGAATCGCGGGAAAAAGTTTTAAGTAAACTAAAAGAAAATGAGTTCATCCATAAATTAAATGAAGCGCTAACAACAAACAAGTATTAGTGACATTACAAAAAATAAATTTGTTCCAATAGTTTCATGCAATGTGAGAGACATTTTTCTCAATATAAAAATATTCTCGCCAGACAATAGGCACAAGTTTATATTTCATTTGTTGTATGTAATTATAAATTTATAATTTATTCCTGTATTCACTAATTTTGTGTTACCGCTTAACTGTAGATAATTCCTTAATTTTCAATTTAAAAAATGCTTTTGATTTTTAACAAAAAATAAAAGTGAATGGTTAACTTTTAGTGTATGTTTAGTGAATATTCCAATATTTTTAAAGCATATTTTGAATTTTTTTAGTGCATAATTATCCTAAGCCTACTTATGACTATGCCTTTTAAGCATAGTAACGATATAATTTTAAACGCGCTACTGTCTATTAGTATCAGTCACTTACAACCTGTTCACAATGGCTCTTCTGACCAATTTATTATGTACAGGATTTTCGAAAATTTGACGTGTGCATGGAATCTGATTAGCGTAAAAGTGATAACAAAATTATATTACTGTAGGCAATAATAAGGGGTGGGCGATACGGAATTTTGCGTATCGAATATCGATACATATTCTATATCGATATGTATCGATATATCGAATATCGATATATATCGATACGTATCGATACGTATCGATGCGTATCGATACGTATCGATGCGTATCGATATATATCGATATTTGATATATCGATACATATCGATGTAGAATATGTATCGATACGTATAGATATATATATAGCGATTCGTATTTGAACGTTTAGATGTGTAGATTAAGTATACATATCGAGACGTAGCGATACGTACCGGTACAAATCGATACGCATTGATAGTTTATCTACTCTTTCTTTGGGAATAAAATCACAAGATCGTTTTAAAATAATGTATTTACTGACAATTCGATCTTTCACTTAAGATTGTTTGTTATCAAAATAATTGTAGTTTCAAGTTTAATATTTGTGACATAAGCATATATATATATATATATATATATATATATATATATATATTAAAATACCATTTTTCTTCACCTTTTTGAACTTCCTTGTTGATGGATAAAGTGAAGCTTTAACTATTCGCGGCTAAGTCTGGGAATTACCCCAAGGGTGAGCAATGAGAAAAGGGGGTGGTGATGGTCTAAACTCTACGATAAACTAACAAAAGGAAAATGGGTTGAGCGCCACTGTATCTGAATGAACGGTTACACTAAAATTCAATATTCCTATGAGAAGATACAGAAACTCATGGGATATAAATGCAATTAAACTTACAACTTACTAAACTGAAGTATCTGGAAATCTCTGGAACATACTTACTACCTCTCTGGTCACGATGAACCTGGAACAAAATACACAACAAATTCTTTATTAGAAAAACACAGTTTGTGCTTTCCAATAAAAATACCTGTTAATAATTGCAGGTGGATAATATGGAGATTAACACACCAAGGCTTTTTAAATCAGGAATAAATACTTCTAACAAACCAGTTGCAGCAAATAGGGCCTTTTAAATTACTTCAGCCTTGTACAATTTCATCAATTAACAAGCTCATGTTCTTTTAAGAATTTAGTATATCTAAATATGCATGGAATAAAAAACTTGAGTCTAAAAATGGAATTTAATATGTTTTTTCTTTGTTAAATGTTTCTTTGAATGTGGTAATAAATTGTACAAAATAAAATTAAGTTTCAATACATCTGTTCTGACTTAACAGACCTTTAAATTAATTATCATGTATCAAACAAGTTTTAGTACCAAGTTTCAGATCTGAGTTCTGGTTTACAAGTTTTACAAAGATTATTTCTATTAAAACGAATCACATGTGTTTTTAACTTAAGCAAACAACTTTTCATTTACATCTGGTATTAGAGGCTTATAAAGGTTTCAATATGAGTAAATAAATATTTTAAAAGGCAAAAAAAGTGGACTGAACTATCATTTTGTTAACAAGTGACTTTATGCAAATTTGTAATACTATTACTGTATTAATTTTAGCTATTTTCTTTCATGTTGCTCTAAACATACAAAATTTTTAACTCGATCAAACGGACTTCAAAATTTATGTATTCGAACATTTATGAATCTTCACAAACAGAATAAAGAAAGATTGATACCTGTAGGTTTTTGTTTCCAAATCTAATTATTAATTACCAGCACACATGTTCCAGAAATCTGCTTCTCGACTGGTTATTACTAAACTTTAATCACCTCGACAAATGAACTGCTCTCCAATATTGGATTCAAATACTACATAAACCATCATTTCATTCCGTCCGTAATGTCATACACTAAAGGGGATAAAAATATTTTATAATTTATTCAGGTTTGAAGAGAGCTTACCGTTAACAAATCTCAAAAATCTTTAAGGAATGGCGTGTTTTAGCGCTTTGCCGGATTCGCAGGAGCTTGGCACTTCATCCGCGTCCCAAAGCAAAACTCACCACCTTCTACCATCTCCCATACCAACCGATGTGGAGGCCCCACTTAGGTAAGGCCTGGAGTTTCATCTTCTTAACAAACTAAAGAATGCTCACGCGACTACATCTATCAAGACAAAATGGCGGCCCTTCTAGCGACACATCATCGGCGTGTCCTATCTCGTGACCGGTATGCACACGCGCTGTACCGATTGTACGGATGCGTAGGAAATATCCGCCTGAAAGGTAGACAACACAACCTACTAAGCTCCAAATAAATTCGTTTCTTGATAGTTATAAAATACCAAATATCTCCGTACAAAACATTTAAATTCCTTAAGTGAACACGACTTCCCGCTTTCATATAGAATTGTTCCTTTATGATTTTACAACATCGAACACAAGGATTAAATACCACAGAATATATTTATGTTGAAGCGGTTCTTATGATCATAATGCTATAGAATATATTTATGTTACACAGCCCCCGAACAAAAAAGAAAAAAACTTTGAGATTAACCATATGCCAACATATACTTAAACGAGAAGTTTTTTTTTATAAGCAAAGACGAAACTACTACTTAAACAAAAAATGGGTACCGAAAATACCATTATAAAAAAATCCAACCAAACTAAAATAAACTTGAAACTTGATTTCAAAAAAAATTCTTACTAGTGACTTTACTAATACTAAAATAGGGTGCAAACAAGCGAGTGAGTAGGTAACTCTGCGTACCACACATCCGTTAGGAAACAAAATAGGTAAGACATAATCGGTAGGAAGACATGATCGGTAAAGGACAAAATATTGAGGTCAAATACTCACGAGTTACAACCTATCAAAGAACAAACCTACTAAGTTCGCGAAACTTAAACTAAAACTCAAATAAAACCTCGACGTAAACTATCGTAAAACAACAAACAAAAATTTTTTTCTACCAACAACTTTAGCATTATTAACACAAAATCGAAAAACCAATTCCAAAGTATTTACATATTAATATCTTTATGAAAATGTTTCCATTACTGCTGAGCAAAAAAAGAATCCAGCACAGGAATCACAAAAGAATGTTGTATTTACAAAAAATTACTTTTCTTTGATTTAGTCTCACTAATACTAGACGAAATTGAAAAACCCACATCAACTATATGGATATCAACGATCATCCAAAAATATTTTCTTCTTGACAAAAAATATTCAACAACCAAGTAGCATCACTGACTAGCTACTGTTTCTACAAAGAAAATAGTTAGCACTTCTAACCAATTTTCTTTTATCCGGACGCTCCAAAAAATTTTCTACACTACAATGGCCGCACCAAACATTCCGACACAACTCGTCTCAAAAAAAATTACCATGTAAGCATCTCGCTTACTCCAAGCATAACAGCACTCAAGTGACCGTCTCAAAAGCGAATCTCACTTAAGCGATCATTCACCTAACTTAAACTAAATACACTCACAAAATGAAACAACAACTATTTACATGGTCTCACCACAACTATGATAACTACATACACCAGACAATCTGCTTGTCTCTACCTATTTAAATTGATAATTTGTTAACATGTATGACATCACCAACACTTCTGCAACTCTACTATGAACCAAAACAAAACGCAGACGAAATTATATTTTATCTGAACTAACCACTTAAATTGAATAATCCAAAACACGTTTCTTGATGACTAAAAGTACTTGAAATAACTGGCGATTTCCATAAACAACAAGATACCAGAAAAGCTTTCAATCGAACACCTCTTATTCGACAAAAGAAATCATAAACGACGAATTAATCCTTTGAGGATAGTCTGGACTGATGGCGGAATAAGGTTTCAGATCTTTAATATGCCATCTACCTGCTCTCGATCCATCCAAATTAACCAAATCATATACCACACTCGAGCACTTCTTTTAACTATACTTAAAACAAACTTTGGAGCAAGTTTAGCAGAAAATTTATTACTCGCACTCGACAATACTTTATTGGACCTCCATACTTTATTACCAACCTCAAAAGAAATATTTCTCCTCCTTAAATTATATTGATTACTCGAACGTTCATAAGCTAAATGCAGTTTCGTTCGGACGTCTTCAAATACCTTAAAAATACCTTGACGATCAGAAGTATATAATGGGCGACTACCAGGAATGATTTCGATATCACTTTCGGGAGTAAATCCACTACCATAAAACTTTCCTGTGATAGGGATATGACGACCAAAACTAAAAAATTCGGGGTATAACCCGTCGACTCATGTTTAGCAGAATTAATAGCAAATTGAATCTGCGCTAACTCAGCATCCCATGTATCATGTTCTTCAAGATAAGATCGAATAGCTGTCCCTACTGTTCTATTAATTCTCTCGACAAAATTACACTGCGGCGCATAAACAGCATTATACCATATTTTCTGAATTTCAAACCTATTACATAATGACCTAAAAATTCGACCAGCTAAATTTGAACCATTATCGCAAATAATAAATTGTGGCACTCAAACACTAAGAAAACTTTTGTTCCATAAACTGTTCTATAACATGTGACTTTGCACTGCGTAAAGGATGTAAAATTGTGTATTTCGAAAACCAATCTCCGACTACCAAAAGCCATTTAAATCCTAATTTCGAGCGAGGAATGGACCCATAAGATCCAATGCAATTATCTGAAATGGAAATTTAGCTTCTTTCTCTTTTCCCATTAGACCTAAAGGACCTGCGTTAGAAGATTTTGTGCACCACACACTAAACATGCACGACAAAATTTCAGCACATCTAAACTCATCTTTGGCTAATAATAATTTTCCTGAACTCTGGCAATAGTCTTCGAAAATCCAAAATGTCCCGCAACTGAGGGATCATGACACGATCTGATAACTTCTTCCCGTTGGGCTTTCGGAACTAAATATTTCCACTCTACGATGTTAGATGTTAAAGGCAAATTCGATGGAATAAACTTAAAAACAAACTCATTCTCAACTTTCCATTGAGGGTATTTCTCAGGTGACATCAAAATCTTATCACGTAACGACACATACCAATTTTCTAAATTATCAAGCTTGACCTCTATTAAATTTATGATATATTTTTCTTCCGGAGTTGCACGACTAAGACAGTCAGGAACTACGTTAAACTTTCCTTTCCTGTGTACTAAGTCAAACGAATGCTGTCTCAACCTTACTGCCCACCTAGCAAGTTTTCCTGTAGGGTTCTGCAAATTACTTAGCCAAAGCAACGAAAAGTGGTCTGTGACAACTGTAAAACGAACTCCTTCTACCCATGGACGGAATTTTTCAATGGCAAAGATTACTGCAAGACATTCTTTCTCTGTTGTTGAGTAATTTCGCTCAGCACGATTGAGGGTTTTGCTGGCGTACGATATCACACGTTCTTCTCCATTAATGTTCTGGATTAACACAGCTCCGAGACCGGTATTACTAGCATCACATTCAACAACAAACGGCGCGGAATAATCTGGCTGCGTCAAGAGTGGAGCAGACACTAAAGCTTCTTTAATCGACACAAATGAACGCTCTGCCTCAGGAGTCCAAGTAACGGTTTGACCTTTCTTTCTCTTCTTAATGAGGTCATTAATTGGCGAAACTAAAGATGAGAAATCCTTTATAAAACGACGATACCAACTACACATTCCGAGAAATCTCTTAACCTCCGTGGTGTTCTTTGGACGTGGAAATTGACCATAGCCGATACCTTATCTGGATCTGTTCTCAGAGAATTTGACCCTACGATGTAACCAAGAAACTTGAGTGACCTCCTAAAAATTCGCACTTTTCTAGATTCAAGGTTAGATTTGCCTCTCTAACACGTTCCTTGACCTCATATAACAACTTCAAGTGCTCTTCAAACGTCGACGAACATAAGATTATATCATCCAGGTAACAAAAACGTATGGTTCGAATTTTGGACCAAAATTGCATCAACTAAACGTTGTTGAGTCTGTGCAGCATTTTTAAACCGATCGGCATCGTCACAAACCTATATTGCCCTCGTGAAATAACGCTAAACGCTGTTTTATCTTTCGACGATTCACTAAGAGGTACCTGCCAGAATGATTTACGCAAATCAAGACTGGAAATATAATTTGCATTACGCAACATCCCTAGTATTCTATCGATATTTGGAAGAGGGTAACTGTCATGAACTGTAACATCGTTTAGTGCCCTACCATCAAAACAAAATCTATATTCCTTACTATCCTTCTTCTTGACCAATAACACGGGTGAATTCCACGGACTTTGACACGGTTCCACGACTTTTAATCGAATCATTTCATCCAGTTCTTTATCTAACTCTTTACTAATATAGGGGGACATAACATAAGGTCTTTTTCTGAAAGGTTTTGCATCTCCCGTATCAATATTCATCTCTATCATATTGGTTCGTCCTAATCTATCAACACTAGAGATTTCTTGAAATGAATCGATAGCAGCTTGTGCCCGAGACCGCTGATCTACTGACAAATCATCCAAATGGAGTAGGCAATCGCTGTATTTCAATGGGACTGATGATGGACCTACATACGGAATAATATTCTCACTATCGCTTTGTACATGCCACGAATTGTTTCTAAAGTCAACTATCAATCCGAATAACTTGGCAAAATCGCTACCGAATATGAAAGCATGAGGTAAAGAAGACACAACTAAAGCACTGAGGATGCGACATTGCTTTCCTATTGAAATGGGCAAATCCACGATTCCTTCTACTGGTTTCACTGCCCCATCCGCCGTAAATATACCCTTCTTTTCTGACTTAAAAATTTTTAAATTTAATTTATCAATTAAAGGAATAGCGAGGGACCCTACCACCGATGTAGTACATCCTGAATCTAAAAGACCAGTGACATCAATACCGAATAATTTAACCATCACATATGGTCGATTATCACCAGATTTTTCAATAAATAGTCAGTCTTGGGTTGTGATTCATTATGACAAAAATTTTTTACTACACTTAACCAATCTGACCATTCTTTTTTACTAACACAATTCCCTTGCTCACAAATCATAACTGCTGCCTTTTGAGAAGGAATGGAATGCCGGCCGCAACATCCATCTCCTCATTCGTTTTTGAACACGATGGGCACGTATCACGCGTAACTCCTCTATGACCGCAACCGAAACAAAAATTCTTTTAGGAAATCTACAATACCGAAATGAATGACCACGTCTCGAACAATTCCAGCATCCGGGGATAATTTTTGGTGAACCCGTAGAACTAACTGAAACAGGTACTGGTAAAGACTTATCATTACCTATAATTTGAACTTGTGGAGCAGATATCTTCTGAGCATCCACACGACTTCCGACGTAGAAAATCTTTTACATAAACTTGTCGTCTATCTCTTATTGGTAACTTAGCGTTGTTGCGAAAGTTAGATAAATTACTCGACTGAATAGAAACTGATTTCTGTTTTAACAACATGGCCTCCTCTAATTTTTACATAATTTTATTAACGTAGGCATATCTTCAATATCAGAAAGAGCAAGTTGTGAAATAAATTCTGGCAGTAAATTTTTCTAAGTATCCTAACTTTTGTAATCTCCGCTGGAGCATTGGGTAATCGACTAAATAAACTTTCGACATGAGCTACGAATAAAACAATTGATTCATCTCTCCTCTGACGACGATTCTTTATAGTTTCCCAGATCTCATCTTCTGAATGGGCTGGCAAGAAATCTTCTTTCAACCGACTTACTAGGGATTCCCAATCTTTTAAGGAATCTCTTACACTCCTAAACCACACTAAAGCATTCCCAACGAATAATTCGACTGATGACTCAAACAAATCTCTACTCGATACTTTACGTGATTGAGCCAACTCCTTCACCCTGTCTAAAAATGAATACAACTGTTTGGGATCTCCTGAAAATTTAACTGACCAGGTACTAATAGGAATTGGTGGAGGAAGATATGAAAGAGTTTGTACTGGCGCAGCTACTACTAGTGGAGTTGTGTGACTTGCATCACCTGCGCTGTTTGGTGTTGTACTTGCCTTCACTTTTTCATACAATTCGGCCTCAACAGTAAGAATAGTGGCTAATAATTCTTTTTTTAATACATCTGTTTCCTTTGACTTGTCAGACGGAAGCCTTAAACGTTTAACTCGACCTGATACATGAACAAGCCTTGAGAGTACTCTTTTAAAAATAGAATCTCCAGAATCTCCTTCGAATTCTAACACCAAATGTTTTATCGACTCTATGGTAGCGTTTATTTCTTTATACTCGTCATCGAATTCTACTTTGTATACTGACAGATCAACCAAACAATCAGGTTTCCCTACTTCCTTAGCTAACAATCTACTTAAGATTTTCCTCTTTTCTACTACAGGCCTGACACTTTCTATTCCACGAATTCTTAATTCATATTCAAGCTCTTCCTTGAGTAAATGCACAATTTGAAATGTTTCTGCCATTTTCAAAAAATTGTTATGTCAACTTAAAAGTATTTTAACAAGTTCAACCCTGAAATAATGAAAATTTTACTTTAGTATAAATATATACCTGCTACAACATTTAGACAATTATCAAATAAACTTTGAGGTTCCAGACACAACATGAGTACTATAAAAACTTTACCAAACTATTTTGAGTTTACCACAAGCCAATAGTTAAACGATGTTGTAACAACTTGTTACTAATCGAGCAAACCCTTTTTAAACGAACGACCATCGAGCCTCACGTTGGTTGCGCTAGTAAAATACCATTTTTTCTTCACCTTTTTTTTGAACTTCCTTGTTGATGGATAAAGTGAAGCTTTAACTATTCGCGGCTAAGTCTGGGAATTACCCCAAGGGTGAGCAATGAGAAAAGGGGGTGGTGATGGTCTAAACTCTACGATAAACTAACAAAAGGAAAATGGGTTGAGCGCCACTGTATCTGAATGAACGGTTACACTAAAAATTCAATATTCCTATGAGAAGATACAGAAACTCATGGGATATAAATGCAATTAAACTTACAACTTACTAAACTGAAGTATCTGGAAATCTCTGGAACATACTTACTACCTCTCTGGTCACGATGAACCTGGAACAAAATACACAACAAATTCTTTATTAGAAAAACACAGTTTGTGCTTTCCAATAAAAATACCTGTTAATAATTGCAGGTGGATAATATGGAGATTAACACACCAAGGCTTTTTAAATCAGGAATAAATACTTCTAACAAACCAGTTGCAGCAAATAGGGGCCTTTTTAAATTACTTCAGCCTTGTACAATTTCATCAATTAACAAGCTCATGTTCTTTTAAGAATTTAGTATATCTAAATATGCATGGAATAAAAACTTGAGTCTAAAATGGAATTTAATATGTTTTTCTTTGTTAAATGTTTCTTTGAATGTGGTAATAAATTGTACAAAATAAAATTAAGTTTCAATACATCTGTTCTGACTTAACAGACCTTTAAATTAATTATCATGTATCAAACAAGTTTTAGTACCAAGTTTCAGATCTGAGTTCTGGTTTACAAGTTTTACAAAGATTATTTCTATTAAAACGAATCACATGTGTTTTAACTTAAGCAAACAACTTTTCATTTACATCTGGTATTAGAGGCTTATAAAGGTTTCAATATGAGTAATAAATATTTTAAAAGGCAAAAAAAGTGGACTGAACTATCATTTTGTTAACAAGTGACTTTATGCAAATTTGTAATACTATTACTGTATTAATTTTAGCTATTTTCTTTCATGTTGCTCTAAACATACAAAATTTTAACTCGATCAAACGGACTTCGAAATTTATGTATTCGAACATTTATGAATCTTCACAAACAGAATAAAGAAAGATTGATACCTGTAGGTTTTTGTTTCCAAATCTAATTATTAATTACCAGCACACATGTTCCAGAAATCTGCTTCTCGACTGGTTATTACTAAACTTTAATCACCTCGACAAATGAACTGCTCTCCAATATTGGATTCAAATACTACATAAACCATCATTTCATTCCGTCCGTAATGTCATACACTAAAGGGGATAAAAATATTTTATAATTTATTCAGGTTTGAAGAGAGCTTACCGTTAACAAATCTCAAAACAATCTTTAAGGAATGGCGTGTTTTAGCGCTTTGCCGGATTCGCAGGAGCTTGGCACTTCATCCGCGTCCCAAAGCAAAACTCACCACCTTCTACCATCTCCCATACCAACCGATGTGGAGGCCCCACTTAGGTAAGGCCTGGAGTTTCATCTTCTTAACAAACTAAAGAATGCTCACGCGACTACATCTATCAAGACAAAATGGCGGCCCCTTCTAGCGACACATCATCGGCGTGTCCTATCTCGTGACCGGTATGCACACGCGCTGTACCGATTGTACGGATGCGTAGGAAATATCCGCCTGAAAGGTAGACAACACAACCTACTAAGCTCCAAATAAATTCGTTTCTTGATAGTTATAAAATACCAAATATCTCCGTATAAAACATTTAAATTCCTTAAGTGAACACGACTTCCCGCTTTCATATAGAATTGTTCCTTTATGATTTTACAACATCGAACACAAGGATTAAATACCACAGAATATATTTATGTTGAAGCGGTTCTTATGATCATAATGCTATAGAATATATTTATGTTACAATATATATATATATATATATATATATATATATATATATATATATTATAATGTATAAGGGAGCTACCAAGAGTTCTAAGGGTTGTTTAGTACCAGGTAGTATATGCCAAGAAAAATAATCCACATATTTGATCACATAAACTTAAAAATGTATGTTTGCCGTATTTTACGTATACTAAAATACCATTCAAAATGGTAGTTGAAATTAAGTACCAAAAGGTAATATTAAAATGACTGAATGACGTGGTAAGATGTACAGTGCTCAAAGGTTTATACCGAGTTTGAATTTTAAAGGCCATTGAAGTACATTTGCCGTCCAGAAACCGGATGCGTATATGGAGGTTTATTATCAACCACGCATCCAGGGTCAAGTGTGATTTATTTTGGTTTTTCATTTTAAATAGAATCAACTTTTGGACAATATTTGTAAACTCAAAATTATTAGTTATAACAAAGTCAAATGTGATTGGTGAAATGTAAATATTTAGGACAAATACTAGAATTATATGTGAAATGAAAGTGTAAAAGGACATGAACTATGGTATGTGCGACACAAACGAAATGTTAGGATGTTATTGGACGATTTAGTTATGTACTTTAAAGTGTAGTAGGAAGGAAAGTTAAAATGGTCGCCTTGGAAAGCAAACAACGGGAGTTCATTTCGAAATTTATTTGTAAAAAGACGTGTTTTTCAAACTGTGCTAATTTGTATTACAATTTTCAATAGAAGTTAATAAAAGTATTTGTTTTTAAAGAGTTTTGATTGAATAAAGAAGTGTAAAGAAGTAACAGCAACGATAGTAATTAGTATAAAGAGTAGTGATTGTGCGACGGCGAAACGATGGAAAATTATATAGATTTGGAACGATATTGGGTAGTGATTTAAGGGTAGCAGGACATTGAGAGTGGTTATACATAGGAAAGAAGTTGGATTTGGATAGCGATATTAGGTAGCCGGACATCGAGAGGAAAAATATAAGGGAAAGAAGCTGGATTTGGATAGCGATTAATAGATTTGTAGCAGGACATCGAGAGGAAATATATAAGGAACGAATTTAGATTTGGATAGCGAGTTATAGCGATTTATAGGTAGCAGGACATCGAAAGGACATATATAAGGAACGGAGTTGGAATTGGATAGCGATTTAAAGGTAGCAGGACATCGAGAGGAAATATATAAAGGAAAGAAGTTGGATTTGGATAGCGATTTATAGATTTGTAGCGGAGGCATCGAGCATTTTGAATTAGGACGACGAGTAGATTTGGATAAGGTACGAAGAAGCGGACGGATTAATTGAGCACACGAAGAGGAGCGGAATTTAGAAGAGAGACAATTGGTAGTGGAGGATTAAAAGCAGGAATTAGCGCAGGGGAAGTTACATCACGGGGTATTCAAAATTCTAAATTAGGGTTAATAATTTCAGGTATTGGGGAGCATCTAAATTGAAGGACGACACCTGGAAGCGGTACTAAAATTCAATCAGTAGGACGACAGTGTAAAGACGCATACGGTGACAAGGATTTTGAGCCAGCAGTCAGCGCGGCCAAGAACGGAGTATAGACCAGGTGAGTACTGATATATCTTAAAACGTCAAAAACAGTCATATAATTTTGGTAGTAATTCAATTTGGCACAAAGCAACGTTGATCTTAATAAAATTTTGGCATATTAAAAAAATAAAGTAAAAATTTAGTACTAAAACAAAAGATTGTGCACGATTGGTTGGACTTTGCTCATCTACTTATAACAGAACTCACTATAAGTAGTTGAACACCCTGAGATATAAGAGCTTAAATAGTCGAGGCATTGAAATAAATAGTTAATTAAAGAACCAACCAAACGTTGCAAGTACGGGGCGTGCATTAGGTGTGCACATTTCATAAAAGGCGCTACAAAAAGGGGTAAAATAAAATAAAAATTTTAAAGAATAAAGAGTGATTGACAGTGAGTCACAGACAGTAAGGGAAGGGAAAGTAAAAAGGATTAAATAAATATATATATATATATATATATATATATATATATATATATATAATTTCTTTATACTTTAATGACCTTTATATTTATTATTTAGATAAGATGTTATAAATTTCTTGGGATGATTTTGGTCAAAATAAATAGTAATTTAAAATATTTTGTTCTATTACTTAACGTTTCGGCAACACATTTTTGCCATAATCATAAGTATTAACTGTTGTTCATAAATATATAATTATTTAGTTAATGACAGTGACACTAAGACGCCAAATTGACAATAAAATTAACATTTCAAATTTTTTTTGATAATAACCTCTGCTGAGCATATGAATCAGGAAATTATACACAGTACCTTTATCTTTCAATAATATCAGGTCAATTTCTGAACAATATAATTTTGAAATCGAAGCCAGCATGAAATATTATACGCATGAATTTTTTGGTCATATTGCCTGCAGAGATAATTGATATAAAAGAACATTCATTGCAAGAAAACCATGAAACCGTCATTTCTATGACCAGCGCAGTACAACGAACTATGAATGAGAAGGAACATATTTCACTTTTAATACCGATGGCACTTCAAATAATAAATGCACAGAAATGAATAATGTCAAAATATGAGTGCATCAACTGAATCAATAAACAAAATGTTAAAGAAAAAAATAGTTAATATTATAGAAACTGATAAATAGAGTACGGATAAGGTTATGAAAATTGGCAACGGTTAAGACTACAGAAGCGGAAAAAAACTGTATACACCATAGAAATTGATAAAACAACTAAAGTAGTTAGATATGACACAAAAGCAATATCTAATATTTCAATAATTGAAGAGAAGCATTCATAAATAAAGAACTTGATAGAGAAAGAGCAATTACGATTACAAAGATTAGTAGGGAAAAACAACCATACATGCGAAGCTGGAGGAAAAGAAAAAAATACAATTACAAAATCGAAAACTTGAAAAAATTTTAAGACAAACAACTAAATCTATGCAAATGGAAAAAATTAAAATATATGGAAAAGAGATGAGAAGGAGGACTAATAAATAACGAAGCTGATAGATTAAAGACAAAAAGTGTAGTGACAGTACTTTACTTAAAATATCAAATATTCAAAAAAATAAAATCATTTTAGATGAAGATAAAATTGATAACATATAGTTTTGATAAAACAAAAAAAAGGCAGACCTAAAAAATCTAAACGAAGAACCGCTACTAACACTATATAGCATTCAGATAGTAATCCTATGAGAAAAACATCAGTATGGGTATAAATTACTGAAGTGGTAGTATTGATCTATTACAAAAGCAGTTACAATTTCCATAAAGACAATTAAACAGTATTAGCTGTATCAAGCAAAAAACTATAAAGTGTAAAAATGGTTAAATTTTCGAAAAGACGAATAATACAAAAATAAATGAGAGAAAAGAAACAATTAATAATAGTTGCAAAATAAACGGAATCCTGCAAAAAAATATATCAAGAAAAAATTATGGTAAATACCAGCGATAATAAAGAAATCATTAAGCGTTCATTAAGAAGAAACGCTTTCAAATAATGTTGAACAAAACAAAATTAAATATTATATAGATCACGATAAATCTCCCTGGGCGGTTTCACAATTATATTGAACCTAATTTACATAAACCTCCTAATGTGAATTTTTTGAAATCTCTGTACATAAAAGAATTCTGAAACTTATAATTCTTATATTTACTTAAGAACAGAATTATATTTACTTTTTATCTCATATCGCTCATACTCCTTTTTCAATATTTTAAGTTTATTTAATTTTGGCTCAGTTGCATCTGTTTCTATATAGCAGAACGATTTAGTTTTGATGCAACATTTTTTTGTTACTTTTAAAGTGTATCTACAATTCGTTCTTTTTCTTTATATATATATATATATATATATATATATATATATATATATATATATTTAGTTACATAATAAACATTTAGCATCTATAAATGTTGCTTAGAATAAAATGTTCCCAACCCTCCTTAACAATTTTTTGGACAAGTAGACAAAAATTGTTTATTTAAGGTATGGAAACTGGTAAAAATATTATTTTTGAAATTGCTCGTTATTGATTTAATGCATGTTAATATAGCCATTTACTTTCAACTTCTAGCTATTTTCAATGCTTAACAGCACTGTATTTATATCCGTGTAACTAAAATTCATCGATCGAATGTTTCAATTACAACCTTTCTCAAGTGAAAAATAGTTTAAACGGCTAATAAAAGGCCATTTCCGCCATACTTTAAAAACAAATCTTTGAAAAAAAAATGATGATCGATCATTTACTATGTTGTATAATTTTTTATATCATAATTTATAAATAATACTATAGGTACTGTAATTTACGTTATATCCACCACCACCTCAGGTACCAACGGAAGCGTCCCAGACTTACAAGTATTTTAATTTAACATTATCCGTAATTACAACACCATCAACATAGCTTAACCAAAGTGATCAATAAAAGCAACTGATTCTGCTAGCACAAACGCCATTACCACATCTTTGCAATTCTTGACATATTTGGTAAACAAATTAAAGAATTACACAGAAATCTTGTGCAAGTGGATAAATTAAAGGGCATGAAATCGGCGTTGCTTACAACAGTAAAGTAACCTTGCTGGTTTTCGATCTTAATTTGATTTACCTTATACACCTTTTTATATATTTGATTATTAAAAGTGTATTTAATTTATTATGAATTAGGTTGACTTGAAATGGTATTCACAATAATACCTGTCTCATACAGCTTTAGAAAATTGTTGGAATTGGAAATGAACCGTGTCAAGGTACACAAGGATGACGTACGCATTTCCATACCCATAGAATTTACTAAATAATGTCTGCGTGTTGTACATTTTTATCAGATAATTTAGGTCAAATTAGTACTTTAGCATTAAAATACGCGTTGTGTATGTGGTTAACATTATTCCGATTGTGCAAATGTATAAATTTGTTTTCCGTTTGCATAGGATATTCCACAAGAAGGCATTAAACGTTCGTTCCACTTACATTACAAGATCAATAAAATGTACGGAATATTTCTATCCATTTATTAAATGAGTATATTATAACAAACAGGTTGGGCAGACCCTGTCCAAATATACAATTACATTAGTCTTTTACACAATTACTAATAGAAAGATGAATACGACTATGCAAGGGTAGATCTAGGATTACAACCGGCAATTTAACGTTGATAAAAATTAATACAACCTCTGTTTGAAAAGAATTGTCTCATTTTTGCGTTTCTGTTAAACATAATCTTACAATGTGCAACTTCTTATTAGGTTGCTTGTATAGCCTCATATTCATACAAACAAAAATTTATATATAAAAAATAGTGTATACTAACATTACCGATCTTGTGTTAACCCCTAAAATTACTAACTTTTGAGTTGCTAATGTAATTACACATTGTTATTATATTATTCATAGAAATAAGCTACAAATATAAGAAAGTACAAAGTTGTAGACGTTTGAAAAAGAACTCTCTTAACGATGAGATGAATGCTATCCTATAAGTCCTCGTAGCACGATCTAAAAATAGGAGGTTGTCAAAAAGAATCATTAAGGACTTGGCTGCAAAATTTCAAAAATGTTCCAGAACAATTTCAGGTACCTGATCGAAAGTTGGATGATTATGAAAAACTCTAGCGAACAGATGTTATACCGAAAATTATTTTAAAACTAAATTTTAGTACCTTTTGTATGCAAAAGGACAACAAGAAAAACCTAATTTTACTAAAATCGTTTGTTAAGGCGAATTTCTTATTATGATGTAAACCCGCCTTTAGTTATTGTTAAGTCGTATTTCTTTATGATGTAAACCCGCCTTTAGTTATAGTGAACGAGGGGTTTGCATCCCTTCCTAACTTGTTAGGACCAGTAGTCGTCAGGCACTCGTATGATAAGCTGCGCGCTCTTAATATTGATGCACCCTAGCGTGCTTTATCGATATGTAACCCAAGATTTATGTAATCCGCGATTCTTTATTATACGTTATATATTTGTTTTTGTGTGCTACAATGTTAGTTATTTTACCCGTAAATAAAGGCATAAAATTAGCCGCACATTTCTTTATTTTGGAAGTGATATCCTACCAGTGCGATACCAAGCAAACCTCTTGTACTTGGTCCACTACAAGAAGGGTCTCCAACCAAGGCTGAAGAACCGCATCAGAGGTCTAAGGAGCCCCCTCGCCCCATCGTTATCAAAACTAAAAAAGGAAATGCATTGACAATAATGAACGTCACTTTATCACAGGTGATGTGGACACTAATTTATTCTAATGGATGTACACCATAGTACATGCGCAAGAAAAATGGTTTATTTTTCGAAAAATGAAATGAATTTTTATGTAATTCCTAACGAAGATAATCCAGCGTCAAATACAAAGAAACGTTTCATTGTAAAAGTAATGTTTCTTGGTGTGCTAGTAAAACCATAGTAGAATATTTATCGATAAACTAAATTTAATGGAGAGATTGATATTGGGACAATTGTTGAATTTGAACCTACACAACTTAATTCCAAAAAATGTGCAAAAGAGACATGTATTCACAGTTGTCGAGGCTGTTAAAACAGCTAGTTGAAAAAGTCTAAAACATAGTTCTGTTGTTTCAAAAAGCCATTAGAAGATTCTATTTGAATGCGAAAACAATGATAAACTGATATCTATTGCCCAAAAAATCCTCAGAAGAACAGGAGAATGTTAATATCCTGTAAATAATTTGTTTAAACTAGTTTTCGAGTCATATTGAGTTTAAAGAAATGGGACAATCATTTTTGGACAAAAATTTTTACTAATGCAAACAATTATTTTTGGATGGAGAGTGTACTTGTTAACCCAATAAAAATATTTTTCCTACCGGTCTAAATAAACCTGCTGTCATCGAAACTCCATATAAATCCGAGGGTACATTTTTACTTACTTTGTTAAGGACGTAATGCAAAAATTATTATTTTTTGTTTCCAACTATATAATAGAAAATATTTCAATAGACATTTATCCCAAACTATTGTTGTAAGTGATGAAAATAGACACAAACGTTGACACTAATCAAAATTTTCAATATAACAAATTCATTAAACTTGCAAAAAAAACCTTAATACTCGAACATGAATGTAAATATACAATTTGTACAGTTGACAACATTTATTAAGCATAATAGTAGAGCAATTACGTTGACAACACTTTCAATGGAAATTTACAATATGCAACCCCTTCCATTAGAGCTTCTGGAGATTCCACCATGGAACATTGACAAAGTTGAGATGTTACATTTAACACGTTTCCCGTAAGATTAGCATGCTTAATAAGACACACCAAACCCACTCTACATAACTAATCAATACCTTTAAAGATTCTGCACATATTTATACTGACAGAACAAAAAATAATTCAACAGTGGGCTGTGCTATCGTGGTACAAGGAACCCCATTCATAGACTTTGAGTAATGTTTCCAGTGCATATGTTACCGAAACCTAAGCCCTACGGCAAGTCTTTTTATACAGTCACTATGCACAACCACGCCACTACTTTATATTTGCACTCAGACAACAATCAGACGCTCGGTGTTGTTATTGAGAGGACAAACAACATCAGAGAGTACATTAAGAAGAATCAACCTCAAAAAGTGCAATAGAAATTACACCTGCCATACAACCATGGCAATTTCCGTATGACCTAAGTATGCAAAAAGAAATGGTTATTAACCGGTTAAGAATAGAACATACACACTATACCTCCTCCTATGAATTATGGATTAGTTAATTGTATGTTGAAAATATTAACTTCACCTATTGTGGTGAGTATGGTTCTTGAACAATCTTTGAATGTTTTTTTAAAGTGTTGTTACTGATAATAACCATTTAGTGGTCGAAATGCATATCTAGTTTAAAATGGTGAGGTAGATCAGAGTGATTAGATTATTTTCTTCATTTAAAAGAAACAATTCTGTACGCAGAATAACATCCTTCACGAGTTGTTTTTTTTTTTTATAAAATTGTGTTCAACACAGGCCCTCATCATAATTAATCCGTTTGACTGATATAAGTTTTAAAAAATGACCCTAAAGGTTCAAACTTCTTTGAAAAAATTTCCAAAGCAAATTCGATTGATTTTCGAAAATAGAACAGTCTCAAATTAAAATATATTTTGCTGAAATGTAGATCTCTCCTTAAATGTTTCTAAAGAGCAAAAGTTTCATCACCGACGCGATACATATGAAACGGGTACTAAGAACTAACCATAACGTGCATTCAATTAGTGAACGTTGTCAGCATTTCCCATTGTAGACTGGTTCATATTATACTGATGTTTTCTCTTTCTGTATGCATCAACTTCGGTCACAAGAAAACAACCTCTATTATCCGCCACAGCGAGTTATGGAACTAATAAAAATGTATATCAATAAACAAATAACCCACCATTGCGAGGCACTGCACAGGGTGCGGTAGGGAAATGAACTTATTTTTAAATGAAAAACACAAACAGTATAGGAGATATCAGTTGAATTTTTTCCATGTTAGAGAGAGGCATTTAAAGTTTTTATTTATTGTGTTTTAAAAATTATATCACTGAGGTGGTCTAAGTTCTGGTCAATGCATTAAGATAGATGAGTTTTAAAGATTCTCTCTACTCTTTCCAGCATATCGGCGGATATGTTGTCAATAGCAGCTTCAATATTTTCAGTTGAGCCAAAGTCCTTGGATAGTCGGTGTATACTAGGGATCTCAGATGGTCCCACAAAAATAGTCACACACGGCTAAATCGGGTGAGCGCGCCGGTTACTGAAGATCGCACCGCAAAGAGATGGGGCATCCTGGGAAATGTTCTCGCAAAAGATTGGCACCATGTGGGCCGTGGCGCCATCCTGTTCAAACTAGAAATGTCCCACATCCATTTTTTAAATAATGTGGACATAACGAACAGAACTAACCTTAACTGTCTGACCGCTTTCTTCAAACAACCATAGTCCAATGATGCCTATTCTAGAAGAATAGCTGCATATTTGCACGTAGATCGTCTAGGATATCACAAAATTGAATGCCTAATCTGCTCGATGCTTTCGGGTGTCATGACGACCCTTGAAACTCCAGTTTTTTCTGCACATCACCGGTAATCCTAAAGCTGTCCGTTCATAAAATAATCGACATAGTCGCTATTAATCCTATATAACAGAAAACGTTATATCTTGTTGTTTCGAATGAGCGCTACCTCACCCTTCTCGAAATAACTGTACCTTCAGGGTGTGTATTACAAATAAGGAAATTTTCCTGCCGCACCTTGTAAAAGCGACAATGTTTCTCATCGATGATTTCGATGCAGTTCGTTATATTCCACTTTCCATTAATAGCCATTCATCACAACTTGAAACACATATTTAACGTGAATAGGAAGCATCCTATAAAAACATACCTTTTCTTGGATAGTTAACAATCCAGTGCGGAAACAGAAAGTAATAAAAGTATACGTAGGAATAACAAATGATTATATACCTCTAGTTAAAGAAAAATTTAAGTTTCGTATTTTGATGAAAGAATTAAATACTTCTTTAATACTTTTTTTTATAGACACTTCTATATATTTTCCTTAGTAGGAAATCAATTGAAGAAAAAAATGACATCAACTATATCCACTTCAAAAGTGAAAGAAAACAAATATTCAGGACTTGAAACAAATGCAAAGTCAAAATTAACCTTACTATGATTTAATGCAGTTTTTGAAGCAATTTTCAGAATCAATACACTTTTAATAATGTACAATAACAATTTCAGCACCAACCAAATTCTTTGTGTGATAAATATGTGTATGAAACCGGAGTCTAGAAAAATGTGTTCAAAGAAGACGTACTTACTGCAGCGAGCAATACTAAAAATGGCAAAGCTGCAAATAAAAACAGCTCAAGACTACAACTGCGATAGCTAGTAACAAGAAAATAAGTGAGAGGAGAAAGGAAGCTGTAGTAGTAGGTATCCAGTATTCGTCAGAATTAACGAATTGACATAACGTTTTCGTTAAATTTGTTAATTTCATTGAGTAGTTGACTCCTTTATTAACTGTTCACAATATTTGGTTACTACATCATATACTTCAAATTTTATAAAAGCAAACATGGTTGGAGAGTAATATAACTCCTCTTTGTTCGTCGCATCATAATTCCGTTCCTATAAAAAAATTGTCCTTCTAGCCCTAGCACCAAACTAATTATGCTAATGGAATTTCTGATAGTTATGTTGATTAAATAAGCTTCAAATTAAATATTGTGCAGATTTATTTCGTTCACAGTGAACAAAATGCGCCCTTTTTCTGTCGTGATACGCTTGTTTAACTCGTATTTTTTTCGAGATTTGAAGTACTACCAAATTTAGTAATATTAGACTATTTCGTACTTATTACAAAAAACCGTAAAATTTATTCTCGTCGTTCTGAAGATCAGAATGAAGATGATGAAGTATACTAAAATAAGACTTTTTCAATTGATTTCGTGAATCCAAAACTTAAACTTTTTTTGTTTCCACCGTTGTCTTTGAGGAAATGCTATAATTTTAGTTATAACTATTCATACTGGAAGTTCAAAGAAACCAACAAAAGATACAAGAACCAGAAGTGGATTTGGTTCATTTGAATTGACTTATTACGCTTCAACTAATGTGAAAGTACGAATCAGATTCACATTGATTCAGATTGATTGAGATTTAATGTGAAGAGGCTCTAAAGTGTTGTCCTTCCCAATTAAAAATTTCAGAGAAATCGAAATGTCTATGCAGGAACTGTTAGGAAATCGAGTAAAACTTCGTTCTGAATAAACGAGGGCCTTATAACCGGCTTATTAAAACTATACTACTATGACACGTGAAACAAAGCTGTTTTTAGCGGATAGAATGCATGAGGGTCAATAGAATAGACGAGAGGATAGACAGGAGAAGAAATAAAAAGAAAATACACGTCAATTCTAACAGAAGAATACTGAATTTTCATTTCTGATAGAAGACAACAATTTAAAGGTATTTGATTTGAGTAATTAATATATGTAATTAACTGTAGAGACGATAAATCAAAATGTAAATAATATTAAAAGTTAGAACGGCTGGATTATATTTTTCAGGCATTTTTGCTACTTGAAGCGAACACAAGGAGCTTATATTTGCTTTAGAATATTAAAAACAGTTGTCAGACTGAAAATCAAAAGGCGGTGACATCTACTTCAAACTTATAAGATAGGATCTGATATAAACTATTAAGTGCTCCGTAAAATTTGCTTAGTAATCGCTTTTATTTCATAGAGAGCTTTAATCGATTTACTTATTAATTATATACAAACAGTCGAGTCTAACATTGGCAAACATCCTATATAATAAATAGCAATTAATCTTGCTTTAATCAGTTTTATTACATTACATGTTCAAATAGTCAAACAACTTTAAAGTAAATTGTGTCTCGCTGGTCGGCAAACAAAGTTTTTGCTTTTATCATCAAAGAACCGGGAAAATTAGGAACCGAACATTGTGGATTCAGGCAAGTTAGTTGAAAAGCGAAAACGCTTGGGGCATGAAATGTTGTCGATCCTGCAAGTAAACTTCTACTGCTTTAACAGATGTTTATTTTCCCTAATTTACATAATACGGCAGACGCGCTTTCAGCTATATTAATTATTCGCTGTGTAACGCTGAAGGAAACTAGAAATACACAAGGTTATTTCAATATTACCTCTCTTTCTCAACTTTAGCATATTTAAATAGTTTACTGAAACCTCTTCATTTCTAATACAAGTCAGAAAATTCTTGGGCTCCCGGGACGTACCCTGTTTCTTCTAACCTAATGATTCTTAGTACAAAAAAATTGATTTAATATGTATACCCTTTTAATAATACCGAATACCAGTCTAAATCGAGAATTATCTAGGATGTCAACTAATCTCGAAATGCGGGGATTCTTAAAGAAAACCTCAGAAGGAATAACAAAAGGATATCAAAACCCGAAATCAGGAAAGCGATTCTGGTTAAAAATTCGCATGAGGGAATAATTGAGTACACTAATTAGAACAAACCTAATATAAACGTAATGATAAGGACACTAATGTAACTATTTAAAGCTGCTAGCTATAAAAAAAAGTTCCCAAAATCAAATGCTAAATTAAATGTCAATTAATCACGCCTCTAGGTAATAGCAATATCTTTTAGTATATCCGGGCTGTAAATCATTACATTTATATTAAATGTGAAAGCTCAAATGTATGAAGCTCTTCTATTGCACAATTAAAATTTAAGCACAAGTGGATATAAACATTCTTAAACAAAATCCAAATAAATCAAAACTATTTATCGTAATGGAAAACGTTTTCGGCAAACAAAGTTACATTTTAATTTCTTAAAAACTAATAACAATAACGTACTGTGGGTACGTTTATAAGTTTATACAGTTAAAAGTGTTTTGTTAATTGAAGATGACTGTAGGTTACAGTTTCAAAATTTGTATTAATAAATACCTGAGAAGTAATTTGTCTGTAGATACCTCGGAGGCGGCTCCGTGGCGTAGTTGGTATGCGCGTGAATATTATGTCCATGGTCCCGGGTTCGAATGTCAACCCGGTCCTCCTAAGAAATATTAGCAGAGCATTTTTAACAAAAATACGCCCTTGTTCGGATGTGAGGTAAAATGTAGGTCCAGTGTGTGAGTGTTGTCACGAACGTTAAAGATCCCTATCTTGATTGGAACAACAACCGTTCGAAAAAATTCAAAATCTCCATGTAAAAAACTCGTTTCCTGGCCAAAGTAGTACCTTCGGGTGGAGCATTGGAAAATCAAATGTAATGTAGATACCTACGAAACAAGTAAAATCAATTATCTCCTATATTCAATCTGGCCGTTTTAATCAGTTCCTACGGAAAATTCTGAGACTTCGTTAAAACTTGGATGTTTCTTCTCAATCAACGTGCTTTTCCAACATGAAGTTGTCACTACTTAAGGAACCAATTCTTCCTAAAAGTAAAGTTCACCAACCTGGTATTGTGAACTTTATTGACTAATCACATTAATCAAGTTCTCTGCCTAATTATGCAAAGGTTAGCTTTGCCTATTCAAGCTTGCATGTTATCCCTTCACTGTTTTTTATAAAGTGACCAGTAAACTTATCTTTTTTCACAAAACAACAAAATCATATTCGGCAGAATTCGGAAAAATGAATTAAGATTACATTCAAATTGCCTAACATACGCAAAATTATCAATATAAAACATTAACCTGAACAAAAAGAAGCTCTATCATTTAGAGAATCGACATAATTAACGTGTGAGTATCCTTCGTCTTATGACGATGATGTCATAAGCGTCAACGTTTATACATTATTAATCAAAAGAAATGAATAATAAAATTGCAATAATTTAGAAAACAAAGTAACGATGAATCATTCCTAACCTAAAAACTACCATCATGAATTTGACAGCCTTTGAGTATAAACGATATAATATTACAATGGTAAATTAAAATAATCCTTCCTTAGATCAAGAATGCATGTAAACTAAATATTGTATTTCTTAAAAGAAGTAGCCCTAACCCTATTGGTGGGATTTACCAACACAAACTATTAGGATGAAATATGATTATAAATATTTCAAAGGAATGTTACACAGGATTGATAAAATATCGCTTCAAATACACAGGATATAAGTAATACAGCTTAAAATCGAAGATCTCTTGAGATATAACGCTGTTTTTAAACATATGTTCCTTTCTTAGTTTTCTTAGTTATTCTGCAACGATTGATGTAGTTTAGGAGAACGTAGGAATTGTATCGTAAGTTTTATTCGGTGTTAGTTGTGATGGTGCTACTAGAACGGCATCATCGTGTAAGTAAGGTTTAGAAGTACCAGTGGCTTCAGATTTGTCCAGTGGATGACATAAGAGGGAATGGCGATAAGAAAACAGTCAACTCTTTCTAATAAGCGTTAGATGCATTATAGTTTCCTTCTACTTTGGTTCAGGACTGAAAAATAACACACAGAGTGATTTGCGGAACATTGCATTCCTTGCATATAATTTTAGAAAATTTCTTGATTTGACTATGCACTTATTGGTTGATAATAATTTTCGAAGCATTGGTACGCTGATTATAGTGACCTATAATATTTAAGAAGCAGTTCGCCCAACTATATATTTTCATTAATTAACTGCAATTTGTTTGTCAATGAAAAGTTGATGCGGTAAATTTTATTTACCAAGGATGCTTTTTTATTTTCCAAAAGGGAAAAGCTTGCTACATAGCGAATTCCATAACGCGACCGTACATCGAATGCAAGATAAAAAGAAAGGAAAGTGAGATATAGTGGATCAGTTTTCAAATGCAAAATGCAACGTGCCATGTAATTAGAAACTTACCAAAATGTTCTGTAGCAATAATTAGCATTTCCAAACAGCTTTTGAAACTTTCAAAACACTTAAGCTGAGAAGATATAAGCAAACAACTATTAGAGGAAAAACGAAAGGCACTCATTTGAAACTGTGCTTACATGTAGCACAAGGTAAATTCAATTAAATCGCAATCTTATTTATTTTTCAGCACCTAGCACTTAAATGAGAAATAAACGCGCACAAAACCAATCGTAATAAATTGAGAATTGTGTAAATTCATTACAACGCAAACTTTGTATTAAGAAAACACAGCGAGTAATAAAAAATGCAAAAGATGTTAATTAAATGTCTTGAAAATCAATAACCGCACTTAATATTAATTTGTAGAATGAGTTTTCTAATCATATTTATACAATGTACAGAAAAAATACAATTTTAATTCAGTTATAAGGCAATTTTATGCATTTGTCAGTACATAGTGTCTAACTGTGAAACAAACGCGCAGAAAACTAAACGTAAATAAATACTATATTTAACACAGCAGTAGGGTATAATTGGGGCATCCACCCCCTCATTTCCCCCAGAATCCCTCATTTCCCCACACATCTGGACCAAATTTACATGTAAAAACCCACTATAAAGTCTTATTTTAGATGAATCTCCTCCTGACTCCTCCTTGCTCTCCTCCTTGCTTGGACACCCCCACAACCATTTTGATTACATCACACCCGCATTCTTTCCACCCGCGAGATAAATCTTTCTCCACATTTCCACCCACGAGATAAACCTATCTTGTTTGGTATCAATTAATATTAGAATTTTCTTAGCTACCCGAATCTCTAAGAATTTTTTAGATTGCATCATCCCCCAGGGAGCTACCCTCATTTTAAGATTTCTTACCTGTAGCGACTTTTGAGCGTTCTTATAAATTTTTTTATACATGCGATACATTAAATTAGCTTAGAATTTTATGCACATCCCGAATCTGTAAACAGATTTGAAATCGGACCACGCCCTGCAAAGTTATACCCTTTAAAGTCCTGATCTTCTAATTTTGCTATTTGCTCTATAAGCAAACCTAACAAATAGTTTTCTTCGTCTAGCCATTGCATCTTTCGAGATAAACCTATCTTGTTTGGTATTAATCAATATTAGAATTTTCTCAGCTACCCAAATCTCTAGGAATTTTTCAGATTGCACCATCCCCAAGGGAGCTACCCTAATTTTAAGATTTCTTACCTGTAGCGACTTTTGAGCGTTCTTATAAATTTTTTTATACATGCAATACATTAAATTAGTCTACAATTTTACGCACAACCCGAATCTGCAAACAGATTTGAAATCGGACCACGCCCTGCAAAGTTACACATATACCCTCTGCGAGATAAATCTTTCTCCACATTTCCACCCACGAGATAAACCTACCTTGTTTGGTATCAATCAATATTAGAATTTTCTAAGCTATCCAAATCTCTTTAAATTTTTCACATAGCACCATCCCCCAGAGAGCTACCCCCATTTTAAGATTTCTTACCTGTAGCGACTTTTGAGCGTTCTTATAAATTTTTTATACATGTAGCACATCTTGTTAGTCTAGAATTTTATGCACAATCCGAATCTCTAAATAGATTTAAAATCGAACGACCCCTTACCATTTTACACACACCCTTTAAATTATAAATTTCCTGCGGCTTATACATAAAAGAAAATCTAAAAACCATTCTTAAAACTTTTTATTACAAACAATTTTTACTAATACAGTTTAAATTTTGTAAAACCACATTTCTAAATACATATTCACAATTTTTTATTTTCAACCTAGAACTTGTCATATCGGGTCATACTTATTAATATTTATTTCTAAATAGAGCACCTTTTCCAAAGACCAACCGGACTCGCATGTTTCAAATTCCTCTGATTTTGTTCTCATGGTTTCGCTTAAGACCTCGTACGTATTTTCCAGATTACTAGAAGACGTTATAACCACATTTTTGTGTTAAAGGATTTCACATCGGTAGCCTCTTCCCCATTTTGATGTAAACGCCGTAGAGTTCGCAATAGACTTTTACTGCTGTATGTTGTATTCTTTTTTCATTTATTAATCGAATAAATCGCTCTTTCTGCTTCCAAAGAAACTCGGGCACTCCATCGTCGACACTGGCGTTCTTTATGCGATAGCTAGCCATACGGTTGTTAAACGCAGTGCTAACCATTTCTACACCATCGTCGCTAGTAGCGGTAACTGATGCATTTTTATGTCTGTTGCTCCTTAAATGTGCGGCATACGTAGTTTTTTCCATTTCGAAATCGCATACTTTACACATAATTCGTGGTTGTTTCGTACAAGGTCCTTTAACAGCTGGCGGAGCTGAACGTTTACGGCTTAATGACATGCCGTGCTGTTTTTCCTTGTGTCGCAGTAAGTTATCCATTCTCGTAAAAGCGAAACCGCAAGTCCCACAGTTTAAGTACTTTGCTGCGGGCGGCTTAACCGTGGACGATGTTGCACCACGACATTTGTTCTGGTGCCGTTTGAGAGCATTTTTCCAGGTATAGGAAGCACCGCAAGAGTTGCACTTAAAAACGTTTGCAGATACCATTTTAGTACAAAACAAAATCCGCACTATAAGACTTGACTGTAAGCGAACTAACTTATAACTAAAGAATTTACTCCAGCGTACCTGCTTTATGTACCCTATAGAATGCAAACCGAAGGTTTCCGAAGACATCCGAACGAAGTTGAGGATTCGGCGGGGAACTAAATGATGTCATAATCCTCCCCTGCTGGTCCAATACATTTAGCACCATTTTATGGCTTGGGTTGCTTTGTCCATGCTGCCAATGCCGTTAGTAAAAACACCGGAAAACGTCTTCCATGTTATACGGATCGCGTGCATATTAAAAATCCAAAAGGGTGATAGCACACGCACACAACTTGTGTGCAAGTCGTAGAAGATGCAGTGCTACTATAACCAAAAACACTTTAAACCATTACTAAGAAAATACCAACTTGTTGTCTACAGGATACTTACAACAATTTAATTTTAAATAACTTCTACGTCATACTTTAGGTAGGCTTGAATATTTTCTAAATAAATCACCAAGCGAAAGTATATGCTTAGCGGTATTCAAATTACCCATTAATTTCCCATTTTTACGATCGTGGTTAATTATAGATTAAAATTTAATTTGTACGTTCGAGCTTCTCGTAAACTAACATATTTTATAGCAACAATGCGCTGTATAATACATGCATACCCCTTCGCCGCGCTACTGCTATTCTTGTAATTGCTAGAAAAAGTCACTCTCCTTTTTACTGTTAGGACCGATGCAAAGCACCATTTTATACGTTCTATAGCACATCGCGCACTTTTGTCGTCTGATAATTATGCTTCTAGCTATACAACATTTCGCATAGCGGTCAAATCGCACGTAATGATTTCTAGAACCGGTAATTGTTAAATTATTGCTCGATATCGTACCAAATAGAGAATTAGATGCTCGATGATCTGTCAACTTCCCATATTCCCTCGTAAAGGTAGAAAAACTCTATGTCAGATCATCCACTTAAACTTCAACACACGCTCCTGTTTCTGATAATTTCCAAACATTTTCAAATTCGACAATGGGCTGAGAATATTTTAAACCTCCGAGGGAATACTTTAAGTCGTGATCAATTACACATCCGATGCTACGCGTAAACTAACATATTTTGAGCAACTGTATATACATGCATAACCCTTCTCTGCGCTACTGCTATTCTTGTAGGCTTGAAAAGTCAGTCGCCCTTTTCTGAGGGGCTAAAAGCACCATTCCATACTTTCTTTATAAGTGTAGCACATCGCGCACTTTTTGTCGGTAATTAAATTTTTGTTTATGTAGGCCTTTACACTTTCGCTTATTTAAACATCTAATACGACCGATTAACCACTTTCGATTATTCTAACGGAGACCACCATACCCACCGTTCTTTTTGAATCCAACGATCCTATGGGCTTCACGCACTAACACCTGACGTATCTTTCCTACTATTTGTTAAACAAAACTACCGGTATCGCCATTGTGGACGTAAACAGATGTTTGTGGATGTGTACGAGATATGTAACCATATACATTAACCAGTCTAAGCTATTTTATTTAGTCCACGAAAACTACTATTTTCTAAACCACAATTAATAATCGCCTTTATAGGTTCCACATTTCACCATTACCCAATGACTGGTGCTACGTACATGGAAACTTTAATTTCTTATTGGAGAATTCTTATTCTCCCGCACTGCCGTAGTTGCATGCCATCCTTTTGGAGGTATATGCTCGTTATAGGTTGTAAGACCCTCGGTTTTATAACTACAATTCGTGAGACCCTTTAATCTTTTTAATCGTATCTTTCTCGCCTACAATACAGTAGGACTTAACATTACTACCAACAAATTCTAATACTGGACCCCATTAAATACGTCTTTAATTTTCCTACAACTTTTTGTTGACAAGTGTTATATTGTATTTATTATACGGGTAGTCACTCTTTAAGATAAATATATTTTGCTAGGTATCAACTAATATTAAATTTTCTAGGGACCCCAAATCTGTAAACAGATTTTAAATAGGACCACCCATACAAAGTTATGCTTTTAAAGACTAATTTTGCCCATCTTTATTTAACTCCATCTTTAAAACCTTTTGTACCAAGACATATGCCTTACCAACCATCTCCCGAAATCTAAAACCGCCGTGTCCCGCAGATACCACGTGGAGATAACACTATACTCTGTCAACCAGGATAGAAGCCGAAGGATTTGGAAGGTGGGAGAAGAACTTAAAATTATGGAATCTTAAAACTAATATACAAATATAAACAACATATCTTATATCTTTACGTCCCCATGCGTAGATTGTTGTACTATTAGGAATGATGTACCTTTTGTCATCTTCCCTCGATAAACTAATTTTATTATAAGCTGCGTATGCAAATCGTATTCTTACTCCGGATACATACGCAGCAAGTACTCGATACCATCCAAATAAAGTTGGATGCTTGGTGACTGTTAACATCCGCTTCCTCGTGTACGCCCAGACACATCCCAGCCCATGAGCACCCCTGCGCATGCACCCTGCCCATGCGCACCCTCGCGTACGCACCGCCCATGCGCTGCCCATGCGCACCCTCTCTGTGCGACTGCTATTTCGGGGTAACGTCACAGCCTTTTATAAATAAAGAACAATGTTATATACTATTATAAAATGTTTATTCTGACATTATACATAACAAATTTAAAATATTTAATGCCACATGGGTCATTTAAACTTAATTTTAATACAAAGTTATACACAGAAGACAGTCCTTTCTTTATGTTTGTTTGAGTGGCTTTAATTTTATCTAATTTTATTCGCAGCTTAAAATTTAAATCGATACCCAAGTCCTTCTATCTCCTTTTCTAACCAATAGTTTGATACATAGAGACCGTCTAGGTTTTCGAATTGTAAAATGTACCGAAGTTTGCCTCTATATTTAAAGTCTTTGATTCCGACAACCAGATCCATTCCTTCGTGTAATTCTTGCAGCTTGTGACAATCTTTTAATCGCAGCTTTCCACTATATCCTGCATACGTATCTTGTTAGTTGATCGACTTCTTCTTGTCGGTATTGGAGAAATCCTTTTCTCCCACACAGTTGCGTAGTTGCATATTCACCACTTTTGGGAATATATGGTTGTTATAGGTTGTAAGACCCTCGGTTTTAAATGATCCGAAAGGTTCTTTACTAGGCAAATATACAATGTTTACGGACCCCTTTGCGTGTGGTGTACGCAAAGTTACGAAACCCGATTCTTAGTTCGTCTTTGTTTCTGCCATTTTGATAAATACGTTTTTAGAATAACCTTTTAAAAGTATACGGATTTAGTACCATCCTTTTCTGCAAGAACGCCTACATAACTAAAAGAGTCTTTCTACTAACCGCAAATGCATACAACTTGTAGAAACCAGATGTATCTAAGTCAGTCCATCGGCACATAAAATAATCTTTTAATTCTTCCTCATTTTCTCTAATAAGATGTTCTTTGTCTAACACATCTTTGTATTGATCGCGTATTGTCGCAGTGTTTTCCATGTAGTCCAATTTTCGCCTTTTGCATCCATTTCCTCTAATTCCAGTTGTCTTTTCCTTCCACTTACAGCGTATGGATACATAATGGGGCAATTTCCTTTAGCGTAAACGGATAGAGTTTACTACCAATATTTACGCGTTGTCGTACAACCTCTGGACGAATGTTGGCGTATCTATCAATCCCAATTCCGAAATACTATTTCTTTTGGAATTGTAGAATATGGTGTTGCAGATTGTGTAAAATATGTACTACCTGCTTTAATGTAGCACTTGTGTAAGATTTTATTTTATCTTGGCTGTCTTCCTCTACTATCTCCAAATAATTTACAGGTAAATAGTTAAAACTAAAGCCGAAGCACATACTTTATCAATTTTCCCTTTCTCTGGTTTTTCGGACAACTTAATTTGCAAGCCCGTCAATTTCTTTGTATTGCCATTCCCCAATACACGTACTGTAGCAGGTTATTATACACTAAACAGCAGCTATTTTGTAGCTTGTCCGATAACTCCACATTTTGGCAAGTGGTACCGTACATTGGCGCCTTTAGGAAGTATAACACTATCTTCCAATAAGGTTAAACAGTCTTTTAGGTTATACACCGTTCCGCACTACTAGCTTCCAATTGCACAGTTGTATATTGTCGCTTCCAATCGCGTAATACCATGTTCTTTGCCAAAGTAGACGCAAATGTTTCCCTTAAACGTACATCTGGACAACGTAAAATCTAGTATATGATTGCCAAGTTGTTTATTAACACCAGGACTTGTTATCTGACACAAATTTGTTGTAATCTTAATTCTTGCATTGGTTGTTAGCCATGTTAAACAATCAATTCCTACAGTTTATCGTTGTCAACTATAATATTACACTTTTCTTCGTATTCGCCCTTATAGCAAAGTTATGGTTTGTAGTTAAATAATTACACATCTCCATCTTGCTAAATATGCCGCAAAATCTTGGGTTACATCCATGTCAAAAGATAGAAATAATCTTTTCGACTTCGTCTAATATATCTGGTAGTTCCTCCAATAAAGTTTCCAACTTAACATCTGCTAGTTCCACTTTGTATGGAACACATATAGGATTTTGGAATTTTTATTAATGCATTCGAGGTCTTCTTTTCCGATAATTTCTTTTACTCTCTGGCCCATCTTGTTAGTGCTTTCCAGAAAACGGAAGCTTAGCTTTAACACCATGCCTGCGACAAATCGGTGAACTTTCTTCGTAGATAGCTGTTAAATGCACCACAAATTTCTTTTAGGATAAACATCCGTTTGCAGATGCTGTTCGGTCAGAAAGGTCGCAAATTTTAACCAACATTATTTGTCACAAATGGTTCTGTAATTGGTGTTGTAGTCACCAGTCAGCATCTTGCTTCGACATAACAAATATTACCAATATCGTCACCAGTTATTGTTGCACATATTTTCTGCCAACAGCCATAATCCAAATCGCTCATTTGTCGGTTTCATTTAGTTCCCGTTGAGAACGTTAATCACCTTGGAGACGCTCATGTTTACGTTCTAGCTACTCAATACTAATTGAATACGAAAATTGTTCTCTTATGTATTCTACAGATGGCCGAATATCTGCGACAGATATCGAATGATGTTGTTATCCGACAGCGCAGGCATGACGCATACACATGACCATAAGCGCATGTACACATAATGAAATCTGTCACACCACATGACCTATGACAGACCACATGACCATAAATGACCACATGACTCATATGACCATGACAATGACCACATGTATGACCATGACCATATGACGCTGCATATGACCAATGTGCTTTTTAACGAGTTTTCTCATTAAAACCCATGGTCAGTAATGCATTTTTAATGGTTCATTGGTCATTTAAAATCAAGGTGGACCTATGGTCATGTGGTCATGTGGTCATGGTCATGTGGCGGCGTCATGTGGTCATGTGATGTGGTCAGGTATGTCATGTGGTACATGTGGTCATATTCGATGTTGGTGGTCATATGCAGTGGTCTGTGTCAAAATCAACGTGTTTAAGGATGGAAGAATATTAATCCAATATACCTTTGTAAACGAACATTTGTAAAATACCCTGAAGAAGAAACGGGGTTAAATTGAACTTGTTTTGAGGAACATGGGAACGTTTATTTTAGAAAGGAATTGTTGATGCAAACCTATCGATAACAAACATTCCTAAACCGAGAATGTCGATATGGCGGTGTCCAACATATTCGACTATTTTCGGTAATATACGCCCCACTCTGTAGGATACATAAGGGAACAATTTTCGTATTCAATTTAGTATTTGACGGTAGCTAGAACGGTAAACATGAGCGTCTCCAAGGTGATTAACGTTTCTCAACTTCTTGGGAATAAAGTGAAACCGACAAATGAGCGATTTGGATTATGGCTGTTGGCAGAAAATATGTGCAACAATAATCTGGTGACAGATATTGGTAATATTTGTTATGTCGAAGGCGAAAAGATGCTGACTGGCGGACTACACACACCAATTACAGAACCATTTTGTGACAATATAATGTTGGTTAAAATTTGCGACCTTTCTGACACCGAACAAGCATCTGCAAACAAACGGATGTTTATCCTAAAAAGAAATTTGTGGTGCATTTAACAGCTATCTACGAAGAAAGTTCAACCGATTTGTTTCGCTAGGCATGGTGTTAAAGCTAAGCTTCCGTTTTCTCTGGAAAGCAGTAACAAGATAGGGCCAGAGAGTAAAAGAAATTATCGGAAAAGAAGACCATCGAATGCATTAATAAAAATTCCAAAATCCTATATGTGTTCCATACAAAGTGGAACTAGCAGATGTTAAGTTGGAAACTTTATTGGAGGAACTACCAGATATATTAGACGAAGTCGAAAAGATTATTTCTATCTTTTTGACATGGATGTAACCCAAGATTTTGCGGCATATTTAGCAAGATGGAGATGTGTAATTATTTAACTACAAACCATAACTTTTGCTATAAGGGCGAATACGAAGAAAAGTGTAATATTATAGTTGACAACGATAAAACTGCGGGATTGATTGTTTAACATGGCTAACAACCAATGCAAGAATTAAGATTTACAACAAATTTGTGTGCCAGATAACAAGTCCTGGTGTTAATAAACAACTTGGCAATCATATACTAGATTTTTACGTTGTCCAGATGTACGTTTAAGGGAAACATTTGCGTCTACTTTGGCCAAAGAACATGGTATTACGCGATTGGAAGCGACAATATACAACTGTGCAATTGGAAGCTATGTCAGTGCGAACGGGTGTATAAACCCTTAAAAGACTGTTTAACCTTATTGGAAGATAGTAGTTATACTTCCTAAAGGCGCCAATGTACTCGGTACCACTTACCAAAATGTGGAGTAAGCTATCGGACAAGCTACAAAATAGCTGCTGTTTAGTGTATAATAACCTGCTACAGTACGTGTATTGGGGAATGGCAATACAAAGAAATTGACGGGCTTGCAAATTAAGTTGTCCAAAAACCAGAGGAAAGGAAAAGTTGATAAAGTATGTGCTTTCGGCTTTTAGTTTTAACTATTTACCTGTAAATTATTTGGAGATAGTAGAGGAAGATGTCCAAGATAAAATAAAATCTTACACAAGTGCTACATTAAAGCAGGTAGTACATATTTTACACAATCTGAACACCATATTCTACAATTCCAAAAGAAATAGTAATTTCGGATTGGGATTGATAGATACGCCTAACATTCGTCCAGAGGTTGTACGACAACGCGTAAATATTGGTAGTAAACTCTATCCGTTTACGCTAAAGGAAATTGCCCCATTATGTATACCATACGCTGTAAGTGGAAGGAAAAGACAACTGGAATTAGAGGAAATGGATGCAAAAGGCGAAAATTGGACTACATGGAAAACACTGCGACAATACGCGATCAATACAAAGATGTGTTAGACAAAGAACATCTTATTAGAGAAAATGAGGAAGAATTAAAAGATTATTTTATGTGCCGATGGACTGACTTAGATACATCTGGTTTCTACAAGTTGTATGCATTTGCGGTTAGTAAGAAAGACTCTTTTAGTTATGTAGGCGTTCTTGCAGAAAAGGATGGTACTAAATCCGTATACTTTTAAAAGGTTATTCTAAAACGTATTTATCAAAATGGCAGATAACAAAGACGAACTAAGGAATGCTGGGTTTCGTAATCTTGCGTACACCACACGCAAAGGGGGTCCGTTAAACATTGTATATTTGCCTAGTAAAGAACCTTTCGGATCATTTAAAACCGAGGGTCTTACAACCTATAACAACCATATATTCCCAAAAGTGGTGGACATGCAACTACGCAACAGTCTGTGGGAGAATAAGGATTTCTCCAATACCGACAAGAAGAAGTCGATCAAGCTAACAAGATACGTATGCAGGATATAGTGGGAAAGCTGCGATTAAAAGATTGTCACAAGCTGCAAGAATTACACGAAGGAATGGATCTGGTTGTCGGCGGAATCAAAGACTTTAAATATAGAGGCAAACTTCGGTACATTTTACAATTCGAAAACCTAGACGGTCTCTATGTATCAAACTATTGGTTAGAAAAGGAGATAGAGGACTTGGGTATCGATTTAAATTTTAAGCTGCGAATAAAATTAGATAAAATTAAAACCACCGCAAACAAACATAAAGAAAGGACTGTCTTCTGTGTATAACTTTGTATTAAAATTAAGTTTAAATGACCCCATGCTTGGCATTAAATATTTTTAAATTTGTTATGTATAATGTCAGAATAAACATTTTATAATAGTATATAACATTGTTCTTTATTTATAAAAGGCTGTGACGTTACCACGAAATAGCAGTCGCACAGAGAGGGGTCGCATGGGCAGCGCGCATGGGCAGGTGCGTACGCGCAGGGTGCGCATGGCAGGGGTGCATGCGCAGGGGTGCTCATGGCTGGATGTGCTGGCGTACACGAGGAAGCGGATGTTAACAGTGCACAAGCATCCAATTCTTTATTTGGTATGGTATCGAGTACTTGCCTGCGTATGTATCCGGTAGTAAAAGATACGATTTGTATACGCAGCTTATTAATAAAATTAGTTTATCGAGGAAGATGACAAAAGGTACATCATTCCTAATAGTACAACAATCTACGCATGGGGCGGTAAAGATATAAGATAGTTGTTTATATTTGTATATGATTAAGTTTTAAGATTCCATAATTTTTAAGTTCTTCTCCCACCTTCCAAATCCTTCCGGCTTCTATCCTGGTTGACAGAGTATACGTGTTATCTCCACGTGGTATTCGCGGGACACGGCGTTTTAGATTTCGGGGATGGTGGTAAGGCATATGTCTTGTACGAAAAAGGTTTTAAAGATGGAGTTAAATAAAGATGGGAAAAATTAGTCTTTAAAACGCATAACTTTGTATGGGTGGTTCTATTTAAAATCTGTTTACAGATTTGGGGTCCCTAGAAAAATTTAATATTAGTTGATACCTAGCAAAATATATTTATCTTAAAAGAGTGACTACCCGCTATAATAAATACAATATAACACTTGTCAACAAAAAGTTGTAGGAAAATTAAAGACGTATTTAATGGGGATCCAGTATTAGAATTTGTTGGTAGTAATGTTAAGTCCTACTGTATTGTAGCGAGAAAGATACGTTAAAAAGATTAAAGGGTCTCACGAATTGTAGTTAAGTAAAACCGAGGGTCTTACAACCTATAACGAGCATATACCTCAAAAGGAATGGATATGAACTACGCAGCAGTGCGTGGGAGAATAAGAATTTCTCCAATAAGAAATTAAAGTTTCCATGTACGTAGCACCAGCCATTGGGTAATGGTCGAAATGTGGAACCTATAAAGACGATTATTAATTGTGGTTTAGAAAATAGTAGTTTTCGTGGACTAAATAAAAGTAGCTTAGACTGGTTAATGTATATGGTTACATATTCTCGTACACATCCACAAACATCTGTTTACGTCCACAATGGCGATACCGGTAGTTTTTGTTTAACAAATAGTAGAGAAAATACGTCAGGTGTTAGTGTCGAAGCCCATAGGATCGTTGGATTAAAAAGAACGGTGCGGTATGAGTGGTCTCCGTTTAGAATAATCGAAAGTGGTTAATCAATCGTATTAGATGTTTAAATAAGCGAAAGTGTAAAGGCCACATAAACAAAATTTAATTATCCGACAAAAGTCGCGATGTGCTACACTTATAAAGAAAGTATGGAATGGTGCTTTTAGCGGCCCTAGCAGTAAAAAGGGGACTGACTTTTCAAGCAATTACAAGAATAGCAGTAGCGCAGAAGGGGTATGCATGTATTATACAGCATTGTTGCTATAAAATATGTTAGTTTACGCGTAAGCTCGAACGTCACAAATTAAATTTTAATCTATAATTAACCATGGTCGTAAAATGGGAAATTAATGGGTAATTTTAATAGTGCTACATATACTTTCGCTTGGTGATTCATTTGAAAATATTCAAGCCCATCCTAAAATATGACGTAGAAGTTATTTAAAATTAAATTGTTGTAAGTATCCTGTAGACAGCAAGTTGGTATTTTCTTAGTAATGGTTTAAAGTGTTTTGGTTATAGTAGCACTGCATCTTATACAGCACGACTTGCACACAATTTGTGTGCGTGTGCTACCGCCTTTTGGATTTTTAATATGCACGCGATCCGTATAACATGGAAGACGTTTTCCGGTGTTTCTACTAACGGCATTCGCACCATCGACGAAGCGAACCAGGTGCATGCATTGGCGCTAAATGTATTGGACGAGCAGTAAGGATTATGACGTCATTTAGTTCCCCGATGAATCCTCAGACTTCGTTCGGGTATCTTCGAAACCTTCGGTTTGCATTCTATAGGGTACATAAAGCAGGTACGCAAGAATAAACTCTTTAGTTATAAGTTAGTTCGCTTACAAGTCAAGTCTTATAGTGCGGATTTTGTTTTGTACTAAAATGGTATCTGCAAACGTTTTTAAGTGCAACTCTTGCGGTGCTTCCTATACCTGGAAAAATGCTCAAACGGCACCAGAACAAATGTCGTGGTGCAACATCGTTCAAGGTTAAGCCGTCCGCAGCAAAGTACTTAAACTGTGGGACTTGCGGTTTCGCTTTTACGAGAATGGACAACTTACAGCGACACAAGGAAAACAGCACGGTATGTCATTAAGCCGTTAAACGTTCAGCTCCGCCAGCTGTTAAAGGAGTTGTACGAAACAACCACGAATTATGTGTAAAGTATGCGATTTCGAAATGGAAAAACTACGTATGCCGCACACTTAAGGAGCAACAAACATAAAATGCATCAGTTACCGCTACTAGCGACGATGGTGTAGAAATGGTTAGTACAGCGTTTAACAACCGTATGGCTAGCTATCGCATAAAGAACGCCAGTGTCGACGATGGAGTGCCGAGTTTCTTTGGAAGCAGAAAGAGCGATTTATTCGATTAATTAATGAAAAAGAATACAACATTCAGCAGTAAAAGTCTATTGCGAACTCTACGGCGTTTACATCAAAATGGGAAGAGACTACCGATGTGAAATCCTTTAACACAAAAAATGTGGTTATAACGTCTTCTAGTAATCTGGAAAATATGTACGAGGTCTTAAGCGAAACCATAAGAACAAAATCAGAGGAATTTGAAACATGCGGGTCCGGTTGGTCTTTAGAAAAGGTGCTCTATTTAGAAATAAATATTAATAAGTATGAGCCGATATGAGAAGTTCTAGGTTCAAAATAAAAAATTGTGAATATGTATTTAGAAATGTGGTTTACAAAATTTAAACTGTATTAGTAAAAATTGTCTGTAATAAAAAGTTTTAAGAATGGTTTTTAGATTTTCTTTTAGGTATAAGCTGCAGGAAAGTTATAATTTAGAGGGTGTGTGTAAAATGGTAAGGGGTGGTCCTGTTTTAAATCTGTTTACAGATTCGGATTCTACATAAAATTCTAGACTAACAAGATGTATTGCATGTATAAAAAATTTATAAGAACGATCAAAAGTCGCTACAGGTAAGAAATCTTAAAATTGGGGTAGCTCCCTTGGGGGTGATGATATCTGAAAAATTCTTAGAGATTCGGGTAGCTGAGAAAATTCTAATATTAATTGATACCAAACAAGATGGGTTTATCTCGAAAGATGCATTGGCTAGACAAAGAAAAGTATTTGTTAGTTTTGCTTATAAAGCAAAGAGCAAAATGTAGAGGTTTGGGAGCTTTAAAGGTAACTTGCAAGGCGTGGCCCGATTTTAAATCTGTTTGCAGATTCGGGTTGTGTAAAATTCTAAGCTAATTTAATGTATCGCATGACTAAAAAATGTTTAAGGATTGTCAGAAATCGCAGCAGGTAAGAAATCTTAAAATGGGGTAGCTCTCTGGGGATGGCGCAATCTAAAAATTCCTAAAGAATTCGGGTAGCTGAGAAAATTCTAATATTAATTGATACCAAACAAGATAGGTTTATCTCGAAAATGCATTGGCTAGACGAAGAAAACTATTTGGTTCAGATGAAAGATAAAAAATGGCTAGTCGAAGAAAACTTTTGGTTCAGATGTGGGAGGAAATGAGGATGCTCATTTATCTCGAAACATACAAAAATTTAAGATAGGTTTATCTCGAAAGATGAAAAATGGTTAGTCGAAGAAAACTTTTTGGTCCAGATGTGGGTGCAAATGAGGATGCTGGTGCAAATGAGGGGGTGGATGCCCCAATTATACTCTACTCACAGCATTGAAGAATATTGTTTACACTAAGATGCTTAGAAATTCCGCATGTTGCGCTGATAATTAATTAACCTATATTTTGTGCGACTAACAAAATATTACGAAAAGATGTGAATTAATTCATACTGGAGAGCGTAATCCATAGAGCTAAATAATAATTTTTTAAGAGCAAAGTAATACCTAAAATAAACTGACACTGAATATCTGAAAAGAATGCACTTGCGTTAGAACGAACAATTTGATGGTTATATTCCCAAAAACAGAATAGAATACAATTTACTTTTAATAAGGGTAAGTGGTTTTCTCCCGAATAAATATTCGTTAAATGAGGTTAATACAAGTAGTCACTGGCAGATAAGGGAACGTAAACATACGGAATCATGCATGCAAATGTGCAGCACGCAAACAATACATATGCATATACACACACATCCACCTATATCAACGTGCACCCGCACATTTACAAACGCACGCATGTTCACATACACACACGCGCGCGCGCATGCACGCAGGCACGCTTGCATGTACGTACACAAATACGTAAGCACATGCATGCTCTAATGCACGCACGAATAGGCACGCATGCATACGCTGCATGCGCACGTGTGAACGCACGCATACACGTTACACGCACGCACGTACAAGTGTGCATACACGTGCGCGCGCACACATACATTCGTCAAAATTTCAATATCAAACCGCTTTACCAATAAACATTCTGCGTGCGTACTCATTCGATTGTAGGACATTATAGAATATGGAAATAAAAAATTTTGAGGTAAAAAAAATTCGCAAGGAAGTGATTGGTGTTTTCAATACAACTAATTATGTTCTTATGAACAGGGTATACATAAATTTTTAAATAATCTAAAGCTGTTCAAAAACTCCGATAAACCCATATTTGATGCGATTGGCCATAAATAAAATAGTATTTGAGTAACTGTAAATACAGTGAATAAACTTATATAATAATTGCATTATATCGCTCATTATCAACATTAGACACAACAGTTTACATTTCACGAAAATATTCAGCATATGTAATTTTGGTCTTGGTGTCGGCAAATTACAGAACAACGAACCAATAGGAATTTAACTTTATAAATCCTTGCATTTCATAAATGAATCACCAAATATTAAATCTTACTTATGTTGCATACACTTTTTAGTTAAAATGAGTGAGGGATACATTTGATTGCCGAGAATTTGCTTATCGACGAATTTGGTAAGATGTACAAACCTATTACTCACAGTTTGCATTTTTAGGAATTAAATATATATTTACATGGTCTCCCGTACCATTGTTTCTACCATTATTTCAAAATCTATAGAAAATTTCTAAAAAGTTTAAATACAAAAATATTTAG